>JAIUCV010000742.1:0-369005 GCA_026724425.1 Erythrophleum ivorense | reverse complement strand
AAGTGATTGTATGGATTGTTTAGCATATTCTCTCTTAAGGTTTGAATTTAGATTATGGCATGGTATACACACTTACATTTATGAGTATGAAAAGCTCTCCATTAATCATTTGACTATGAAGCTTGTGTACATTCTTTAGTCTTTTTGTTATACATATTTCTTGATACAATTCTTGAAGACTTAAGTCCATCTCCAAGAAAATCCAATTGCTTGAATAGGTAGTTTATGTTTTCAATTGAGTTTTATTTGGGACAAGTAAAATACTGAGTTTTAAGGTCTAATAAACCCCTAATTAGTATGAATTTTCATGGGTTTTTATAAAGACTTATCAAGGAATTTGATTGGTTTTTTGTCTCAATTACACCTATTTTGGTTATGTTTTAGATTAAAAGGCTTTAAAGTGTATTTGTGGGAAATTATGTATGAAGCTTCCAAACTAAGGACTAAATCAAATTAATTTTGTATTTGTTAATTAAGTACTTGAATTCCCTAGTTTCATGGTGACTTTGATGTTTAACTGTAACCTTAGTTGCATCCTTGTCACTAGAAGTAATTAGGATTAATGTTAAGTAGTCTGGTTCTTGTTTGATTTGATTAGCATTTCTAATTAGTTTGCATTGTGTTTTGTGTTCTATAGCACTTAGATAAAAGAAAAGATGGTTTTCTAGGTCAAGGTATCAATTAGAGGAAGATCAAAAGCCATATTTGCAAGTTAGCATAATACCAACCAACATATTCTCATTATTAAGCCTTAAGGCAATATCTTGAAAAGAATCAATACAATACCTAACACTCTATATAATTTAAATTTAATAAATAAAATTTAATATCAAGTTAAGAAAATGAAAAAAGTAAAAATAAACTAAGACATCTAAAAAATACAGAAAATTTTAAGCCTTCAAAGTTAGAGTTAACTTTATCTTACTTGAAATCGATTTCAACACCTAAAAGTCAACTATAATCCCAGTGCATCACCCTCTTAATGGATTTCTTAACATCATGGACTAGTAATAAGAAACTATTATCTTATTTTTGAACATAATATGACTTCTACAAAATAAGTTAATGTCATTCATACAAGTTTAAAAAACTATCATGAATTCACATCTCCTATTTATTCAAAATTGCAAATATAAATGTAATTTATTCCATGTATGGGTTCCTAAAGAAAGACAAAATAGCTTGCAATACCTAACCTAAAGCCTACACTTGGCAATTCCATATCACTTGAGCAAAATAATCAAAAAGAAAAGCTAAGAAGTTTTACATCAAAAATTCTAAAAATATCCAAAATTAACCTAAACTAAAAATAACTAGCTTAGCTTATCCGATTTTACTCTCAACCAACTTATCCTTGTCTTTACTTGATCCTTCACATGAAAAATGTGTCCTACAATAATGTGAGTGTAATACCATAATGTGTTAACCTCAACTAGTTTTCACTTAGAATCGATTCCATATGATTCTCAAAGAAAAAGAGTAAATCATGGCATTTTATTACACTATGCCGAGGGTTTAAATGTTCACATTTCGCCACGTGGGTCCCATGAACCCATTAATCACATTCTCTACTCAAACTCCATTCATACAACTCATACATAGCATAAAACAATCCATGAATCAATGGATATAAAGCCAAAAACCAGAAAAATGCAATTTCTCAAATCGGTCAAAAAGTTATATTTTTTGCTCTAATTTTGAAAAATTATAACTAATTCTAGAAAAATAAGAATTAAGCAAACCATAACTTTCTGAAAAGCTCTGGATGTCAACTTTACACTAAAAATAATTTCAAGTCATGAGCATAGCATATTAGTACCAATACATCAAGGCAACATCAAATGGCATGTCTCACAATACAAGTGCATACACAAGCATACAATGACCATCATACATCCAAGAATGCAACAAGAAAGAGTGAAGAGCTACCTTATAAGCCAACACAAGCCTTCCCTTTCAACTTTTCTTTTCCCTTCTCGGTCTCACAATCGCAACTAGATGGAACTTAGGTTCCTTGGCCTAAATACAACAAGTAGCATGCAATTACTCTCTTGGAACTCAAACAAATACTCACCAAGGCTAGGGGATTCTTACATCAAAACAAACTTTACAAGGTGTTTAAGAATCCCTAGTTTCTCCCTCTTGAATTTCACTAACTCTTCTTCTAATTTCTTTGCACTTTCTAACTTTTCATACTCTAATTCAAGGGTTTCATACTTGTTTTAGGTCAGAACTTCTTTCCCTTTACTAGCTCTCAAGTTGGTAGAACCAACATGCACAAGAGGCAAAGAAGAAGAAGCAAAGATACATAGGTATCTACCTTGAATTCTAGCCTTCTTCAAAAGTGGTTCCCTTGCCTTCACCTTCTCTTTAATTCTCCACTCTCCCTCTTCTGAACCAAACTCAAAACAAAGCTAGTTCAACAACTCCAAACCATAGAAAGAGAGGGCAAAGAGAGAAGAACAAAATTCTAAGAAGGAAAGTTATGAAAATCTCAAGTTTCTCTCACCTTTTCCTTGATGTTTTTTCCTTCTTCCTTGGCTTCTCTTGGTCTCCCTCTCTCTCTAGCCCTTTTCTCTGTTTTGGTCAAAGCATAAGTAGGTTAGAAGAAAAAGAGAGCTTTTGGAGTCTTTAAGATGTAAAAGTAATTTTTTTTCGCTTTTTTCGGAATAACCCTCGCTATAGTAGAAAATAACTCTCACTATGGCGAGCACGTATCACTCCTAGGCCCTTGTTCTCGCTACGACACGCGTTATTGCGAGAAACTCCCTAGTTTTTATATGGGACGCCCAAACTTGCTATAACTAGATGCATTTTCGCTATAGCAAACTGGTACATTCGCTATAACTAGCTGGCTTCTTGCTATAACGAATAAGTACATTCATTATAGCTAACAAGGGTCCTAGCTATAACTAGCAGATTTAGAAAATTTTCAAAAATTCTAGTTGTTACAATAAGATCATAAATCCTAATAACTAATGATAAAATTCCAATCACATGTCAATAGAAATCAATATTAATACCATACATATGAAATTCATTTTAACATATCATATGCATTTACCATGAATGAGTAATTCAATAACACAACAAATATCAATCATTAGCTAACAACTTAAAAGTGATAAGAATAGCAAGGCCCATAAAAGAAAATAGCAAGGCCCAAAGGTAGTCAAGTAAAAGCATAGTAAGGCCACAAGAGCATAGTAAGGCTCCCTTAAAATTTTTTAAACTATCAAAACATAGTTAAGTCCACAGCAAATCGACAATCAAGTAGTTAACTCATTCATGCATCAACTTACTAAAATATCATCATGTAACAGTAATGAACACAATTTTATAAATACATATGAAAACAATTAAAGCCTTGGTTACCTTTTACTGTAACCTTACATATGTGTACCCCAAGCCAAACAATCATATTATCAGAAATATATTACATTAATTCTAGAAAACACCTAATCCCAACAAGTAAAATCCTAAGAGTTGAGAAATTTACCTCACTCAAACTTCCTAGAGTCTCAATTACTTAATTTTGCACAAGACACAAGTTCCCACTAAAGAGGCACTCCTAATTTTTGAATGGGAACCTAACAAAAACCCAAGTTTAGGGATGAAATTTGAGGGAAAAATAGTCCTAGATAAAGGAGATGGACATACCAAAACTTAGAACTTACTACTTCCTCTCTTTTTTCCACCAAAAACCTTTCAAAAACTTGAAATCTATCAACCTGAGCCAAAGGTCACGTCCCCCCCCCCCTCAATCAAAGCTTTGAACATTAGAGTAACTTACTTATTCTCATTTTCAACTTTATGTGTGAGATAAAAGGAGTGTTTTTGTAATGTCTAATTTTCGTTTAAACGACAGAAATGGAAGCGTTTTCAAAGCAAGCCCCTTGAGATGAGTTATTTAAGACCAAAAAAAATTAGAATAAAATTTTAAATAATGAAAAATAAGGATTTAAGTCCTGAGTTACCTAGAAACCAGGGCTGTAGTAATTCAAAAAATTTGTCGAAAGGCCAGTGACATTTTTGTAAATAAGTGTAACTTTGGAAAAGCACATAGGAAAGCTTTTTAAATGAAAGTTTTGAGTTCTCTGGGATTCTCAAAGGCCCTGAAAATCATGGGAATCCCTAGGATAGTTAAAACCCCTCTGGTGTATGTTTTCCAATATCAATTGACTCGAACTTTAACCGATTCGTTCATGAAGGTTTTAGCTTCGATTTAAGTGATTCCAAAGGCATTTTACTAAATTTGAAACCTAAATTTTATAATGAAAAGGATGGTTCTAAAAAAGGAGCTAAAATGAAGCTAAAACAAAATTTCCACGATGAAGGGACGAAATGGGAATTTTGGATTTCTTTTATTCTTGAAGCTTCTTAAATGCATGCCCTCTCTTGCTCTCATTTTCTACTGTCTTTCTTCTACCTAGAATAGAGAGGAGAACCAGCTCCTTTAGGCGCACAAGAAGAAGCAATCTTGAAGGGAGAAAAAGCCAAGAAAAAGGTATGAAATTCCATAGACAATCTAGCTTTCTCCTTAGCAAGTTACTTCTCCTCCTTCTCCTCCTTATTTCTATGGTTTGATGGTGTTTTTAAATCTGTTTTGAGGGCAGAATAGAGGTGAAATTTTTGGATTTGATGAGGGGAGGCTAACCAAGTAAAGAACAAACCAAGAAAAACAAGAATCTAAGGTATTTTTGCTACTTTCTAAGCTTAAGTCTCCTTGCTCCTCTTCTCTTCATTTCCCCACATGTAAGACCAACCATGAGGGATTAAATTTCTAGACAAACCAAGAATGAATCATATGAATTAGGGTGTGTGAATTTAGAATATGCAAAGAAAATCAAGTAAAAGCCATTGATTTTCAAGTTAGCAAAGTGTAGAATTCTTGAACAGTTTATAAAATCTATTTTAATTCATGAATTTCTTAGGCTATATAAATATTTAATTGAGCTTCTAAGACCTTTAAGAAGCCTCCCAAGTGTGTCTTCCATCAAGGAAAAATCGAGAAGTCTTTGAACCCTTCCTCCCCTTTATGTTTTGGCCTAGGCTAGTTAAATAGGTTAGACAATGTTTTAATTTGTTCTAGTCTTGGTTTGGGACTTTATATGATGGTAGAAGGTTGGAGGAGCCCTTGAAAAAAATTTAAAAACCATAAAAAGTGAGATGGCTTTATATGTTCCATAATATGACCTAAAGAAGTAACATGTAGTTAGGCTCTTTATTTTAATTATGTGATAACTCTAAGAGGCTTAAAAGGAGTCAAAAATCATATTTGAAAGGAAAGAATAGAACCTATAACTTATTTGATAGGTGTTGCTTCATTAGATGTATTCTTGGAAACATAAAGGAGTTTTTAGACTAAGTTAGTGTGTAAGAAAGATGTGTGGCCTTAAAATTAATTTTATGAACCTAATTGGCTTCCATAAATTGTGTTTAGGCCAAGAGAAATCATTCCCACACCTTTGTGTGTGTAAGGCCGTGAAAGGGAGAACAAATTCAAAGAGAAAAGTGTGTGATTGCATCCAAGGTAGCTCACTTCTCTTTCTCTCATGTATGAATGTATGCTTGGCTTGTCTTTGAATGTGTGTTTTAAGCCATGAAAAGTATTCTAGTATGATTTCATATGCCATGGTACCATGATGATCTATTATGTTTTCAAATGATGTTGGTTATATGTGCTTGGGTTTGCTTGAGTGTGATGAAGCTAATAACCCTTAGCCATGGTGAGGATGAGCTAAGAACCCTTAACGTTTGGTTGAGACAAAGTAAAGAGTCTCTCATAAGTGAGGTTGACTCCTAAAAGTAAGGTTGACTCCTAAAAGTAAGGTCGAGTCCAAAAACCTCTTAAAGAATGGGTGAGGCAAGTCCAAAATTCACAAGTGAACGGGTGAGGCTAATCCACTTGTTTGGCAAGCCTTTGTATACTATGTACAACTTGCTCAAATGTTAAAAATGCTTCTTGAATGTTTACATATGTTAATATGCCCATGCATACATTTGTAAGATTGGTTTTGCATATATTATGTGTGATTAAAAGAGAGATAAGCTATTGGGATTCTTTGAATCTCATTCCCTCCTTTCCAATGATCTAACATTTTAGGTGGACCAAGTGGGCAAGGTAATAGAAGCCAACCACCTTGAAGATGAGAGTATGACAGCCAAGTACATGGTTTTTTTTTTTTCTTTAAGGCCACACAAGTGGAAAATGTTATAATATAATGTTGTATATGACCTATGACCTTATAAACATATGTAATTATGCTAATGTATCATGAATAAATGAGAGCTAAGGTTGTATGTATAGAAATACACATTTTGATTGTGTAATGGCAAATTTGCATTATGGAAGTGTATGTATAAATGCAAGTAGGATGGCCAAATTGAAATGCATGACATTTGGGACCACTTGTTCAACTCATATAAGTCAATAATCATGTTTTTAAACTTGTCCAAGAGGTGTCAAATATCAAGGGAAATCATTTGGACACTTTGGTATCCTATATAAAGTACAAATTGATCATATTGGAAACCTATCTCACTTTTTGTCCAAATGAGCTCTTCTTGATTTAAGATTTGGCATGCAGTTAGATCTTGTTAAGATCTTTTTGAGAAGCTAAGTAACATAATTTTTAGAGGTCTAGGGAATATTTAATGAATTTTTAAAGTTGAAAAAAATTTTGATTTTGGTCATATTATTGTTCATACTTATCCGAAAATAAATTCTGCCATTTAGGGGCCAAATGATGTTCAATTGTCACAAAATTTCATAAAAAGAAATTAGACATTCCCAATGACTTGTGCCAACTAGAAGCACCCAATTTGGATGTCTAGAGAAGGAGATATGAATTTTTAAAGATTCTGCCCAGTATCAGGCGCTCAAACTAACCTCAAGTACTATTTAATTGGGTTTTGAGATTTAGGCATGCTTGAACTGGTCTAGAGTTATTTTTTTTCCTCTAGCTAACATCTATAACTTTTTAGATTGGTATTATTTGCATGGATTAGATTTTTGTGAAACTAATTTTCTCTAGCTAACATCTGTAGCTTTTCAAATTGGTATTATTTACATGGATTGGATTTTTGTGAAATTAATTGGACATTTTTGAAATTTGTAGCAGAAAGCTGTGACAGTACCAGTGACTAGCCAGATCTCTGTACCTATTCGAATGTCAAACATCTTTTGTGTTATATTTTAGACCTAGACATGTTTTTAACATAAAGTAAACATGTGTAGCTTCCTAGAATGGCAAAGAATGTATGATTTCAATTTTTCTAGAATTAGTTATGATTTTCCAAAATTTGTGACAGAAAAGGAAAATTTCTAGCCAAAAATGCAACTATGTATTTTATGCTTCCCTTTACTTTCCACGAGTTGTAAGCCACTTTTGCTGATAGAAATAAGTTGTATCTATATAAATAAATATGAGAATGTGATACATGAGCTCACACAGTTTGCGAGACATCAAACGAAAAATTTATATGCGACGCAATGCTAAAACATTCATTATTTTAGTCACTTTTTCTTACTCCCACATTGAAATGCATGATATGAAGCATGAGAATAGCTAAGGAATATATGGTGTTACAGTTTCAACATATTTAATTGCAAAGTGTTTTAACGTGAAAGAGAATAAAAGTGTCAAGATTAATTAGACGTTTGATAAACATATATTTCTATCTATTTTATTCTCCTAAACATAGGCATTTTAATAATAAAATATGGCTTTAAGACTTTAATTAGATAAAGTTTTGTTTTAGAAGCCATTTCTATATCTTAGGAAATTATTTACAAGATTTTAGAATTTTAATGTTTAAATTTCTTTAAATGATTTTGTGAATTTTTCCTATTAAGAATTTCCTATTAATTGTGCAGGTTTTTAATGGGTAATTGGAGCTTGAATAG
The DNA here is from genome assembly GCA_026724425.1 of Erythrophleum ivorense. NCBI lineage: Eukaryota > Viridiplantae > Streptophyta > Magnoliopsida > Fabales > Fabaceae > Erythrophleum > Erythrophleum ivorense. Next base: position 361,096 of record JAIUCV010000742.1, on the reverse strand, counting down.
AAAATTGATTTGAAGAAGAGCAAAAGGAGAGATAGGCTTTAACTTATGCAACTTCACTCTTCATATAAATGGGTTAACAAGAGTTGACATGGTTGGAACAAAGAAGAGAAAAAGAGAAAGCACCCACTTAAGCTACGGGTTATGGGAGGAAAGAATGAAATAAATTTGCATGGAAGAAAGCATGTGAACAGCCACCCACTCATGAGAACACAAGGCTTGCATGGGCTCCAGTTCACTCATATTGCATTAGCCTTTCCTCCACCCACTCTTCCATATACTCATGTGAAGAGAAGAAACAAACAAAGAAGTAGTTATGGGTTGCAGCTGAAACAGAGGAAGAGTAACATGAATGAATGAAGCTAAGAGAACAAACACGCTACAATGTAGCTACACAAAGAAGAAGCCACATTTTGGATTCGGGTAAAGCAAGAAGCTTGTGGAGCAGAGGAGAAGCTTGAGCTTGGGTGCTTAATGCAACGTAGAAGAAACACCCACACACATGCATGACTTAAGAAGAAGCTGGCCACGAGGTCTGGTGGAGAAAGAGGCTGCCACATGCACACACTCATTTGAACTCGAAGGAGAAGGAAGAAGTGCCACTGGTACAGAACTGCATGAAGGCAAGACGTGGAAAACACGTGGAAGCAACATGAGTGACTGAAGCTACTGCATGTTTCTACGGGTTTTATATGGAAGCTACACATAAACTGACGTGGAGCAGAATGCATGAAAGAAGCTGCACATAAGCTAGAATAGAGCTGGAAGAAACATGGCTAAAAACAGAGCACGATGCATGAGCTGAGCATGTGAGATATTAATGAGCTAGAACAGCAGCTGGGAACGTGATATAAGAAGGAAAATGCATGCAGAAACGTAAGAAAGGCGAGCTGAATCACGTGGAAGCTTGGGCAGATGCTGGAAGACGCAGAAGCTGGAAGACGCTGCATGAATAAGCAAGCATGAAGAAAGCCACGGAAAGAAAAAAAAATGAGGGAGCTCTGGCTGAATGAGGAGAAAAAGAACGAGTTTCATGATCAAATTTCAAAGGAGCAACATGTGTGGGAAAGTGCGGGTTCTGGTATGTTTTTGAGAAGAAGAAAAGGTACTGGATAGGCACTAAGACGTTGAGCTGCAAAGAAGGAGGGAAGGCCACAGTTTTAATGTCAACGAGAAGCTAAACAGAATAAGCAGAAGCTACACATGCATGCAGAAATAAAAGAGAGAGCACATGGAATCATTAAAATTCACGTGAGAGCCTTTATCCAATCCATCACGTCATTCATGTTTGATTCCATTCATCTCACTCATCTCCATTGATTCACATCGTCCAGACTCCAGCCTATTCACGCCTCGGATCCATTCAAACCCACAATCCATTCCATTCACGCCTCTATAATTCAGGAAACCCTCGCCTATATATATCCACCATTCATCCATTCATTCAGCCATCATTCACCCATCCTTCACCCTCTTAATCCATTCCATCCATTCTCATCCACTCCATTCCATCATCCAACATCCCATGATGCTCTAATCCATCTTGAGGCTAGCTAGGAGGAAGCTCTTGGAGAAGCTTGAATCCATGGAGAAGATATAGAATTTTGGCTAAGAATTTCTCTATTTTTCTATACTTTTTCTCTTTCATATATTATCTTGGTTAGGTTATATTTGATAAGGAATTTGTGTAATTGTAATTAGTGGCTGGTTAGACACTAATTAGGGAACCTTTTTGTTGATTAATTGATCTGATTAATTTTAATATTATCTGAATTCCCATGTGTGCTTCGAAGGTGTTCGATAAAATACATGAGTGAGATTATTTGTTTGAATTGAGAATTCCTTAATGTTTAGTTAGTTAATTAAATATTTAGGATGATTCAGAGGCTAATCAATTAGTTAATCAATCAAATTGGGTGTTCAAGATCTTAAAGACAAGATTTAACAATTTAATGCGGAGTTGAGGTTTCAATTTAACATTAGATCGTTGATCTCTTGAATCTTGCGTGGTAACTCAAGATAATTTGTTATGAATACAATTAGGAACTCTTAGACCAGAATTAATCACAATTAGATTAGAATAAGGATAGTGGATACCAAGGGACGAATCCAAAACTAGTCACAAGCTCATCTTTCACCCATAATTCACCCAATTAGGTAGAATTTAGGAATTTTAATTCAATTTAGTTTTAGGTTAGTTTAAACCCCCTTAGTTTAGGAATTTTTAGAGTCTTTTAACATTTGGAAAACTCAATTAGGCATTGAACTCCAATTCCAAAGGAGATGACCTAAGTTGTGCCATTAGCTACATATTTTATCAACCTAGTTTTATTTTGAGGGTTGCACGACGAGCCACTCAATGTTTTAGTAAATTGAGTTTGAGTTCTAAATCTAATGGGTTATAGGTCTTAGCTTATTTTAATTTCAAGATATATTGGGCCCTAACTTATTTTTGGGTAGTTCAAATTAAATAAGCCCAAACCCATAACTAATTTATTTTTCCTTCAAGTTTCAAATTAAATATTTATAGGCTCTAACTATTTTTATTTTTTTTCATTAAGCCCTCAATTAATTATTTTTTTAAATCTCCAAATACATTCTATTTATCCTTAATAATTTTAATTAATTAAATTAGAAATTTTAAATTTTATTTGTTATCTAAATTGATTATTTTTTAGATGTTACAAACAAAGTTAAAACCATATAATGGAATAGTAAATCATCCTCTCAAACTTTCACAGTGGTGGAGTCCTGAAAATTAATTTTGTAATAGTGACTACAAGTTCGGTACAAACTAGTGATTTGCCCAACAACAAATGTAAAAGCCACCTACATTTTCCCTTCAATAAAATGACCTTTGAATTTGTACACAAAGGATATTTTTACAGTGGCATGTATATTGCAATTCTATTGAGCAAACAAACGAAAAGTTAGCTTAGGTCTCATGCATTTAAACATAAATTGATAAACACAAGAGTACATTATCATATTATCATAGAATATTACCTATATACTGTTGGTTTCATGAGAAACAGTAAGGCTGTGTTTGGATGGAAGTTTTTGGAGGGGAATAATATGTTTGGTTGAAAAAATTGGAGGGGAAAGGAGGAGAGGAGAATTTTTCAATTATTCAATTACCTTATTGTCCTTGAATAGTTTTAATATTTTAATTTTTCAATATATTGACATTTAATGGAGATTAAGATAGACTTTTTTCCATCAAGAATTAAAAATAAAAAAAGATTGGGATTCATAATTTTTTAAAAAATGTAGATATAAATATCTTTTTATTAAAAAAATAAAAAAAATTAAAATAATATAAGGATAAATTTATCCAAATATAATTACCTCCAAACAATAATTTCCCTTCCCCTCCCCTCCCTTCCAACGAAATAGGAACTCATTAAAACTCCCCCCCCCTCCATTAACCTCTCCTCCCCTCCATTAAACTAAACAAAGCCTAAAGCTAGGCATTAACTATAACCAAACTATTATAACTTTTACCCACTAGTTATGTTTGAGTGGCGTTATATCAACAATACAATCAAACTTGGGAAGCACCGCAAGAAGCAAAAAATTTTAAAGAAAAAAGTTATATATCTATATACATTTGATTTATTTAAAAGATTTAGAAAGTTAGACAAAACCATCCACAGGTGACTTTCTCAAGGCAAGTATCATATATATATATATATATATATATAATAGATTGTACTATAAAATATTGTTTTTAAACTATTCATGAATCTCACATTTTTTCAATTTTTTTTATTTTATTTTTTTCTATTTCTTTTTTTCTAATTCAAACTAGATTATGTTGGAAATATTAATTCATGTGTATCAACATTAATTAATTATTAAATTAATTAAAAACTATATTCAATTAATATTATAATAATTAATTTGATAATAATCATTGTATAAATAGATTGGCTTTTTTGACAAATTATGGATAGTTTATAATAGGCAAGTTACTCATAAACCCATTTAAAGAATAGAAACTTAACTCATAGTTCACTTAGAACTAGTTATCTATTTATGTTAGTTAAGGTTAGGTTTTATAATACAATATAATTTTGACCTACCTTTTAAACTTATTGGGGTATTGTGAATTGTATTATATTTCTTTCATCTACTGATGTCATCTATTTATCTAATATCTGATACAGTCATAGATCCTAGCATTATATCTAGTATGATCTAATTAATCTACCAATGATTTTTAACAATTAGCATTAAAGCCAAAAGTTCCAATATTATTTAGTGTGAAAATTTTTTCCACTTCTAATTCATCTACTATATTTATATGAGAATTTGGGTTTTGAATCTTAATACAAGCTCAATCTATATGAAAGAAGTCTGAGTTTGAAAATTTATTACTATTCATATATGTGCAATATACTTTATTTGAAATTTGGTTTCTTTTTAATACAAGCATATGAATTGCTTGTCTATGATTCTTATTGTTTGCACATCTAAAGGTTTAATTTTATTTGTTAGTGGATTTTGCTACACCAGAATAATTAAAAATAGAAAAGAGATTTAGGACTCTAAAATCCAAACCAGTGTATGAATGAATTTATGTATGGCTAGTTCTTTGAATTTGTATAATTTAACATAAAATTTCGATCTTCTTTTAATAGCTCTAATATGATCTACTTCATGATTCTTAGTTTCACTACATTAGTTTGTCGAAGAACAAAATTTCAAACCTATACATTTATCAAATCCTTGTAGCAATTTAGAACCCACATTGATGAAGTTTTGCATTTTTAAACAAACAAAAACAAAGGAATGAATTCCATAAAAAAATTCCAAATTTGTTATGGCTAATTTTAGATAAAAATTTTAAGAAAATAATGAGTCAATTTTTGGGCACTTTAGAAATTTCTTTTGGACAAAAAAGCAATTATGGTTTATTATGTTAAAGCTTGGCATTTTGTTTTTATAGGCTTATTTGAGAATTTTTTGTGCAATAATATGGGGTCAGTTTTGTCTATTTTGGATGAATATATTACCCAAAAAAGGGGTTTATTTTTGGACATTTAAAAAAAATTTGATTATTTATCATTTTAGAATCTTAGGCAATTTTTTTTTAAGGCCTTGAAGAGAATTCAATCTTAGACTTTTGCACATTTTAATAGCCAAAAATAAGTTTCATAGTCTAAAATTTTATCAAAATTTATTTGGTACCATTTAAATTTTGCCATATTTATGGAAAATTACTTTTAGGCAATATTTGATAAAGTTTTTTTTTGGGTGATGAATCTAAAAGGAAATATTAATGGAGATGAGATTTTTTTTGTAAGCAATTATTTTAATCTTGAAAGGTTTTCATGATGAACTACTCATGGAATTGGTCATACCTTTATATATTTAGCTCTATATTGTTCTTCATAATATCTCGGTTTTATTTGTTTGGTTTAACTCATGAAGTTATTTTAGTAGTTTAGCATTTTGATATTTCTTGTGAAACATGTTTTTTGCAAATAAAAGTAAAGAAATTCTAGGAATTATTGTAATACTTTAATAATTGTCACATGAGAGTAAGATATTATAAAATTGACATGTGGCATTAACACTTACATATGATAGCAATTATGCATAAATTACAGTCTTTTATCAAGAGGCATCCTTAAAAATTTATAAACATATTGTTTTAGACATATTGTTATTTTAGAGCATGGTTTGATTTCACAATTTTGACAATACTATATGTATATCTTGTACACCATGTCATCTAATTTAATGTTCACACTCTTATAAACTATTGCTATGGGATATTAAATATGTTGATTTTGTTGAATATGATAGCATGTCTTTTGTTTGCCTATAAGATAATTTTGCCTATTGACACTTTGTGATTATGTGCTAACCTATCATGAGACCAATCATAAGGCTATTTCTTAGTTAATTTGCTTAAGGCATTTTATTTTAATTGATATGTATATATTTACATATATATACATATATGCCTACACTAGCTTATATTGGACAATAATTACTAGGTAATTGTATTGATAGTGAATTTGCCCTATCAATGTAGCATTGTTAACGTAATCTATTATTATAGGGAGCCATTTGTATTTTTTTTTTAAATTGAGGTCATATTTATAAAAATATAGTTGTGTAATTTTTGGTATTAAGTTTATTATAATATTTTAGTTCACAATAGAATTTATAAAACTTTGTGAGAGGCACATAAACCATTTATAACAAAGACATATTATTTTCTAATAGATCATGTATATTATGTTTAACTCTCACTAATAAATATTTATCTTTGATGTTGAGAGTTCTACAATTTTGAAATTTATGGCTCAGAAGATCTTTTTTTTTTTTTGTGGCAAGAGATATTTTATTTTGTTGGTAACTTACCTATAGTAAATACTTGAGGATTATAATTATGTTTCAAAACATACTTAATCTTGTTTCTTAAAATATTCTTAGATGACATTCATGAAAGGGACTATCATATTGTTTAGTTGTCTTAGATATATTTGTGATTGGTAACATGATGTGATTAGATGTATACATTTTAAATTGTCATATGTTACTCGAATATGAGAACAAAGATATCACTTATGGTAATCCAGTTTTATGTAATTCTATTTTCAAATAACTATGCCTCCACTTATCATGGAGTTAGTCATGAAATTTGTTATGTGAAATATAATATTTGTAAACTTTGGTTATTGGATTAAATGGGGTATATTATATAAGTAACGGATATACCCTATCAGTATGACATTATTTGATATAATTTTGATAATATATGGATTATAATAAATGAAAAAGTTTTTAAATATTAAAGGACTAATTGTGTGATGCTTTTGTATCAATGATATTTTAATCTATAACATTACCAACCTATTTTTTCAGTACCATAGTATATTTCACTTTATATCTTAATATTTCTTATAGCCTATGTAACAAATGCAATTTCTATAAAATGATGAAATGAGCCGTATAAAAGCAAGTTCTTTGAAATGAGCTAGATAATGTCCCAAAAATATTGGGTAGAGTCTTAGGCTCCTAAACGTGATAATTCTAGGCTCAGATAAAAGGAAAAATGGAGCTAGGACGGAGAAATAATTTGTAATTGAAATTGACGAAACATAATGGTATTTTCATAAATAAGTGCAACTTCTAAAAAACATATAGGAGGGCTTTTTAAATAGAAAAATTGAGTCGCCTAGGGTTCTTAAAGGCCCCAAAAGCTATGAAAAGCCCCAGGATAGGTAAAGCCTCTCTGGTATACATTTTTATGATGAAAAAGACGGTTCTAAAAAAGGAGCTAAAACAAAGTTGAAACGAAATTACCATTACAGAATGACAAAATTGGAAATCTTGAATCTTCCATAACCGTCCATATGTTTCTCCCTTTTTCTACCCTCATTAAGCCCAACTTTTCTTCTGCCCAAATTTCAAAAATGAAAGCTCTCTTCTAGGCGCAAAAAAGGAGGAGAAAAAATCAAGAAAAAGGGTAAGAAATTCATGGAATTTTAAGCTCTTCCTTCTTCCAATTCTCTTCCTCTCCTTCTTGGCTTTTTCCCTATGGTTTTCCTTGGATGATTGGTCCTATTTTTGGTCCAAAAAGAAAGGGAAGAGTTTGAGTTTTCTAAGGAGAAGAGAACCAAGGAAGAAAGGCTTTGGAAGCAAACTTGAAACCAAGGTAATTACTTGATGATGTTGCTTCTCCTTATTGCTTCTTTCTTGATAGATTATTGGCCTAAACCAGAACCATATGGGGGAGGGATTTTCTGTCCAAAACCAAGAGGGGAACAAGGGTTTTAGACCTTGGGAAGATGGATTATGGCAAGAAATTGCAAGGAAATTCATTGAAATGCAAGTTAGAAAAGTGTTAGGTTTTTGAAGAGATTATGAAATCTGATTTTGTGTGAGTACTTCTTTGGTCATTTGAATGTTTTCTTGAGCTCCTAAGACCCTTAGAAACCTCTCCAAATGGCTCTCCCATCAAGGAAAAATCAAGAAGCTCTTGACCCCATTTTGCCATTATTCTCAGCCAAGGCAAGAGCATGTGGTTGGAGGATGTTTTAATTTGTTATAGCCTTGGTTTGGGACTTTATATGATGTTAAAAGATGGGAGAAACCATTAAAAAAAATTTAGGAGCCATGGAATGAGAGATGGAGTAATGGTGTCCATGATGGCACTTTATGAAGCAACTTGGATTTCCAATTGTGTAAGTGAATGTGGGATGGCTCCAAGGACCTTAAATGAATCTAAGAAGTCTAGAAATAATAAGAGAATAGAACTTAGAAATTGAATTCTAAGAATTGCTTCATTAGACTAATTATGGAACCATAATGCCAAGTATGAAACCAAGTAAGTGTTTAAACTTTAGTTTAATGTCTTGGCTTGCTTCAAGTATGTGATTGTGTGTTCCTTGTGATGTCTAGGCCAAGAGAAAAACCAACCACCTAAGTGCTCTCGTGGAATCAAGGAGGGGAAGGAATTAGCAAAGTAAGTTTACATAAATTAAAAGGTAGCTCTCCACCTTATTCTTCATACGTTCTTGTGTGCATATGTATGTCATGGTGTGCTTGTATGTGTTCTTATGATTTGGTGATATGCTACATGATTTCTTGAAATTACATTGTACCAATGTGTGCTTTTGAATGCCTTTGAATGTGAGATTGACTCTTAAGGGTGAGGTGATGTCAAAAGTCCCTTAAAATGGGTGAGATGATGCCAAAAGTCTCAAGGTATAGGTGAGATTAGGCCAAAAATCCCTTGGATGGGTGAGGCTAAGTCAAAACCCTAGGTCAAGGGTGAGATACTTCTAAAAGTCCTAAAAATGGGGTGAAGCAAAACCAAAAGTTTCTAGGGTATGGAAATGGTTTGATGTATTAATGTGGCATGGAAATGTGGCTTTGCACACTTCATGCTTACATATTTGTATTCTTGATATATGTATGCCTTAAATGTGTGGGTGAATGGGTGTGTGAGCTATTAAAATTCTTGTAATCTCACTCCCTTTCCCTCTCACTCTTGAAATGTCTAAGTGATACTCAAAACCAAGGAAATGCAAGCCAAGAACATTAAATGGCTACACCTTATTTATTTTATAGTTTAACTTATAATGGAATGTTAAAGAAGCTTTATATATATTATTTTTGGTAGTATAAGACCTTGAGCACTTGTAACATGATGTATGGATTCCATGTAAACTTTATGTAATATTAAATCAATGAGATTATGGATTTTGACCCTTGAATGGCATGTATGTTTAGTGTATTAATGGATGTTGAACTGCCAAAATGAGATGTATTGGATTTGAGACCATTTGGACAGCTTACCCAAGTCATAATTATACTTTTAAACTTACCCAAGAGGTGCCAAACTCAAGAGGAGGCCATTTGGATCAAAGTGACTTTTGATAGGGAGCAAAAATGATCATTTCATGAGGCTATGTCACTTTTTATCCAAATGAGCTCTTCTTAGTCCGAAATTTGGCATACATTTAGATCTTATTGAGAGATTTTTGAGAAGTTAAAGTAGGTAATTTTTGGAAGTCTATGGAATATTTAATAAATTTTTGAAATTGAGAAATTTTCTGGTTTTGGTCACTGGTACTGTAACACTGGTCCAAAAATAAATTCTATCACTCGGGGGCCAAATGATGTCCAATTGCCATGAAATTTTATAAAAAGAAACTAGACATTGGCAATGACTTTTTCCAACTAGAAGCATCCCATTTGGATGTTTAGAGAGGGAGATATGAATTTTTAAAGTTTTTGCCTAGTATCAGACATCCAAACTGATCTCAAGTACTATTTGATTAGTTTTCAATGCCTGAACTAGTCTGAAATTATTCTTTCCCTCTAGCTAACATTTATAGCTTTCCACATTGGTATCATGTGTATGGATTGGATTTTTATAAAATTAATTGGATATTTTTGAAATTTATGACAATAAGCTGTATCAGTATCAGGGACAGCCAGATCTCTACACCTTGTTGAATGTCAAACGTCCTCTGTATTGTGTTTCATGGCTAGGACGTATTTTTAAATAAATTAGACATGTGAAGCTTTCCAAAATAGCAAAGAATGCATGATTTTGATTTTTCTAGAATTAGTTATGAATTTTTGAAGTTTATGACAGAAATGGCAAAATTCTAGCCAAAATTACATTCATGAATATTATGTGTTCCCTTGCTTTCCATGAGTTGTAGGTCACTTTTAGTAATGAAAATGAGTCGTATCCATATAATTAAATATGAGAATATGATACATGAGTTCACATGGTCCAAGAGACACTAAATGAAAATTTTATACGCTACGCAACATTAAGAAATGTATTATTTAATACTATTTTTCTTGCCTCTTTTGTGAGTTGTTTGATATGAGGCATAGAAATAGTATGAAATGAGCTAAGAAATTATGGTGTTATAGCCTATCTGTACAAAAGTATTAGAGATATTAGTTTTTATTATCCTTGAGATGCCTGTTAAGTTGTCTTGGCTTATGTGTAATTACATTAGTTGGGTCTTAAAAGAAACTCTTATTTATGATTATGTTGTACATATAATTCATGTTTCCTTATATTGTTACTATTCTAGCTACTATGCCCATGCAATTATTTTTTTATGAGAGCTTTGAATGAGATCCATAGTAAGGATTTATAAATTGCGGTTTTAAATAAATATCCTATTCGACATTTTACTTAAGTAATTAATTGAAACATGTTAAAACTTATAAGACTAGGAAAGTAAAATAATATTGTAAGTTTGCACACTAATAAACCTCATCTAAAAATTAATGAGACATTTTTGAATGATAAATAATTTCCATTACGTTGATGTGTTCCTTTGGTTTAGTGAAATATTGTTAAGTATTTCTTATCAAAGTTAAGGGGAAGTAAGTTCATTTTGTGTGAATTTTTACTTCTCATTTGGTAGGATTATAACATCCAATTTTTGTTAAAACATTAGAAATGGGTTAAATATAAAAGTAAGTTCCCTGAAATGAGTGATTTAAGGCCAAATGAAATTAGAATAAAATTTTAAATAATGAAAAATGAGGATTTAAAGTTTGAGTTACCCAAAAACCTAAGCCAGATGAGTTAAAAAAGTTTGTGAAAGAAAGTTGGGGCATTTTTATAATTTTTAAAAATTTTAGAAAACTCATAGGAGGGATTTTTAAACAAAAAAATTGAACTTTTTAGAGTTCTCAGAGGCCCTGAAAATCATAGAAATCCTAGAACAATTGAAACCCTCCAATAAGCGATTTCAGTCGTTGATTAACTGAAACTTTGACCGAATGGTTTGTAATGATTTTAAGTTTGATTCAAGTGAAACCAAAGCCATTTTATAAGTCTGAGAGCTTAAATATTATGATGGAAAAGAAGAATTTTGAAAAGGAGTTGATTTGAGTCAAAATGATAAAAACTAAGAATATGGAATAAAATGCAAAGTAGAAAATTGCATAAAGTGACTTTTTAACTTCTTATAAGTCACATTCCATTCAGCTCCTCCATTAACCAACATATGTTCTATCCCAAAATACTAGCTAAGAAGCACACCCAAGGAGAAGGGAATTTGAAGGAGAAAGATTTGTAAAAAAAGGTGAGAAAATCTTGGATTTTCATTATTCCTCCTTTACAAATGTTATTCTTCTCCTTTTTCCCTTCCTTTATATGGTTTTAATGATTGATTTAGACTATTTTGGGTCTAGTTCAGAGGAAGGAGATTAGAATTTGAAGGAAATTAAAATTTGAAAGAGAAGCTTATAACAAAGGAGAGAGCTCTTGAAAGGTTAAGGAAACAAGGTAAACATCATTACTTTTCTTGCTTTGTTCTTCATAGTGTATGTTGGCCAAGGAGAGCCCACTTAAGAGGGATTAAATTCTGACCAAAAGCAAGCAAGGTTTTAGAGTGTAGGAAACTACAAAATGCATTGAAATCCAAAAGAAAACCATTGGATTTCAAAATACCAAAACTAGGGATTCACTTGCACCTTGACATGTAGGAAGCTTTCTAGTAATAATTCAAGTTATCTAAGAGTATATATGAACTCTCAAGACATCTAAGAAACCTCCCAAGTGTCATCCCTTCAAGAAAACAAAACAAACTCCATAGGTCCAAAACCAATGCATAGTTTCAGCCTAAGCTCCTTCATGCCTCTAAGGAGTGTTTAAATTTTTCTAAGTCTAAAATGGATTAGATATGATAGATGAATATCAAAGGAAGCCTTAAAAAATTTTAAAAAACCTAGATTGTGATATAGAGTTGTAGGCTCCATAATGAGACATAAAGAAGCAACTTATAGATAGGCTCCTTAAAATGAAATTTTGATGGCTCCAAGGGGTGTAAATGGAGTTGAGAGACTTAGATTGAAAGAGAAAATGAAGCCAAGATCATGAATTCGTATAGTTGCTTTCTTAGGTCTTGTATGGAACCATAATAGAGCCATAGAACAAAGTGGGCTTTCATAGAGTGTGTGTAATGCTAGAGTTGCTTCAATAATGTAATTGGGTCCTATTTGATGTGTCTACGCCAAAAGAATCAAACTCCACCTCATTGCAAGTGTGTGGCTGAGAAAGGGGAAGAATAATCAAGAGAAAAGTTTGCTTTCTTGTTTTAAAGTAGTTCTTTAACTTTTCTCTCATGCATTACTTAGATGTTTATTTGTCTTTAAGTGCTTGTATGTATGTTTGAACTATGATAAATATTCCTAGCCATTGCTTACATATTATGGTACCATTATATTTCTTGAAATGTGTTTATGCATGTAATATGGCTTGAATAGGTTTAGTGATGTCAAAATTCTCTTAGCATAGGTGAGAATGAGCCAAAAGTCCTTAAGAATGGGTGAGACAAAGCCCAAAAATCTCAAGAAGAGTGAGACTAAGTCAAAAGTCCCTTGAAAGTGGGTAAGGCAAATCCAAAAGTCCCAAAAAAGATGGATGAGGCTAGACCAATACCCTTGAGAGCCTATATTTGCTATGTATGAGTTTCTATAACAAGGAAAATGATTTATGTATGTTTACTAATAGCTAAAATGCCATGCATATATTTTTTTACATGTATATGCATTCATTATGTATGTTTGAAAGGGTAAAGAGCTATTGAGATCCTTTGAATCTCACTTTTCCTTTCCATATGCCTAATTATGTCTAGGTGATCCAAGCAGACCAAAGAATGGAGGCCAAAGGTCTTAACGCATGGCACTTTGACAAAGGAGTAAAGAAATAGATATGTTTAATAGCATATTGATATCAAGAATTGTATCCATATGATGTATATGAGATGTAACCATTTGAACAAGTTTAAATGTATGTATTTATAATGTGTATATCAATCTTAAAGCTAGGTAATTGCATATGTTGGAAATTAACATCCTAGCACCATGGTATGCATGTGTATAGATGTGAGTAGTATAGTGAGATTTAGCTCTATGGTGATTTGGATCATTTGGTATGCTTTTATATGTTGTAATTATGCTTTTGGATGTGCTCAAGTGGCTATGGAATAAAAAGAAAGTATTTTGGTACCTTGAAATACCAATTTGGACTTCAAAAGTGACATTTATGTGTATTGAACCAAACTCTAACCAAATGAATGATTTTTTTCATTAAATTTGGCCAGCAAGTAGGTCTCATTTAGAACTTCTCATAGAGCTAAATAGCACTTAATTTAGAGCTTTAGATAATTTATTATAATTTTTTAAAATTGGCCAAATTATGCAGAATTAGTATGGTTATTGTTCATTTGGTCAGTTTTTCCTCTGTGTCACACATAGGTCAAATGAAATCCAATATTTATGAAATTATTAAGTATAAACTAGACATCATAAGCTTTTCATAGCCACCAAGATCACCCTAATTGGAGGTCTGTAGAGAGATAACTGGATTTTTAAAGTTGTATGACAGTACCAGTAACGTAATTCGACCTTTGGTACTGTTCCATTGTTTTCTATGGGCTAAACACCATTGCATTGGTCTGGAATTATTTTGTTCATTAGTTAACATCCAGAGCTTTCTAGAAAACTATCATATGCATGATTTCAATTTTTCTAAAATTAATTATGAATTTTTAAAATTCATATCAGAAATCTAGACATACCAACCCAAGATCAAAACTTGAGTTTTTTGATATATGGTTTCATACCTAAGATATGTGAGATGAATTGTGATGTTTATGACTTGAATAGATATGTTATAGATAGAAAATAATATTGATGAGTTTACATAGTCCCCAAAGCCATGAATCATGCATATGGCTTTCCAACTATGCAAATAAGTATGAATGAAAATGTGTGCTCTCTTGTAAATGTATGTCCACATGCCTAGTATATGTTAAGATAACCTACATGGCAATTATCTAAGGGCAAAGAGGTTAAGGTATTATAAGGATTGTGTGTGAATGGAGTTTTTTAGCCTCACTTTGATGTTAGTATGTCTCTTCTTAAAAGAGGATAAAGACTCAACAATTTTTTGATATCCTCAATGATGAATAAAGTAAGTCCCATTGTTCCACTATTAGTGATTTGGGAATTTAAAGAATTAATAATTGGCTACAAAGCTATTGGCTATAAGTGGGTTTTTAAGATTTACTGTAAGACTACAAGTATTATAAAATTTAAGGTTTGATTGATTGATGGCCATAATCAAGAAGAAGGATTTGATTATATGTAACTCAGCACTAGTGTTCATTAAAGACACTTTTAAAAAGATCATAGCATTAATTAGATTTCATTTTTAGGCCCCATCATATGGATGTCTAGATTGTCTTTTATGTTAAAGCTTGTTTGAGATTCAACAAGATAGTTTTGTATAATCATAGAAAGAGCATTAAATGTGTAAATCAAATGATCTATTTATGAGTTGAAACAAACTTCTAAACATTATTATCTAAAGTATGACAAGATTACAATATCTTATAATTTTACTATGAGTGCTTCGTATCAATGTATGTTTAATAAATTAATACAAAAATCTTGTTAAGACCTTTAATGTTCTTAGGATATAGATCCATTGAGATGGGCTTTATGATATTTTGAGTTCACTTTAAGGAACCTTGGTTGACTAAATGTTTAAGAAATTCAATTTGCACTATTGTTTCTTTTATGATATACCTATTATAGTAAGTGAAAGGTTATTTAAATCTTAATGTCCTTAACATTACATAAAAAAGACTAAAATGGAAAGTATTCCATTTCTTGCTTATGCTATTGGCAACTTCATATTTGCTCAAGTATACACTGATCTGAACATAACTTATATTAAAAGTGTACTTTATAGATTCTTAAGTAATCCTATTTGGGATTTTTTTTTTGAAAAGTTGCTTAAAAAAAATTCATTTAGCATCTATAAGGTACTTAGAATCATATCTTAAGTTAGATTAGATATGATCTACTTATAACTATTGGCCTTATTAAATTTAGATTATGTGATTCTTATAAATGATTTAAAATCTACTTCTATATACACCTTATAATGTTTTGGAAGAGCTGTTTTGCAAAAAATGTCATGTAGACACTAACAACTGTCTTGCCCTCTGTATATAATTCATGATGTTTGGAAGAGTTGTTTCATTGAAAAGTGTTAAATAAACACTTATAGCTACCTCATTCGATTGCATAATATATCGCTTGTTGTAAAACTATTTTGGCTACATGGTTAAAGAAATTAATTTCTATTATGCATGTTGCTAAATGCATATTTTGGATCTTGACCATTTGATTGCGACAATGATTCTATTATATATTTCTTTCAAAATCACAAAAATTTTAAGTGCACTAAATTTTGATATTAACTGGAGAGAAGAATCATGAATCTTAGACTTAAATTATAAATGTTTTTATAGATAATATGTTAAGCTAATTCATTAACTATAGGCTTACTCATTGGAGTCTTGTTGAAAAATATGTGATTTTTGGATGTTGTGAAATTTTCTTTATTAATACCTTAGTTTTGTGGCGGTCTAACTTGTATTCTTAAGAAGTGCCTTTGTTTTGGTAAATCTATATAATTGAACATATGTCTATTGATATTTTATTTTACTCTAATTTAAAACATTGTTGGTATTTTAGCATTTTTTTTTCCTATCGAATTCAATGTTCTTGGTTCATTGTTTCATTTCTGAATTTTTTTTTTTGGTTATAGTATGCATATTAATTATTTGATATTATTAGTAATCTTTTACATGTTGATCTATTCTTCTTATATCTAATAATTGATTAATGCTATCTAAATGGAAGATTGTTGGAAATGTTAATTTATTATGAATTAGCATTAATTAATTGTTAAACTAATTAGTAGATTATATTCTATTAATATCATAATAATTAATTTAATAATAACCATTATATCAATAGATTAGTTCTTCTAACAAATTATGGACAACCTATAATGAGTTAGGTACTCATAAGCCCATTTAGAAAATAGGAACTAACTTATAGTCTACCTAAAATTAATTGTTTTATTTATGCTAGTTAGGATTAAGTTTTGTGATACACTGTAATTCTAACCTAACTTTTGAACCTATTGAGCTATTGTGAATTGTATTATGTTTCTTTTATTTGCTATCATCATCTGCTTATCTAATTTTTGGTACAATCATAAATTCGAGCATTATATTAAGTATGATCTAATTAATTTGTCAATTATTTTTAAGAAATTATGTAATTAACATAAATTTCATACAATTATATGAATTTTGTGTCTAATTTTAGAGAGACAGAGAGCGAGCGTGCGATAAGGTTCTCTTTATGCAATTTTAGAGTCTACAAAAAATGAAAAAGCAAAAATAAAAATATATAGAAAAGATATTTATAGCTATAAATTTCATGAGAAAAAAATCACAAGGGAAATTGTATATATATATATATATATTAGATTTATTTAAAAGTTTAGTTGAGTTTAAAAAACAATCAAGGAAAAATATTTGCAACAGTCAGATTAATAAAAATTAAATAATAAGAAAAAACTCATAATATCCACGTGTCACTAAGACCTCTTTAAAATGTGCAAGATGAGGTAGGTTTCGTCATCCACGTGTTAAAGTCTCAAGCCTTCCTTTTATACAATTCAAGCGAAAGACAGAATTTTAGAGATCCACGCGGCAGCTTCTTCTGTTAGGTGGGGGAAAACAACAAATTACATTAATGAAAATTAAATACTGTCTCCAGTCTTTTATATATATATATATATATATAAAAGAGACTTTTCTGGTATTTGATTTGATTTTATATATAAGAAACAAATTACCATATTAATTATAATATTTCAATTATACCTTTCATTAAATAAGTTATTCAAATTATGAGTAGTGGTGGTCATTAATTTTAAAGAGAAAATACATATATTAAATAAAAATATTTTTAAAAAATAATTTTTATTTGAGATAAAATTAAAAAAATTAATATTTTTTAATAATTTTTTTAATATTTATAAATTAATTATTTATTTTTTATATATGGAACCAGAGAAAGTAATAAAAAAAAAATTCGGGAACATCATGAGTTACGGAGACCTTCTCTCTTTATTGAGTTCGATGAGGTTATCTTTATTAAGATAGACAAGGGGGACTGGGTTTCTACATCCATGTGTCAAAGTCGTAGGCTTCTCTTTATACAATCCAAGCAAAAGAAAGAATTTTAAAGCTCCGTCTCTTAAGCCAATTGGTTTATTTTTATATTATATTATATGTGTATGTGCACACACGCCTTGATAATTTAAGACATTGTATGTTGAGTTTTCTTAAGCTCCGTCTCTGAAGCCAATTGGTCTATTTTTATATTATATTATGTTATGTGTAAGACATTGTATGTTGCATTTTCTTACTTTACATTATATATTTCTTCTCCTACCTTTCTCTCCTCCTTCACTCCTCATCTTGCTTGGGCTTCAAGCAACCATGAACCCAAGTAAGATTTGAGATATGTCCGGATTTTGAGCTAAATGTCATTGTATAAAATATTTTGTTGTCAAATTCATATTTATCAAAATTATTATACTCATATATTTTTTATTTTTTAGAACTTGATAACGTTGTTACCAAATTTTTTATATTTTTATATTTTTAATATTTTCAAGAATTCAGTAATAGGATCACTAAATTCCGCCTTAAATATGTTTTTGGCTCTTTTTATACTATTTTAGCCATCACAAGTTTTAATATATGTTTTGGGTGGAATGCCAACCAATGTTAAATTCTATTTCAACTTTTATTTTTATAACCAAACAACCTTGAGTTCATATAAATGATTCATTATAAACAGATAAACTTAGTTCCTTTAAAAACTTTATATCATAATGCCCAAAAAATTGGTGCTACTAAAGTTTTCAAACACACAAAAATATTTTAAAAAATTTTATATACTAACACGGAGAAAAAAAATTGAACTAAGTTCAAACAAATAAGGATTACATGTTACGAAAACTTGAAATAATATCTAATGCTATTATTATTGACTATCATTTAAGGTGTTTAAAATCAATCCAAATGAATTAAATCAAATCAAATAAAAATGATCAAAAATAGGTTAAAATTGGTTGTTGACATGCCAATACCAATCTAATCAGCTCAATTTTCAATTTTTTTTAAATTTGATTTGGTTAACTTAACCAATTTCCAAAAAAATTGGTAGATTCTTGTTTGTGTTTTGAAAGCTCTCTACTTAGATGAATAACTCTTGCTTGTTCATATTATATAATGGCCTTAGTATGATGTAATTGTAAAAATATTAGTATATAACTGTTTAACATGGCGAATGTTAAATACTACGATATGTATTTTGTTATGGTTCGTATTTCATGCTTGTTCTTTACTTGAAAGAATAACACAGATAACTTTTTTATACTAGTGTTACCTTTTTAATAACTCTAATATGCCTAAGTATAATATCAGATTTTTAGCAATTTTATTAATTATAAAATTAGTGAGACTCCTTCCAATTTCCAAAAAAATTAACATGATCTAAAAAATAAAATTAATATGAAAAGAATAAACATTACAATAAACTAAACCAAACTAAACATAATCGGCCAAAAGTAACAAAAATAATGCAAGAAAAGAATAAACATTACAATAAACATAATCTTAAAAAATAAAACTAATATAAGCCAAACCAAATTACATCAAACAAAAGCTGAACCAAATTAATTACTGCAGCTTCCACTCTAGTTCTTATTCACCTTCTACCCTTAGCTTTTTCACTCATTTTCCTGCTTTTTTTTTTCTTTTTTTCAGTATATATCATGAATGTTGTCTTAACTTAAATAATGCTACTATATACATTAAGCAAAATGATATAGGAAAGAGATTCAATATATTAACTTTTTTTTTGGTTTTCAAATGTAGGAAATATTATACTAATTGTCTAATCTATATTAACATGTTGGCTCTTTGATCAGTCTTATGGTCTCATAAGTGTTAAAATAAAAATAAAACAGCATTTAAAAAAATAAAATATAAATCGTGATATAAGAGAGTGATAAGTAATGCAAGAAATTGAAAAGTTATTTAATTTATTAATATTTTATTTTATTATTTTTCAAATAAAAACATACTTGTAGTTTATTTTTTATTTAATAATATAATTTAATCAAAATTAAATTAAAAAAATTAACGTCCACTTCAGCGCACATCAATTCACTAGCATTTAATATTTTCCTTTATAAGATACAATGTTCACCAATTTATTAATATAAAAATACGATATGAAACTTTCCCAACTTCATACTTTCTTTGTTTAAAAAGAAAACACACGAAGAAATTGACCTTATCAATTTTTTTGAATTAATTTTTTTGAACTTAGTTCAGATTCGCTTTCCCGTGTCAAGTACATAAATTTTTTAAAACATTTTTGCGTGTCCGAAAAATTCGGTAGCTCTACTTTTTTGGCCATCACGATGCAAAATTTTCATAGGAACCCAGTTTAACGCTTTATAATAAATCATTGATATGCATCCTAGGATTCTTTGATCATAAAGCCAAAAGTTGTAACAGAATTTGACATTAAGTAAATAAAAATTACCCAAAACATATATTAAAACGTGTAATGAATAAAATAGCATGGGAAGAATCAAAAACATATCTGGGGCCGAATTCAATAATATTTTCATCCAGTACTTAAAAATATTTAAAAAATATAAAAATATGAGAAATTTCCCCAAAAAAAAATATATTATATGGGTGTAATATTTGTTATAGAAAACAAATTTGATAACAAAAAATTTTATACAGTAACATTTGACTTAAAATCCCAAGGTATGTACTCCATTTATTTCATTATCTCCCTCTTATAAATATTAGCATAAAAATGTCAATAGGCCATTTGGTTTGAAAAAAAATATATAATCTTTTATAATATTTATTATATTTTTATAATTATCATTTAATAATATTTATTTTTATTATTTTTTAAAACAAGAACATAAAAAATATTTTTTATCTATTAAATCATCTTTTTATTTTATTTTTATTTTTATTTTTAACAATTCAACGTATTAAATTGCATATTTGAAATATCGGTATTTGATATCAAACGTTTCTTAAAAGCCATGTCCTAATGGAAATACAACTATTTTATATAAAAAAAAATCCTATAATTTAATCAAGGTTCTATTTCATACTTTGCCAAATTTTAGGCGCATTGACGATAAGCAAAGCCTGGGTGGCGCGTGCTCGCGTGTCTGTGGCAGCCACACGTCTTCCGTGCTCTGCGTATTCGCAATTCGCCGGCCGAGAAGACCGGCTCTCACTTATCGATTTTTGGTAGCTTTCTTGTCTTAATTCTACTGATTTTGTTTTCGATTAGCTGAACGAAATGAATAGAGTTTATGGGGTTGATGTTGATCTATCTTCCAGATTTCAATAGCCTGATTTTTTTGGAATTTCCCCTGGTTTCATTTGCGATATATATTCATAGTTTATAGTAAAGATCTATCTTTTCAGTGCCTGAACGATTCATATGCTGAAATTCTTCTTCTTCTTCTTCTTCTTCTTCTTCTTCTTCTTCTTCTTCTTCTTCTTCTTCTTCTCTCTGTGTTCAAATTGATCGTTAGACACTAATCTGAAAGTGCATGGACTTTTCATTTCTTACTTGTGATATGATCATTTTATTGATTCTTGTATGTAGATAATGTTACCCCAGCTACATTGCCATCTAACTACTTCCGCATGTTATGGTTTTGCTTTTATAGTTCCTTGTGTTATTTGTTTTTTTTCCCCCTTCTTTTGGATTCATCATTGATACACTAGCTTCAATTGAAGGTTTAGCTAAAGGCCCTACCTATTCATATCGTTGATTGAGACTTGAAAGTAGGAACTACTCATTACCTTCTGGAATCATTTTTTTTTAATGTGTATCTTTTACTCGGGAAAGGATTTTGTATGACTGTGTATCGATGGATGAGAAATCTGCTGTGTCAATTGCTGCCGGAG
The DNA here is from genome assembly GCA_026724425.1 of Erythrophleum ivorense. Classification (NCBI taxonomy): domain Eukaryota; kingdom Viridiplantae; phylum Streptophyta; class Magnoliopsida; order Fabales; family Fabaceae; genus Erythrophleum; species Erythrophleum ivorense. The sequence continues at coordinate 339,686 of JAIUCV010000742.1, read as the reverse complement.
GCATTGATATGGACGATTTCTAATCCATTGGGTAAACTATTAAACGAGGTGGAAACTAGAACCTGGAGAAAATGCCAATTACAATATGGGAATATAAGGGATAGATCGAATGCTTAAACTGACATTGTTGGAAGTTGTAAAAATACAAGTCCAGAAGGATCAGAGAAGAATATAAGATTACCTAGAAATTTATCGTGTAAAAGAATCCATATGAAGTACCCCGTTTTTATTTTGGATTCATATAGTAACCGAAATTTACTGGCATTAACAAGGTTAAGTAGGTGCTTTTAGATTCAATGTTATGTCAACCTAGGAGAAATAGTATATCTGTGTGTGTGTTTTGTGTGTGTGTGTGTGTGTGTGTGGCTATTGATAATGTAGTTTTAACATGGGAAGAAATTGAAATGATATTTTGTTGTTATCTGTATTACTCTGATATGTCCTTTATTGGTCTTTCCCTTCAGCATTTTGTGAACAACAATGTGCTTCATTTTCTGTACAGGTAGCCAGAAATTTCTGTGCTATTTAAAGGACAATTATTGAGAGATTGAAACTAGTCAAGCTATTGTATTCAACTATTCATCATGAAGTTTTTACTACCTTCACAACCACTGTTGTTAAAATCATGTTTTAGCACGTAACCTCATTTGAGTTCATGATCACAAGTAGGGAAAACTGGTTAACACACAAGCAAACTCGAAGATACACAAACTTGCTGCAAAATTGTATGAACTCATGAAATCACAGCAAAATTGCGATTTTATCTTTGTGTTCACCAGTTCAGCGAATTTCTGTTGATGAAGAGGAGTAAAAAAGAAAAGTGAAATTCAGTAGGAGGAAGAGAAAGTGATTTGGGAAAAAAAAAAATCCTTTTTTCAGATCCAATGGTTTCTGCTTGCTCTTACCAGTCACTCCCACCATCTCTTCATCATTCCTTCTCCTTGATTTCCTTTTCCTCTGCAACCTGCACTCTTCACTCCTTTCTACTACCATTTGTACTTCCTTTGTTCTTTTAAGCTTCCTTTTTCCATTCAATAATGATCCCAAGACATCCGCTTTCCTCTGAGCCTACCATGTGGTGCCTTTCTTAACAACCTGGCTCTATCTGACTTTTCTATTTTATTTTCTTGCTATTTTTACTATCTTTATCTATATATATGCTATGAAATTGTGTTTCATTATGAATTTCCCAACAAAGCATATGGGTGGCTTTCCTAATATTAAAGGGTTAAACTCAAAAGAAAAAGATGAAAAAGGAATTTATGCATTATGCTCAAGTTTTAGGTAAAGTTGCATTAATGAATGGCTTAATAATTGTTTTTCCATTTTCTAAATTTGTTGATTTTCTTTTATTTGTATTGTTTTCTGAGTGTTTGCTAGTTGACAATTTAACATCTGAATATGGATGTATGAATATTTGAGGATCCTATATTTTTCTCACTTTATATTACATTTGAAGAATTACTTATGATAGGAATATATATTTAATAGTTATTTATTGTCATATGTAAACTTATAACACAAGCTTACAAGTGGAGTTATCCCCCCTCTTTTTTTCATGAGCTTTCTTAAAACTCGTGAGTTTGACAACTTTGTTCACAACTGTGTTACTAAATTGTTTTTCAATCTGGTTCCTTCTTAGTTGCTTGATTTTTACGTGGAGTGATGGAATAGTAATTTATGTAAGGTTTATTCTTGGCATTGGCAATATAATGTAGTTTTTATATGATGCTTGTATTCTGCTATATTAAAGATTAAAGTTGCTTGGCTTCTTCTCATTTGTATTTTTTTCCTTGTTTCTAGAAGTAATTGCTTTGACAGGAGACAATGGACTGCTTATTTAAGGGATTGACCAAGGATACATCTGAGTGTCCCTTTGATGTAAAAGACATCCAAAGGTGCCCATTTTTTAGGAACATCAACAAACCCACAAACTTCTCCTTTTCTTCAGCAAGTATTTCTGTTCCTGTAAGTTACTCATCTTCATGCCATTTCCACCAATCTCCTATTATAATAGTTAAATTTCAATTTGGATCAATGTTTTAGCTAATTGTTTTTATTCTCAATGTTCAGGTGCACAGAGCCAACGGTCCTATATTTGAAGATGGTCCCAGTTTTGACACGGCATTTAAGCTCTTCCATGGAAAAGATGGAGTCATTCCACTCTCTGAGAGATCTGACTTTCACAATGATAGCACAGAGACTGATCCCCTGCCTCTTTTCAATCCTTTAGCCGCAAAAGCTGCAACCATAAGTCTTTCAGCCTTTGGTCCAGGTGGCCCGTTCAGTTTTGGTAACTTTTCTGAGAAATGGAAGAAGCAAAAGAAGACCGAATCATCAAACAAAAGGGAACCCTCATCTCATGTAAGTATTTGTTTTTGTATTGATCTTGTTATCTTACTACAGTGAAATATGTTCAGTAAATAGAAAGTCCATTGTATCATTTGACACTTCAACATGAGTGTTATGCCTGATAGGGAGCATTTACTGTTATGGGCTTGAGAGTATCTATTCCAAGGCATAATTCTACAGTGACATGCAAAAGAAAAATTGCACCTGCCATCTTTGCATAAGCACCACCTTACAAGACATTTGCCAATCATTTTAATTTATGCCATTTGATTAGCAATGATATTGCTGTCAGGGTTATGGTTCACAGGGCAAGGTTTCAGTGTTCTTCTTGAAATATTTTCTTTTGCTCACTAATCAAGTATGAATTAATTTAATTTACTTTGGAGATGTGGCTTAGGCTTATATAGCTTTTACTTTCTCCTGCTGAGCATCCTTCCAGAAAGAAGATTTGTCAAAGCATGAGGCACTTGGAAATGAATGGTTAGAAAAGGGAAATTGCCCAATTGCCAAGTCTTATAGAGCTGTAAGTAATGTTCTCCCCCTTGTTGCATCAGCTTTTCAGCCGCCACCCGGCATGAAGCTTAAATGCCCACCTGCAGTTGTTGCTGCAAGGGCAGCCCTTGCCCGCACAGCCTTTGTTAAAAACTTGCGTCCTCAGCCACTTCCTGCAAAAATGCTTGCTATTGTAGCGCTGGGCATGGCAGTTAATGTTCCCTTGGGTGTATGGAAGGAGCATACAAAGAAGTTCTCGCTGTCATGGTTTGCAGCGGTTCATGCAGCTGTTCCCTTCATAGCTATGCTTCGGAAGTCAGTCCTGATGCCTAAATCAGCAATGGCATTGACAATTGGAGCTTCTATCCTAGGTCAGGTTATTGGCTCGAGAGCTGAGCGTACCCGGCTGAAAGGAATAGCCCAGAGGGAAAGAGTGACAGCAGAGACAGCCAGTAAAATGACAGGCTATAATCCCAGCCATCTCAGTGATATCAGGGGTAATCTCTGTGGTGCAGAAGGGATGGTGCTCCACTCACTTCCGGTGAAGGATACCGGTCCCTCTTCAGCTGCCAATGTCTGTTATTGAACTCCCAGTGACCTTCATAGATGAAGAGAAATCAAAAGAAGCTTGAATAATATTGATAACCCGAGATGGTGGTAATAAAAGGATTATTAGGAACTGTCCATGTATAATGAGAACAGCTTTTCATCCTTACAGGTACTTCTCTCATATAAAAGAGTATCTGGGGTCTCAATATTTGAATACTGAATCCTTATGGAATTTAGCACATCATGTCCTGATCTCGGCCTTGAGGATCCACGTTTAAGGCATAGTATTAAAAGTTGCTTGCCCTTAAATTTCAAGCATCAACTATATTAAAAAGTGAGCACTGAATGCAACCATACGAAATAATTCTGATTCTCTATATTTAGCAAGTAAATATAAGGTGTAGCTGGATAAAAATAAACTAATATAAGATGTGTAGCTGGATAAAAATAAACTAAGGTATGAGGCTAGGTAGAGCATTCAACGATGGAAGTTCTTTGATCTTTCTCTTTTTAATTGTATCTTATACAATACTGTAAAAGATTTATTTTACCACATGAAAACCTTGTGTAGGATTAGGAAGCTATTGATGGAGGGGATTCTCGGTTCTATGAGCAAGAAAATCACCCATCGCGATATTATCCATAAATTTTGTGTGGACTAGGGGTGCATAGGAGGAAGCCCAATAGCTTAGTCCTGCTCGGTCACTTGGGTTGGGCTAAAATAAAATTTGATCAGACTAGCTATATTGATCAGATTTACCCGATTTGGTTTATATATATATATATATATATATATATTATTTTGTAGATATCTGTATAAAAAAATTTCAAAGATAATGTAATTTTATAAAATTTTATATGAAAAATTTTACTTTTTCAAAGGGACTATTTTATAAATTTTACCAAGAACTTTGTCCCAAATAGCCAAGCTAAACCGACTCAGCCTGTCCGATTTTGTGACAAATTGGGCCGAACACTGAAAAGAATCGGCTTGATGCTAAACTAGATTGGGCAGGCTAAAATTTGACCCGATCCAGCTCGAACCAACTGCAACCCTAGTGTGGATACCATTCACATCTCTTACACTATCTTTCGACTGCGACCTGTAGCAACAAGGTCGACCTGTCGTTTTCTTGGAAAAGCATAAACTAGATCCAATGAGAATAAAGCCTTTTGCATTTGGACTTCACATCTTCCTATATCTGAGGGCCTTTGTCTTTCCCCAGTCCCAATCTTGGACCGCAATTTCTGCCGCTGATTAGATGGCTAAGCAGTTTCAGAGGAAAATTTGCCCTTTCGACAAGGCATCCATCTTCTTTAGTTTCCATCTTAAATTTTTCAAGTCTTAACATTGCGTTTTATAATTAATAAAGAAAAAAAGAAAATTTGCGTTTTGGATTTCTTCTTTTGTCGATTTGCTGTCTTGTTCTGCTTACTGGACTAGTGATGTTCTTTGAGGGAAAAAGGGTCAGAAAATGAAGCTCCTTTTTTAATTATTATTATTATTATTATTATTATTATTAGTAAAAGTTGTCAGATTTGTGGAAAATAATAGTAGTTTGGAATCTAAGTTTAGGTAAAATTTCCAGAAAAAAAGGCACATTAATAACGTAATAGTTTACTTGCACTCTTATTCTCTCAACTTTACTCAAAAAAGCAATTTAATCCTTGTTAGAGCAATTTAGTCTTCCAATGTTAATTAAAATAGTATTAGCTCTTTAATTTTTCAATTAAAGCAATAAAAATAATAATTAGATAAACCAATAGATTAAGTCACCAAAATGAAATTTAAATTTAAATTTGTCTTTAGTCATTTTGCTTGTCAAATAATTAGAAGTGAAAGACTGATTAAATTCAAATAAAAGACTGGAATGTTTTAAAAACTTAAAGGAAATTTACTCCATCTTCTATGGAGAACTAGTTTAATCACATAAGCCTATCATTCATTATGATAACTTACATTTTCTACTCCTAAAACAAAATATAACAACTTTTTTTTAATTTAGCAATTATAAAACAATCACTTTTTAAATTAAAAAATATTAACATTATTTAATAAAATAAATAATAAATGAAACCAAAGAATGTGTTCATTAAACAATTTTTTAATAAATTTAAGCAATTAAAAAATAACAATATTTAATTGCAACAATAAGATATTTATTGAATATATATATTTTATCAATAGGAGCTCTATCGTACCTTTAGCAAATTTTTAAAATAAAGTATATTTATTATTTTTTACACAAAAAAATAGTGTTGAAATAAAATTTTAATAAATGTATTTGTAATAAATTATATTTGTAATAAAAAGTAGTTATATCATTAAAAATATATTAGTCAAAATAAGTTTAACTATAATTTATCCTTGGTTTTCAAAAAAAAATTGAATAATTAAGACATCTTTCAGATAAAGATGGAATCAAACTTTAGATATTCAGATTTGAAGTATATATCCAATATTCGAATCTACCTAAATTGAAAAATATTTATATTCTGTATCGGAAATGTTTAATATGCAAAATTAAATGAATACCCAAAAAGTTTATAAATATTAGGTCATGGGTATTGAATAAAGGATAAAATACCAAATGCCCATATTTAGTTTTTAAAATATTATTTATAATGCTTTTTAAAATTGTAATTGTAAATTATTTTAAACTATGTATAAAAAATGTATCTAACAAAAAAGTACAGTAATGAAATATATGACAATTTTTTTAATATATAGTTATATATATCTCGTTTAATTGTTATATATAATATACTGATGTCAGATATAAAATATTAGGTAACCCCATTTATCCATGGGATATCTATTTTTAATATCTAAACCTATACAATATCAATTTTTTCAAAAGAGAAGAAAATAATTTATCTACAAATTAAAGGATCACCATTATTCTAATTAAAAGCAAAAGGATTAAATTGCTTACCAAGCAAACTAGGAGGCGTAAAAATAAAGTTAAACATAACATAATTATACAACAGTGTTAAGACAAGTGCTATACCATATTTATAAGAGTCTGGTAGTTTAATTTAAACGATCATATAGGTTTGAATAAATTATGTTAATTTTTCTAATTTAATTATATTATATCTAATATTTCTTTCATTTCAAAAATTTCATGCGGCTATCCTAACATTTTAATATATAGTGTAAAAACCTCCCTTTCAACTTATTTTCTATCAAAAAAGTTAATTTTTTGTACAATAAGAGACTCTATTTTTATTTTTAATATGACAGTAAAAACAGTTAAGTTAATATTAAAATTTAACATAGGACTATAATTGTATTCTTAAAATGATAATAAGAACAATTAAATAGTTTCTACTTTTGAAAAAAAAAATTACATATTATGTAAAAATTAACTTAATTGATAAAAAATAAATTAGAGAGGAACTAAATGTAAGTTTTAAAACAAGAGACCTATCATGTGCAATTTAGCTAAACCTTATAAAAAATGCTAGTATAATTTATTCTATAAGTTATTTTCAACTTATTTTTGTATATTAACTTTTTTTTCATTTAAACAATTATCAAGAGGATTAACTAAATTAATAAGAAAAGATAATATATTTTTGCTTAACAACCTACGTTTAATTCTCCTTAAAAAAATTACAAAATTATAATCTATAATACACCAAATAAATATAAGAAAATGAACCCTTAAAATCATGCCGACAAAGAGTAGGGCAAACAAAGTGAGTTACTTTTATTGGTTTGACTTCTCTCAATTCATACCATTGTCAAGTTGGTGCATTTAATGTTTAAATTTGAAATAAAGGAAGAGGAGAGAAAACAAATGAAAATGAAAAAGAGTTGAAAAGAAAAGATGAAAACAACTAAATTGATCGAATGCACCAAATTTTCAAATTGGTGGAAGCCAAGATCCCCTTTCATATGCTTATCTAACCATACCATTTTTTTTTTGGGAGAAAAAAATAAGTACTCTTATTAGCACTGATCTTGAACTCATATCAATTTAGAATCAATCAAATTTTAAGGTATTCGAGTTATATTTTTGTTTTTGTTATTAATGTTATCAATAAATATATGATATGTATAAAAAAATTTTAAAATTAAGTCATGTGATGAGCAATAAAAATTATATGCTTATTATTTTTTATTAGAAAATTCGATTATAAAAATATAAAGATTATATCTATTTAAAAAACAAAGAATTTTAATTAATATGTCTAAGGATGTACACGAAAGCTTCTAATAAGTAATTTGTAGACGTTGAATAAATTCAGTCGGCAAACGTAGGTAGATGGGGCTTTCATATTAATTCATGCGCAAATATCATGGTGATGTGACAATGGAAAATTTCATCTCAAGAACTTCATTTATTAGGATGTATATAATGTAGGGTAAACTATATAGAATTTTTTTTAATTTTGATGGAGTATACTGATTTTTTTATTTTTTTAAATATATAAAAATTTGTAACGAAAAAATTATTTTACATTTCAATCTAATTTTAAATTTTTTTAGTTTATAAAATATATATTTATATTAATAAAAATTTTATTCAAAATGTTAAAACTAAATTAAAGTGTAAAGTAATATTTTATTTTTTAAAAAATTATATAATTTTAATAAAACTTTTGAAAAAATACGTGTAATTCACACTATAAGATACAAGTCCGAAGATAGAAATACGTGGGACAATCCATCGAAAAAGAGCTCTTGTACGGTCTTCGAGGTCCATTAAAAAATCTTACTCATCTCGGTATATTTCTTTTAAATTTTTTTATAGAATCTTTTTAATTTTAATTGCTTATATAGTTGTATATGACATCGTTTAAAAAAAATATCAAATAAATAAATTTATACAAATACAATTATATTAGTATTCTTGCATACTTTATAATTGAAATAATTATTACACAATTTATATTATAGCATGTTAATGTTAAATATATTTTTCTCTAAAGTCTAAGTTAATCTAAACTTAAAGCATGAAAAAGTGTAATTTTATTATATTCAGTGAATAGTGGTAAAAAATTATTTTGATATTTTGTCATTAAATTCTAATTTCTTGTAAGAAAAAAAATAGTTTAATTTAAAATTTTAAGTTATAGAAATAAATATTTTGATATATAAAAGTTATAACTTAATAATAGGTTAAAATGTACATAATTTTTTTAAATTTTGATTTATATACAAAAAATTTTTTCTAGCATTTGAAACTTGATAATAATTCTCTGCTAAACTTCCATTTATGTGCAGGGAACTCCTTTCCACTGGTCAATTCATTAAATTTCGAGCAAAGGACTATCACGTCAAATTTAACTTGCACACGTGATGGCTGACATTGATTAAAGGGCAAATTAATCATTTTTCGTCCCCTTAAATCTTACATTTGAAGCCCCAAAGCGAAATTCTGAATTTTCCCTTCTCCTCCATCATGCCAAAATCACTGGTCTCTCCATTGTTATCTTTGCACAGCTTGTTTGTCAATCTTCCAGAGCATTTGGCTAAAGGAAAATTGCTAACCTGTTCAGAAACTGAAACTCATTCATGGACTACGGCCTTTGAGCTTATAGGCCCTACAGTAAGAATGGTGGGATGAAGTTGAAGTAGCATGAAAAAACAAAACTAATTAAGAACAATTGCTGAAGATATAGCATTGACACAACTGTAAAAGTGATTGCAAATCCATTTTCTGCAGCAAATCTTGCATATTAGAAGTTAAAAGTTTCGATGTTTCAACTTTTCTTTTTTTGTAATATTTTAGATAGACTTTGAATGATGACACTTATACATTACTATCAGGAAGCAAATCATAGTATAGATTGGCTTGCTAATCAGGTTTAGAATCATTCTTTTAGTTGCCAAAAACTTCATGCTACCCCAATTGAGTTCGGCCCCAGCTGCAATGGAGATAGCCGCAGAATAACCATGTCTCGCTCTATCTATTCGTAGTCTCCCTTATACTTTTGTTTCGGGCTTTTGCCCCCTTTGTATCCCAAAAAAAAAATTTCAATGTTTCAACTTTTTTCCTTTTTTTTTTTTCCTTTGCTATCACACCATCCCTCTTGAACATATATAAACAATGAAAACGAAAACTCATTCATGCAATAACCATGGCAAGCAAAAGGGAGAGCAATAGATTATTATGACTTTATGATTATGATGAGACCTCAGCTTGTGTTAAGAGATCAACCATGCTACGACATTCATTAAGCATCATTTGCACAGCCTGCCTCTCTATGGACATTCATGCACGACGAGCCTTTCTCGAGCTTGAAAAGGAGTTATTTGCATATAAATAAACGTTTAGGGGATTTATTATCATATTTTAAAGATGTAATTCAAAATTTAGAAAAATTATATGTATTTTAGCCAAACATATTTAATAGACTGTCATCTTAATACCATTTTAAGTTATATGCTATACTAATTAAAAATTATAAAAATTTCTTATCACATCCTTTTTAAATTTATTACTTTTTACAAAACACTATTAATATTATTTTTATAACAACTTGATTTTTAATTACTATACTAAATATAAACATTCTCATATGCTTTGGTATTATATGTTGTACTCCCTTAGATATCACCATAATATGTGAAATGACTCTGTGCCAAACCAAAGCCCTCCTAATTTTGTCTTGGTGTCACTTTCCATCCCAATCTATGCTCTCACTTTCACATGGCGGTTGGATCTTGCACATGAAGGATGAGGAGGCATTGATGCTCCATTGATTGTTGAAGTTGATCCCCCCCCCCCTTTTTTTTTCCATTTTTTAATTTTTTAAAATAAATTACAAGAATTTTCTTTTAAGTTTTGCCGAAATTATATAAAATTTTTTCTTATTTTTAAAATATATTTTCTATTTTTTTAAAATTAAAAATTATGCTGCACTTTAACCTAATTTTAAATTTTTTTGCTAAAGCATCTTTTATCAACCTAAACATATATTTTATTTGTACATTTTAGATATATTTTGATCCAAAACAACAATGAAAATGAGAATATTTATGTTATTAAGAAGAATGACCTTTAATTTTTGTTGAAAAAATTAATTAATATGTATTTAGATCAATAAAATATGTTTTAATTAAAATTTTAAAATTAAATTAAAGTATATTTTAAAAATAAAAAAAATCTATATAAATTTAGTAAAATATAAAAAAAATCTATATAATTTATTCTTATTTCCTTAAAATAAGACAAGTGGGCAGTTGGGACATAGTATCACTAGGGAAGCAGTGCATGGCGTACGAATCAGACTCAAAACTAGCATCACTCCACGTTCATCTTCTCTCTCTATCACGTGCTTTACACATTCTGATTAAAACCGCGTCGTTTTGGGGCCTCACTAGTCACTAATGTAATCACCACCACCCTGTACCTCTTTTCGTTCAGTTCCCTTCATTGCACGTTTTGACTCACAAACCCATGTGAAATCATTTACAATTCTCATTAATTTCTTCTCTCTCTCTCTCTCTCTCTCTCTCTCTCTCTCTCTCTCTCTCTCTCTCTCTATGCCTTTTTGGATTCAGTAATTTTCTTAAACTACTATAAATTTTTCTAAGACTTACTCTCATAAAAAAATTTAAAGAAATTTTTTTGATTCCAAAATATAAGAAACATAGTATATTTTTTTATTTCACTAAATAATGAATTTCTTTTTTACCCTTCATTTATTGTTACATCTAATACACTTAACAATGCATAACGTTTTCCCATATAAAATAAAGATGGATAAAATAGAAAAAAATTATTAAATTTGAACCTAATTAATGAGTTATACTAATATTAACTGTTTTTCTTAATACCAGTGAAACAGTTTTTTGTTTCTAATAAATAGAACCGGAGGGAGTATAATACAAGACACATTTTCTTGTCTAACAACTTAGGATCATCGACCTAAAACTTCTATGTTATGTCATTTTTTTATTTTTGTTTTTATTTTTGAATTTCTAACCTTTTTTCTAATTCCATATGTAGAGGACCAAACCCACTCTTAATTATTATAAATTTAAGAAAAAGATTGAACACAGCTCCTAGTTTTTCGCCAAACAATGTTCTCATAAATACATTAATTTTCAGCAAATTTTTAGTTTTTTTTTTTCTGAATTTGCCTTATCCTAAAAGAAAAGTTTTCAATAAGATTCCTTTGTTTTTTTTTTTTTTCATTTTATTGTGTTAATCTACTTTAATATGCTAGACTTAGCTGGATGAATCAAAAGCATGAACTAAGCAGATAAAAATTGCTGACATATTAAATGAATATCTTCACCCGACACTATTTTGATTTGTGTTACGTATCTTTAAAGAGACTATAATTAATTAATGACCTGCTTTAAGTAATATATTCCAGTTGAATTGATGATCTTCCATCATTTTAGTTCTTCACATGTATGTCTTAAATGAAGAAAAAGTTGAATTAACTTATGGCTCAATTTCAAAATTAAATGGTAAATAATTTGTTAATTAATGAATATTAATTTTGTACAAGAGTCCTCAAATAATACCTATCTTAATCTCAAATGTTAATCAGATCTGATACACATGAGTTTAATTCCTAAGGTCATGTTGTGTTCCTCCTTTGTGTAACACACAGACACAAAATTTAATCTTCAAGATTAAAATATTATATATAATTAGACTCAATTAATCTTTATCATTTTTATCTTTCTTATCATTTCAAGATCATAGATGTCTAACATAAAAACAAATGTTTCACATGACATTAACTATAAATTGATATATGTTTCATGAGTTGAATCTCCACTCCTAACTTTTAAAGAAAAGCATATCTTTAAAAACACTATATTATTTAATTATATTTATTTATTTATTAAGTATCTTTAGTAATTTTAATAATGATATGAGAAAGAACATCAGAAATTTCATAGGTTATCATTTTTTTACGAAGAAAATTAATGAATTCTAAGAATGAAAAGATAGTTCAAGCAAAATAAGTTATTTTTAATATTTTATTATTGTTGTTATTGTTGTAGTGGCAATGAGACATGTTTGGGCAGTATAACAACTAATAATGAAATGTGAGGGGTTAGTTAGGCAAAGACTTTTGGGATTTGGTGAAAGGTCATAGTCAAATATATTGAACTTAAAACACTCAAATGTTCCATACCAACGTGAAGTGTTTCCCATTCTATCATTCTCAATTTAATAATAATAATAAAATATTATATAAATGAATCTCAAAACTACATGCCATAGAACTCATGGTATGAATTAAACTATGGTAACCACTTGCTTTGTTTTATTTTCTTATTTTATTTTAGCACACATTTTCCAACTCTTAGTCACTTCAAAAGTTTGACATGGTTCCAAGGGACGCTAGATCAAGCTAAACTTAGTAGTCAATTTAATTAAAAAAATTAAATAAAAGTATATGAGCATCAAAATTAAGAGAATTGACCAAATCAAACCACATATTAAGACCAAGTTGGTTTGGTTTGATCCCCTTTTCCTTTAGTGAAAACATTACCTACTAAAAGTCTCAAGACATAATAATTTAGAAAAATTGCTGGTTAATTAACAGTATTAATAAAAAAAAGTTAACTTTATTAATTAAAACATATATAAATTAAATAGCCTTAGCTACTAAACTACTATGACCAGGATGTATACAATAGTTCCTTAATAATAAAATAGTTTGTATTTGTTTTCGAAAAATATTATATATAATAGTATAAAAAAAAGTGTTGCCATGCTACAAAATGCTTTAAAAAAAAAAACTACTTTATGATAATTTAACTACCCAACTTCCTTATAACTTATTGTTCTGATAATGTTTTTCTAAAGACAGAAACCAAACTATAAGAAACTTATAAAAATTAGGCAAAAGTCTCTATGGTGGATGGGGTAGTTCAACTTCAAGAATCGGTATATATCCATAATAACTGATTTAGATGTTTTGCAATAACTACACCTATGCAATTATATATATATATATATATATATAGAGAGAGAGAGAGAGAGAGAGTCCCATATGAATTTACTCCTAATTCATTCAGGCTATTCAAATTCATCCAAATCAAATCTGAAAATCTAGATTTCATTTTTTTATGTAGTTTAATTTTTTGTTTGTTTAAAAAGATGCAATATGTAAAATAAAAATAGTCTTTAGATTAAAAAAATATATATTAAATTTTGACCATTCAAATCAAATTTGAATGACTTAAATTTGGAACAACACTGATGATGAAAGACAATACAGGTTTACTCCGTGTAAGGCAAGCTATTTTGTTTATTTCTCTCTTTTCAACTATATAATATTGCAAAGAATATCTGCTTTAATAATAACAAGAATAATTGAGTACAAGAATAATTTGAATTTTTTCTTACTTTATGCACTATCTTGTTGCAGAGAAATATAGAAAGAGTGACATAAAAGAATAAGAATATATATTATTCACTTTTTTTTCTTTTTACTTATTCTGTCTTTTTTCTTTATCTATATCTAACAATATAATATTTTGCTCTCACCAAATAAGAGAAGACCTTGACTAGTAAAAAAGATAATATACTTTGACAAATTCTTAAGAAAAGAGAGATTGAGAGAAAGCGGAGACAAGAATCATAATATTTGAAAATTTCACTAGTGCTCTCCACGTAATATTTAACAAGTGTACATTTTAATCCTTTTAATTATTTTTAATATATTTAAATATGAGTTATATTAAATTAAAATGTTTACTTTTTATCAGTCACATATCTAATACTTTTAAACTTGTTTTTGAATATAAAAACTGCAATTCACGAAGGTCTCATCAAGAAAAAGCTAACCAGCAAAAGGAACAGTGAAGGAGAAAATATAAAATTTTAAATTAACAAGGCTACAAATGACAATATATATGATAGTGTTGTGGCATCCACATTTCTTCACTTTACCTCGATCTTAAATGGAACGGAACAAGAAAAGAATATATGCATAGCCATATATAAATAATTGACAGTAAATAAAGCAAAGAATAAAGTCAGGAAACGGATATATATATATATATATATATATATATATTACGTCGGTGAATAATTAATTAGTCTTTGACGTTTTCCTGTTTATGTTTATTTTAAAAAGAGAATAATTAATTGTTTCTTAGCCGATTAAGCTTAGGATAGATTATGCTTATAATAAGAGGATTACGATATGGTTTAACCAAAAAGTAGAAAGGGAAGTTACTTTAGACAATTTGAATACTTTGAAAACACTCATTTGTTCTTTCTGTTTATTTTTTACACATCTATTCTTTTGTTTATTGAGATTAGAAAGACATGAGACTTTGAGAAAGGTATCTAAGCAAATTGAATTCTTTGCAATCATATAATAATATTATATTTAATAGAAGAAAAAGTAACACAAAGAATTATAAATATGTATGAGATTTATTTTTTTATATTTATTTTTTTTCTTTTTATCTTTCTTCAATTATTTTATATATATTATTTATAATTGCAGAAAATCTAAACTCCTATCTAAGTAATATTTCCCATGTACGCTTGGCCACTCTATGTATAGCTGGATCTTTATTGGTGGCATTCACTTTTCTTGTGTCATAAAGAGAGAAAAGATTATGGTTTTAATTTTTTTTTACTCTTTGGGTGATGACTTCCATTTGGATAAGTTATGACCATTTATAATTATATGTAAGAAAACTTATATATATAAAATAATATAAACACTAATATTAATTATGGGATAAAAATATTCATATTTACCTAATTATTGATTTTTCTTAAGGTTGTTGAAACAGAGACATTTATATATATAGTTTGTATTTATACATAACAGACAAATAATGAAATCTTAAATAATGAAAATATATACATTTTTTTAATTTAAGTATCACATAGATATATATAAAGATATTTTTCCATTTTTTCAAACTAGTACATATAAAACATTTAATGGCAAGTAAAGAATAAGAATTTAAATTATGAACATGAAAATATATATTTGTTTCTTTCATGGTGAAGGATGCTAGCTGGGCATTAGTTTTTCTCTTAAGATTTTAAAATTTTGTAAATAAATTATCACAATAAATACATTATTATAACAATACAATTATTCAATATTTTATAACTTTTTTAGGTTTTATGGTTACTTTTATCCTTTTTCTACTTCAAAAAAATTAATAGTCATTTATCTATATAACTTATAGTCATTAGTTATAATTTTATTTCAATAACCATAGTTGATCATTATTAATATTTAATATTTAATTAGCACATGGGTTATAAGTGGTCATTAACTTACTCATAAATATGTTAAATTTTACATAATATTTATTTATAAACCTTTAACCACAAAGATGGACTTATAAATTATAATAATATAAATAAAAAATTAATTTATATAATTATACAATATGAATTTTTTAAGGGTTACAGGGTATAAGTCATTAAAAATAAAAAAAAAAGATTCTAAAAAATTATTCTTTAAGAGTCACGGACACCTATATAATTATACCCTGTACAATATGTCTGAATATATCTCGATTATTTACCATTACTAATATTTAATTTAATATTGTAATGAGTTAATTAGCAAGTGTCATTTTTTAATTTCCCACTTTCATGAATATATAAATGAAATAGGTAGAGTCCACCAGAAGGCAATTATTTTGTTGACAATTTATGTGAGAATTTAAATTGACTCTGATTAACTTCAATGATATTCAATATCGTTTTGGTGTTTTAAATTTCAATATTTCACCTTCTACGACGTTTTTCCATTTCCCCCATACCCTTCAAGATTCCATCAATTAGTTAAAATTTGAGGTTTGTTCACATGCACATGTTTCTGTTTTGTGTTATCATGGGGTCTAAGTTGACCCATAACCTAACTATAATATTGAAAAAAAGGGAATATATTTAATTCTTGGTTATCAAATGCTATCATGTGAATATTTTTATAAAATACATCCAGTGGAAATAATTTAATATGATTTTAATAATATTATTTACAAATAATAACTTTGAATGTGAAAGTGCTGAATGTTTCAAGCTTATAATATATCAATGAATGGTCAACAATTATATTAGGAGGAAGTTATTTTATTAGTCGCTAAAAGATCTTAATTAAACGAATCAACTTTTAAAAATTTATTTTCATCAATTTAGTTTTTAAAAAATTAATAATATCAATTTAGTCTTAAAAGTTAGGTTAAGATGATGCATTTTTTAAAATATAATTAAGACTTATTATGAGAGTTTTATAAGCCATTATCAATTCAATTCACATAGTTAAATCTTATATAATTAGGGAAGCCACATATAACATTAGAAAATTAGTTAATAGTTGACACAAATCTCCATCTATAAAAAAATAAATAAATCACAAATTACAAGGATTAGATTACACTATGGAGTTCAGACAGCCCTCATTTCCCTCCAAACTAAAAAGGTAAAATTGTTATATTTCATTTTTACAAAACAATACACTACACTCCAATTGTGATAAGCTTTCTCTCTTTTTTTTTTTTTTTTTGAGTTATACTCTCAACGCCCATAAGATTAAATTAATATTAATAAATTTTTAAGAACCAAATTGATAACAACAATATTTTTCAATCAAATTGATAGTTTATTTTAACATGCATTCAACATTTAGAATAATTTTCTAAAGAAACAGTTAGGGTTAATATTTTTGGTGCTTTGAGAATCAAACATTACCAGAATTTGGGATAATAATGCCATATTACGTTATTATTAAAAAAATTAGAATTACTTGACAATATTGAACATGCACCATACCAGACAGAAATATTAATAAAATGTTAATATAAATATTACGTGTAATTATTGACGATAATAGTAAAAGGGTTGTGATAAATTATAATCTTGCAATAGTAAAAAAAATTAAAATAAAAAACGAAAAAGGATTTGAACAGTTTCCAGCTGGCTGTTGCGAAACGGGAAGGCCTTGAGAAGAAAAGATGACAATATTTCATGAAAAAATTAATGTAAAAATTTAAGTCAGAAATATTTATATTAAAATATTTTAAAATTTAAAACTATTTTAAAGATTTAAGGAAAAAAATTTAAATTGTACAAAAAATTACAATTTAGAATTGCAAGTTAAAATTTTTAAGTGTGTATTTTTTAAGATTAATTTTTGAATATTTATTTTTACAATATTATTATTTTTATACAATATTATTAAAAATAATTTATAGCATAATAGTGATATACACATATAATATTTACTGTTTTAATAAATTATTAAGATTTTATGTTTAAAAACTTTGTTAACTTTATGTTTATGTTCTTTCAAAAAAAAATATTAATTATAGTACATTCGAATATAATAATTCTGTGGATATAAAATGTAAATGTTAAAATAATAATTGGCGAAAAAATTGTTAAAATAATAAATTTTAAAATAAAGACACTCGCATAAGCTAGCAAATATATAAAGAAAAAAATTTATATATAATTATTTATATCTTTATTATCATATTTTTTAATTAAAATATAATAAATGTATGATTTTTACAAATAAATTTATGATTATTCAATTAATTAAACTGTATATTTATCATATTTTAATTAAAAAAATTATATAATTATTATATTTTAATTAAAAATTTTAATAATAAAAATATAAAAATTACATCTAAATCTAATTCGTACATAAAATACCTATTAAAAATACGATGCCTTTTTATAAAATAAACCTTCAAATGTTAATTTCAATCCTGTTCAGTGCTCACAAATGGCAAAAAATAGTAATGGAAACAGCAGGTTCTCTGTGAAAATTTTATATATTTTGATATTAAAAAATGAAGAAGAAAGGGACAAGAATGACACAAACCTCAAGAAGATAATTGCTCATTAAGAAAGCAGCTACAAATGCTGAAGCGGTAGCAGCGCCTGCAAGGTTTTAACATATTTATTTGGTAACGTACACGGCAGGGACAATTTTTTTTTCAAATTATTTTGGTTAAAAAACATTTTTATTCTTTAACTTTGTTTAAAATCTTAAAAATAATTATAATAATTTCATTCAATTCTTAATTTGATTTTCATAGTATAAACATTTAATTATATTTTTCTAATTTACAAATTTTTAATGTAGTTCATGCTATTAAAATTTTATTAATATTTTGTTAAATTTTGTTAAAATAACTAATTATATATTGCCTTATCATTCTAAATATATATGATTTATGATAATAATAGAGACAAACACATAAATAATGAAATAAGATTAACTCATATATATAAGAAAATATTGACAAAAATATAATAATTTGGATCAAATTAAAAATTATTTAAATTATAAAAATTTAATTATATATTTTTAAACTATAAAAATTAAATTAAAAATTAAGTAAAATTATAGATACTAAAAGTATAATTTTTTTAAATTTTATTTTGCGTCAATTCAATCCCTTAACTTTATCTGAAGTTTTGTTTTCATTCTCTTTAATTTTATTTTGTTCAAATTTGATCCTTTAACTTTATTTTAAATTTTACTTTTATCTCTTAATTTAATTTTATTTATTTTCAATTAGGTCCCTTAACTTGTAAAGACTACTCTAATGTTTAATAAGCTTTTTCATTTGTTAAAATTAGAGAGAAGAAAACATTTAAGTTGTTTTTGAAAGTTAAGGAATTACATTGAAACTAAATAAAAATTAAAAAACCAAATGAAATTTAAAGTTAAGTTAAGAGACGAAATTAAAACTAAATGAGGGTAAAGAGCTAAAGTAAAACTTGAGGTAAATAAAAAGAATGAAATTGGACCCAAATGAAATTAATAGATAAAAGTACAACTTTAGATAAAATTAACAAATCAAAATGCATTTCTGCCAATTACTTTTTGGTTTATCTAGGTTAACTCAATTTTTAATTTATAATTTAAAAATTCATAATTAAGTTCTTATAATTTTAAATTTTTTAATTTACTCTATACAATTAAACTTTGGCACCTGTTTGTTAAATTTTGTTGACTTTGTCAACCACAGGTCATTTAGAGACCTTGAATATAAATTATTGATGTTAGAAAAATAATAATAATAAGTAATTGAGTAAAATTAATTCAATCCTACAGTATGTGAGGCAATCTATACTGAATAACATACTAAGTTGGCTTTAATTATATATACTCAAAATGTTGAACATAGTACAAGGTTAATGTATATTAGTAAAATTTAATGAAACATTAAGAAAAGTTTAATAGTATAGTTTGTATTAGAATTTTTAAAATTTAAGAACTCGATTATAAATTTTTAAACTTTAAAGATTAAATTAAAAGTTAAATAAAAATATAGGGACTGAAAAATAATTTAACTTTTTGTTTTCTTTTTCTTTCAAACATTTATATGGTAGATGTAACTTATTTTATATTGGTACAAATTTTTCAAGCTTAATAAATTTTAAAGTAACTGATAAAAATTATTTTTGAGTTTTATTAAAAATATTATAGGCGTTTTCTTAAAAAATGTACACTTTTAGTCTAATTTTAAGTTTTTTAATTAAATAAACCCCATAAAAAATACGTAAGATGGTATTTTAGTTGAAAAAAAAATTGTATTTGGTTTAGTTGAACATATTTTAGAGAAAATTAAAATTATGCTAAAATGTATATTTTAAAAATAAAAAATTATATATTTCAATAAAATTGAGGAAAAAATCTTTGTTTATAGATTTCATAAAATAATGAAAAATCAAAACATTATAATTGTAATTTAAATATTTTCTTAAAATAAATATATTTTAAAACTATTACCATAGACTAAAAATAGATCATTATTATTATTGAAAAACTAAATAAATAAACAAAATATTTTACTAATTTCATTATAAGATGTGTTCTCACAAGAGGATGAGTATGGTTCTATCCTTATATTATGTTTGAGTGTCCAATTTGGATCCAATTTTGAAACCGTGTTCATAACACTCACTGTGATCTTAGCAGGTAAATTTTATAAATATAGTACTAAAAAATTATAAATATTGAAATGATCATTTATTTATTTTTTTAATCCCACATGAATTTATAAATTGTATTAGAAATGACTTTTTGGGCTCCTAGCTTCCTTCAGAGGAAGGAAAATATCATTATGCTGTAATGCCGATATGTAAATATGTGGGGTTGTTATGATGACAGACAGTTTAGATTTTAATGATGCCATTACAAAGGCCCCAAAAAAAAAAAATGTAAAGTATATATTTCTTGTGCTCTCCGTTACCTCTTCTTCAGAGTTTAATCATGATTAGTCCTATTAGCATACTCAACTTTGCCATTATCCCATTCATCTAAAATGTAATATATTTAGAACTAAATTTAGCTATAATTTCTTCTATATTTGTTATCAAATTTTGAAAAAACAAAATTTGAGATACTTAGCTATGAAGTAGATCTTGTCAAATCTTTATCCTACACAGCTTTAAGCAAACGAAATTCAGCCGGAGGATTTGTGTGCCTTTTTATGGGAAAATGATTGTTCACTTACTTCTGTGATAAATTCCCACTTTTTTTTAATAACTCATTATTTTTCAAAAATAATTAACTTCCCATATAAGTAATTCTTTTTTAATATTTAAAATTAATAATTAATAAATTAATTTCTTTCCTTTGATTGTTGGATCAAGTTATATCAACCTATTATGAATGACTTAATATAGTCTAACAAATACTGTAATAAAATTATAATATATGAATTTTTTCTAAAAAAATAACAATGTGATGCTACGTTTGTAAACATTACACATTTATTATATTATTATTTAAAAAGTTATATATTTATTAAATTTTTATTGAAAAATCTGAGAACAAATATTTAAAAAACTGACTATAAATTTTTTCGTACCGTTTCATATATTTGTGCATTGAACACACAACATTATGATGATAGTGCATTAGTTGAATATCTTAATTATTTAAGAAATATGATAGTGTTAAATACTATTAATAATATTTATTATGAGGCTTTTCCGCTTTTGTATTCATCGAATTCAAGTGAAAGAAATGCAGTGCTAAAAGTTCATTTCTCTTTTACTCAAAAATGCTTAGAGAAGAAGAAAGGCAGTAAAATGTGAACGTGGTGATTGTAATTGTACGAATGACTTAATTTTTGAGACGAACATTTTTGTCCTTAAATATATTCTTTAAAAATGTTTGTTTTAATAAATTATTGATTGAATTATTACTTAATATTTTTTTAATGTTAAATTTCAAAGTGCATCTAACTTAAGAATTCAGTAATTTTTAAGAAGTCCAATCCATTATCAAACAATCAATTAATTTGTACATGTAATTAAGTCCAATATATATCCAAGGTTCACACTCCTCGCTACCTGTCTGAGACAATATTCATCATGAGAAATTATTAAGTAATTTTAGTTTATAAAATATAAATAGAGAAAGTCAATTATAAATAAATTTATAAAAATGTTAAAAATAAATTTTATTAAAAAATTTTTAAAATGAAAAATGTTCCTCCAATATTATAATAATAACAAAACAATTTAAACCGTAAATCCCTCAGCAATATATATATATATATATATATATACACACACATACTTTTATTCACAGATAAGTAAATATCATTACTTCCGAGGGGCTTCCAGCTGGAAGTGATAGAATCACCCAATCTTTCCTATTATTTGTCATAACAAAATATAAATCCTAACTATAAAACTATATGATAATTGATAAGAATTAGTTTTTTTTTCGTTTCTGAATTAAATATATAATTTTATAATCTAATAAAAAATATTAAAACGAGAAAAATTGTTCTCTCTATTTGTGTTAAAAATAAAAATAAGATATTAGGATAGACATGGTAATATCCAAATCAATATGTAACTCATTTAATTTGGACTTGAATTTTGATGAAAATAGATAAATCAATTTAAATAATTTTCCTCAAAAATATTTGTGAACTCTATAGAGGGACTATTTAGATTAAAAAAATGTTTGAAGGATTAAATTAAAAAAAATTATTTTTAGAGGATTAAATTAATAGAAGAATAATTTTAAGGGATCAAATTAGAAAAAAAGTAAATTTTTTAAAATTAAATCATTAACTTAGTAAAAAAAATACTTTTATGCATAATTCAAACATTGTCTCCATTCTTTCTAAAACGATGACGATCTAAGGAGAATGACAATTGAATTTCATAATCCTCTTATTTAGAGTCAATAAATTGAATACTGATTCATTTAACATTTTTATTTTGAATGTATGTTTCTCCAAAATTACTACTTATTTCATAAAGTGAGGTGATTTTTTTTTTGGTAAAAAATTTAAAGTATTTAGGTAGTCAATTTCTATAATTTCAGTTTCTAACTTCGACATTTAAGTCAAACCATGCCGGCATAAGTATACTATATGTTTTACGCGTTTGACTATTTATTAAAGGAACATGTACAGTCTTTTATGAATAAATAATTAAATCATTAAAATATATAAAGCAAATAAAAAAAAACAGAATTATATATTCATTACAAATTTCTATTACTCTTTAATAAATAATTAAATCAGTGTAATTTTTAGTAACTCTTTATACACAATTTTTTGGGTTACTGTGAATGCACATTTTAATACTGAGAACAATTTATTTAAATAGTTGATAATTTGTACTCTCTCCAATCCAAAATGTAAGTCACTTAAGAAAAAAAATTTTGATCTAAAATGTAAGTCACTTGATAATAATAATAATAATATTCTCATAATACCATTCATTTAATGGCAATAATTGTGTTAAAAATCTCTTATTTAATGACAACAGCTGCATTGGTTATAGGGATAAGGCTGGAAAGATATGGTAATATTTAAAAAGTTTAAAAATATAACTAATTTTTCTTAAAAATGTAAATCTGTTAAAAATGATTTATATTTTAAACCAAAAGGAATAAATCGTATGTAAACTACACATTGTCAAAACTTAATCAATTACATTCTTTTTTTAAATAAAAAATTAAATATAAATATAATCATATATTAATATAAAAAATTTAAAATAAATTATATAGATTTCTTTTAAGTTCGGTTAAAATTACACAATTTTTTTTATCTATTTTCAAAATATATACAAATATTCCTTTAAAAAAATACTTCATACTTTAATCTAATTTTAAATTTTTTAAGCAAAATAACTTCTATTTGAATTTTGTTAGTTAAGAAAATTATATATTAAGCTCAATTGAGGATATTTTAGTAAAAATTTAAAATTAGACTAAAATATAAGATAATTTTTTGTTTCTTATAAATATTTTAAAAATAAAGATGATATTTTTATAATTTTAGTAAAATTTAAAAGAAATCTGTATACTATACTTTATTCTAAAACTTATAAAAGAAAATATTTGTATATATAGTATTAAACACTTGATTCAAGTGAAATTTTCTAAATGTTGATTGTCATATTTTTTAATAAAAATGTAATAATAAGATGGAGGCAAATAATTTTTTTAAGGAACTAAAACCAATTATATAATGTTTAGTGGTAAAAATTATTCAGTTGTTATATATTTAGTGGAGGATTTAATAATAAATACTTTTAAAATTGTACATCAGTTTTATTTTTATTTTTATTTTTTAAAAAGAAAAAAAAAGTATTGGAACAATTTTCTTTAACACGTACCACGTGGCAGAAATCTATTAGGGTGATTAAGCAAAATTACATGGGTTAAAAAAGGACCAAGTGTCAAAGTGGTTTTTGTTTTCAGCGCCTGATCAGGTGAAGTCGTAGACGGTGGAAATAGAAAAGAAATCATTTGAGTTTGGAGATGATGATGATGGTATAAAGATTCAGGGGCAAGCAAAGCCAAATTCTGAAATTGCAGATTAATAAAACCTAAAAAGAGGAAAAAGGTTCAATAAAGAAAAGAAAAAGAAGACACTTAATTAATTAATTAATTAATTATCTCCCAGTTTGGCAATTAATTAATTAATTGTCTCTCTTTTTGTATGCTTTTATTTATTTAATTATTTATTTCTCACTTGGATTCTTTCTTTGTTTATTCAATTATCCTTGGACAGAAGAAGAAGCAGCAAGGAAGTTGAACAAATAAGGGAGGACAGCGAGGCACATGGCTGTCGAATAGTTTATATAAGGGTTCAGCTAGTTTAGCAGAAAATTCTGACTCGTTTTTGCATGGTGCCTTCATCATCGGTCTTTTTCCACTTGTTCTTCTTCTCTCGTCCTTTGAGAGAAGCGTTTCAGTCTCACCCATTTTATTTTTTACATTCTTTCAACCACTTCAACGCATACCCAGAGGGTGGTACGTACCTCTATTCTTTCTTGCCTTTCTTTCATTATTTTTTGTTGATTTTTACTCCCATTGAGATTCCAACGCGACGGTTCAATTCTCCCAGCATAACGGAGCCAAAACTTTTTGGATTTCTTTCATTATTGTTCGGTTCCCAACAAATGTTCCACTGTTTATTCCTGCTTGCCCTTTCATCCATCTCCATCTTCCGTCAGATCTCTTTGGATTAAGACGTCCTTGTGTCTGAATCATACTCATTCTGTTCTTTTGCGTCACAGATCTGATTTGTGCTTGTGGGTTTTATGTTTTTTTTCCCCACTTTCCTATTTTTGGGTTCTGTTAATTCCTTTCCTGGTATGTGTGTTTGGAGTGCTTATACTGATTTATCCTAAAAGCTTTCCTCTTTCAAGATTACTGACATTTCTTTATTTTTCTTGGATGAAATGCACTTTTTTATATACTGAATATCGAAACTTAGATGGTAAAGCTGTGCTTTTTTTGTGTGGGTTTTTTGGTCTTGCTCTGTTTGAGTGTCATGCCGCCATTGATGATTCATAGGAAAAACAATTGATCGGTAAGCACTGAGAAATGAATTATGGAAACTTTTCGTGTATGTCAAGAAATGATTAAATTACTTTATGCCCTTTCGGTCTTTCACCCGTTCGTTACTTCTTTTTTTTTCCCTCCCTTCCATTAATGGCATGTTGTAAGATCTAGCACTTCCCTTCGCCTTTTTAAAGTGGGTAGAAGGGCCCTATGCCATGTGAGACTTATAAAGGCAAAGTGACATGGAAAGCAGGAAGTGTCGGCAGTGAGATTTTTAATTAGCAGCTTACCCTTGTCATTTTAAACTTTTAATGGTCGGTGTTGAGTAATTCACACCAGCTGGAATTTATCATCTCCTTTTTAAATCTTTCCATCTTCATTCCGAAAACTTGATCTTTCACGGGAATTTGTGTCCTGTCGTATTGATCTAGTTGGTGTTAGCTTTCAGTATAGTAAGTTTATCAACCATCAACGTCATTTACTGCCGTTTCTGGATATTGATTAATTGGTCCTCGTTTTTTCAGTGATGTGTTCTAAAATTGCTGAGGCCTCCCTAGTTAGTTGGCAGAACTAGGGCGGCATGGTCATTCAGCTAAAGTTGATTTGTGAATTTGAATGAGCCCTTAATGTTAGATTGCTGGAAATTCTAGGAAGGAAATGTTGGTATCTCATGAAAGATTTAATTAGATACATGTGCCAAGTTTCCAAATGTCTTTGCTTTCTTTCAGTGTTCTAGCATATTTTGATTTATAATGCTTTTTTGATCTCTAGTGAAACAGAGAACATATAGAAACTTGAATTCTTATGATGGGTGGGGTTAGAATGGCTATTGTAAAATTCAGTTGCCCTTCTTTATAAGTGATTACATATTGTTGATCATGATCATACAATTGTGAATGACATGTGAGTCTGAGTTCTTTAAAGGCAAATTGCTCGTTCTGTCTTTCTTTTTTATTTTTAGTAATCTTTATATGAATTTATGAGTAGGGGGATGTGGCACTGTTGCATTGCAGTAAAGCTGAGTATATTGCATTATTCTGCAGATACGTAGTTGATTAATTCTTGGACCATGAAGCATAAAGATGGAAAACCGACCACCCAGCCAGACAAGAACACGAGGTTAATCCCTATGGCGATCACGTTTGTTGTGCTATGTGGATTTTCTTTCTATCTAGGTGGAATCTTTTGTTCCGAGAAGGACAAATTTGTCACCATCAACTCTCAGAAGATAGCTGAATCTTCCAAGGAATCAGCTGTAGCTCCTCTGCAAGTTAAATCCAATAGCTTCCCTGAATGCAGCATTGACTATCAAGACTACACTCCATGCACAGATCCAAGGGTATTATTAAGAGTTTATCTTTTTGGTTGCATAGGATTTATAGAAGAAAGTTCCATTATTGATTACATTAACCATGATTTTACAGAGGTGGAAGAAGTATGGTTATTATCGGCTTACTTTGTTAGAACGCCATTGCCCTCCAATTTTTGAGAGGAAAGAGTGCTTAATTCCTCCCCCAGATGGGTATAAGCCTCCAATTAGATGGCCAAAGAGCAGGGATGAATGTTGGTACAGGTATAATATCTGCTTTTGTGAGCTCTATCATTCTAAGGATGGATTATTTTTAGTTGGCTGCAATTAAATCCAAGCTGGCCATTTCTTCAACTTTTCTGTTACCCTAATATCAGGAATGTGCCATATGACTGGATTAACAAGCAGAAGTCTAATCAGCATTGGTTAAGAAAGGAAGGGGAGAAGTTCCTATTTCCTGGTGGGGGTACCATGTTCCCCAATGGTGTGGGTGAATATGTTGATTTAATGCAAGATCTGATTCCAGAAATGAAAGATGGGACTGTTCGAACGGCCATTGATACTGGTTGTGGGGTGAGTCTTAAATTTTTCTTTTTTCTGTATTAATGCCTATAATTGATTCTCAGCAATCCTTTTAAACGATAATATACTAACACCTGCTGCTTTTTCTATATGTATTTTCTTGATGGCATTGTATGTATTATTATAAAACTTTTAATTTCAGTTGCAGATTTATATCAACTAACCATATAGCTCTGATTTATTCTAGGTTGCTAGCTGGGGTGGTGACTTATTGGATCGTGGAATTCTAACAGTTTCTCTTGCCCCAAGGGATAATCATGAAGCTCAGGTTCAGTTTGCTCTGGAGCGGGGCATCCCTGCAATTCTTGGTGTGATTTCTACCCAACGACTTCCATTCCCATCAAACTCCTTTGATATAGCTCATTGCTCCAGATGCCTCATACCATGGGCAGAATTTGGTAATTCTTCACTTGATGGCAATTAAGCAGATAAACATAATTTAGTCCTTGTTAGTGCAAAATTGTGGTTTCCTAATATTATTAGTTTGCATGAGCATAATTTTTATTTTTTGCACATCTGTTGATTATAAATGACTTGGGATTCTCTCTAATCATCCTTATATCTATTTTTAGTCAGCATCTGGTTTTATCAGATCTTGCTGCACAATTTTTACTAGTTTGGTATTTAATTAACACAAAGCCTGCATTTCTTATGAGTAATTCTTTTTTTTCCTGGCCTGATAAGTTTGTTGATTACATAAATGGCATATCCCAGATCCTTTTGAGGTTCTACATTTATTTCAGCCTCTCAAATGCTCCCTATTTTCACTGCTTAAATGAATTGTTAACAGTTTTCCACTAGTCTCTTTCTGCTTAGAGCTAAGAAGTTGACTTTCCACTTCTTTTTTGTAATTGTTTGTTTATTTAATTATTCTACCTCATTTTAACAGAAGGAATATCTACTTTCAGGTGGAATTTATCTCCTTGAAATACATCGTATTCTTCGTCCCGGTGGATTTTGGGTCTTGTCTGGTCCACCAGTCAACTACGAGAATAGGTGGCGTGGATGGAACACAACTGTGGAAGAGCAAAGATCAGATTATGAGAAGTTGCAAGACTTGCTGACTTCATTGTGCTTTAAAATGTACAATAAGAAGGGTGACATTGCTGTATGGCAGAAATCTCCAGATAATAGTTGCTACGATAAGCTGGCTAAAGATACCTATCCACCAAAATGCGATGACAGCCTTGAGCCAGATTCGGCATGGTACACACCACTCCGTGCTTGTCTTGTAGTTCCAGATCCAAAGTTTAAGAAATCAGGGTTGACAGCCATTTCTAAGTGGCCCAAGCGGTTGCATGTTGCACCTGAGCGGGTTTCACTTATTCATGGTGGGAGTTCTAGTGCTTTCAATCATGATAACAGCAAGTGGAAGAAGCGAATTGTACACTACAAGAAGTTGCTTCCTGACCTTGGGACTGACAAGGTTAGAAATGTGATGGACATGAATACAGTTTATGGAGGTTTTGCTGCATCTTTGATTGATGATCCTGTGTGGGTCATGAATGTGGTCTCATCTTATGCTACCAATACGCTTCCTGTGGTTTATGATCGAGGCCTTATCGGGACCTTCCATGACTGGTGAGTTTGAAATGTTGCTTATGAACAAAAAACTTCTGAATTTGTAAATATTTATTTGCCTTGTATCATAATCTGCGTTTGATTTGAATTTTATTGTTTGGTAGGTGCGAAGCCTTTTCAACCTATCCTCGAACTTATGACCTACTCCATCTTGATGGACTCTTCACTGCTGAAAGCCACAGGTGACTTTGTCAATTCATTTACTCTTATAGTTACAAACATTCTTTTAGAGTTAGCTGTAATTCTTGCTTATAGCCACATAAATATGGCCTTAAAAAACACTTTGGTTTTTATGGGACCTTAAACACATGATTATATATGAAAAGGTTGTGATGTTATCTTTTTACTTGGTTGCTTGCAATTCACTTGTCTTCAGGTTTTGCGGTTTTATTTCCTTTCTGTAAAATAATTTAGATTGTGACAGATCTAACTTGAAGCAGCAATCCCTAAGTCTATGATGGTGGATTTATTTTCTTACAATTGGGAGTGATATTTTCAAATTACTAGAATACCATTCCGGTTTAAGCCAATAGCAAATCACATTATTTGACTTGAACATGTAGAGGCAGATTTAAGAAGTTTAGATCTTTAATGAGATGAGTTTATTACTTTTCCATATCACTTGTAGATCACCCATGAATACCAATTATACTAATGTTATGCGACTCAATCTTAAACCTTGATTTTGAGCATGCCTGGAATGCTGTGACAATGGTTGTTGATTGGTTCTTGGCAGATGTGAAATGAAATATGTGTTGCTGGAGATGGACCGAATTTTACGTCCTAGTGGGTACACGATAATTCGAGAATCCAGCTATTATGTGGATGCTATTGCAGCCATTGCCAAGGGCATGCGATGGGGATGCCGGAAGCAAGACACTGAAAATGGCTCTGAGAAGGAGAAGATATTGATATGCCAGAAAAAGCTATGGCAGTCATCCAACAGGGGTTCAAGATGACAGACTCTGGATGCTGAACCAGTGGTGATGAGAGGCTAGAGTCATTAATTCCATGAGTAAGATGCAGCAGGAAGCGTGCTCGATGCCGCTCTCAGCAAAGATTGATTTATTCTATAAGAGATACCAAGAGTCAGTCAAGTTCAAATTGGTCATTGAAGAATTAGTAACTTACAATAATCTTGTTTTATTATTTTATAGAGAAAATTTTCATATATATTCTTACATATGTATTCTTTATATGGTTTAAATGCATCAGGTATTGCTCCCTTTTATCTATATCTTGTTGTCCTTTCTTTTGTTGCTTTTGTATAGTATGAAAGTGAATTCATGTGAAGAATTGAAAATTTTAAACCCCATAGGTGCAGCACGTGATTTCCCAATTCTCATTATCGAAATTTGCTGCTTTTTCAATTGTAGCTGTGAAAAGAACGATGCTGTTGATATAGAAATTCTTTTTCAAGAATGTTTCATCCTTGTAATAATGTTGGGTACTACGATAAAAAAACACTATAATAATACAATTTCCTTTCTTTCCTTTTTCCTTTCAACGCCAACAAAGCTGTGAAAGGAGTGAAATGCGAAACTCTGTTGGTGTTACTTTCACTAATAAAAATGGATCATGTGTAAACTTTAAAGTAAACATTCCATAATCAAGTCGTGTTTGCCTGTACGGGTTGGCACCTTTAGGGATATTTGGTGGAGTGAAAAATTTTGTAGAGAATGGAAAAGAAAATAGAAACAAAAAAAAGAATGAAATTTTATAGCTTAAAATTATGTTTTGTATGACATAAAAATAAATGAAAATATTTTTATTTAAATATTTAGTAAAGTAGAAATAGTATAAAAATTGAAATAAAAAATAAACAAATGATTAAAATACTCTCAAAACAAAAAGAATCTAAAGCTAATTTTTATTAATTAACATAAAACAAGAAAAGAAGAAGAAGAAGAAAACACCACTTCAGATTGTGGAACAAAATGGTCAATTGCCTCTTCTTTCTGTTTACTGTAGTAACATTCCATAGAAACTGTGATGGAAACGAAAGCAAGTTGACGTATAGAGGAAACCTTCTCGTGCCTACCAAATAAGACTTCAGTTTTCCACATCTCACTCTCACTCTCCTTTCCAACGCTTTCTTTAGTCCCAAACATGCTGTTAGTATCTGGACAGTGGACTTTCCCATGCTTGTAAGCAGGAAAAGGCCCATATTACTAACGAATGAGGGATCTGCAGAGAGTGCACTAGAAAAGATTTTGTTTATATAATTATCTTTTGATAATAAATAGAAATATTATTTTTATTATAATTTTGAATAGTGACATGAGTATCTCTTAATACATGATTATTAAATGAGTTTCATATTCAAACATATAAACTTTTTTGTTTTTGAAATATCTGTTTAGTTTAAACTTCAAAAGTAAGCAGAAAATGAGTTGCATCCGCTTTCTAAGCATTTTGCTCATGATTTTTTTTTAATTTTAAAAAAATTTGAAAGAAAGCTAAAAACAACAATTCTCATGCCTTCACAAAGAAAAAAAAATTCAATTTTGTCTGCAAAACATGTTATTAAAATTGAATATCAATAATTACAAATCCAATGTGGGGAGGTACACCCTATCATTCGAAAAGAAGATTTTAATCTGGACAAATCCAGAGAATTCTCATAAATGTAATGACAAAAGAAAAAAAATCAAATATTAATAACAATTTATTGTATTCTAGATGAATTCTTATTTAAATAGAAGGATCATTATAGATAAAGTACCATAGTTTCCATCATCAAACTCAGAAGATTTTAATTTTTGAACTCATGTCTTTGCAAGTAACAAATTCAAGTTTCATTTCCCTTTTTATTGAATCCTTAAATTTTTGAACCCAAAAATATTAAATAAGCTTTTTTAAAAAAAAAAAAATTGAGTAGTGACATGAGTATCTTTTAATCCATGATTATTAAATAAGTTTCATACTCTCAGGCCTAAAATAAAAAAAATAGTTTCATATTCAAACATACAACCCCTTTTTTTGTTGAAATTTTTGTATAGTTTGAACTTTAAAATAAGTGGTACATAACTGAATTATATCCACTTTCTATTCAATATACTCTTGATTTTTTTAATTTTAAATAATTGGAGAGAAAGGTAAAAACAACTCCTATCTTGCCCCAAAAAACATCAATTTTGTCCGCAAAACATGCCATTAAATTTGGATATTAATTTCTATAAGGCTAATGTAAGAAGATGCACCCTATCGCTCGGGGAAAGGATTTTAATCTGGATAAAGCTATAAGGATTCTACTAATTGTATTAACAGGAAAAAAATCAAATATTAATAATAATTTATTGTATTCTACACTTGAATTCTTACTTAAATTAAAGGATGATTATAGGTAGGGTATTGTAATTCTTATCAAAGTTGTTAAATTTATGAGTTTAAGTAAATTCATAAAAAAAAGATTAATTCATAACGTAGATTTGTATCATAAATTTGTAAGAGTTTACATTTGTTAATAATCATATATAAAATATAATATACAAACAGAAATTTATTTAAATACATTTTAAATTATACCAATTTTTTTTTAAAATTATTTATATTCTATAATTCATATTTTTCAATATATAAATTCTAATAAAGTTAATACATAAATATTATTTTTAAGTTCCTCTTTGATGGATTGTACTGGATTTAAGAATTTTTATTATTTTTAAACTCATTTTAACTTAATTATATGAGAATTCATCAAATTTGGTTCAAAACACATTAAGTTAATTAAATTTATCTGAATCAAAAGTAAATTAAATTAACTTTGTATTGAATTCAAGTTTATAAACAAGTTAATACAATTTTTTTAAATTAAAACTTAAATTTGTTAAAATCAAAAAATCAACTCGTGAAGTTAACAACAATGATTTTTATCTTCAAACTAAGCTAAAAATTTTCCTAATTTCTAGATCTATGTCTTAGTGGGTAACAAACTTAACTTGTATCTCATTTTTTTTCGCTATTGAATCATTTAATCTCTGAACCTAAAAATATTTATTCAAAGAAATTTTAATATTAATATATTATTTTTTCCAAGTAGATATTTATTGACATAATATCAAAATAAAAAACCAACAAAAAGATAATATCCTAAACCACTATTAGTATAATTCAATATAGACATAAGGCATTTTGGGTGGTTTTGTCTTTTTACTGTTTTCTAATAAATTAATTAACATATGTAAATATATCCACCTCAAGCCAAAAACAAGAACTATATATTTTTTTTAATTAAGACTTTACTATAAACTTTAAAATATAACAAAATATTTTACTATAAAAATGTCTGGTGTTTGGTGTTGAAAGAACATTTCATTACATTTTAAATTTTGAAGAGAAATTTAAATATGTTATAAAATTTATATATTATTTTTGTAATTATATTTTAATTCAGAAACATAAATTTTTTTTTATAAATCTTGAATTGCAAAATGTGTATATATTAATTTTTTATTCTAAAAAATAGGTGTAAGGTAAGAATTAAGATTTTGATGCCAAATAGGCAACAATTTATATAAAAATTTTAATTTTATCCCATAAAAAAATGCCTTGTCATACTAATTTTACCACATAAAAAAATTAATATTTTCTCAATACATTGTCGGCCTTGCCATGCCATATCGTCTTCTCCCGTCGTGTTAGGGTTTGGAGAATCACGGCTTCCCTCCATATCTTCAAACTCCTCCGTTCACATCAGCAGGCCAAATTAACACGATTCTTCAATCGACACTTCACTTTTATCGAGATAGATTTGACTGTATACAACGGTAAATGGAATATCCCCAATTCCTCCATTTTGTTCTCTGTTGATAGTTTGAATTCCAATAGTTTTCTATTGTTCTTAATTGCGAACTGAACTTTAGAAATTCTTCTATGCTGTGGCATTTTCTGTATTACTTTTTTCTATTGACACTCTGTCTTTCTATATTTATATGCCCAACCAGCTAGATAGTAGAAGAAAATTATTAATTTGGGTGTTATTGTGTGATTGCAAAATTTTAATAGGAATGAAATCACTAGTGCTAACATTCCTATTTCTTTCCCGGGAAGCACTTGATTCCTTGACTCTGTTTGTAGTGTTAATTATTCAATTTTTTTTCTTTTAACTAATATATGTTAACTACGGACATGATTTCATGCAGGAGGACTACTATATTCCTCTAGCCGCAAAATGATTGATTTGTTTTTGTCGGAGCCCAGCTGGGATAATGATGTGGATAGCGGTGACTCAATGAAATTGAGAATGTCTCTTTTGAATGAGTTGGAATCTACTATTTGGTCATTGATGATGTCAGGAGGTCGATCAGAAGCTCGACTATGGCTTTGCAACACCGTTGCAGGAATGACTTCCATCACTCCTCGCCATCAGTGCGAGTTGTTTCTGAATTTACTAAGATCACAGAAGCAGGGTTTAGCTTGTCAACTTTTGCATATGATGTTTGAGACGAAACCACAGAAAGGGGGATCCATTTTAGCAAAGAGAAGTCACATACTTGAAAATTTTTTTGGAGGTGAGTTTTATCTATATTTTTTGTTCATATCTGGACTAGGTTGATTATGAAACTGTGGGGTTACCTTCCATGTGATGTATTATATACACATACATATATATATATATATATATTGTGTATTGTGAGTCCTGATCGTGCAAATTGTGGGGGGTGCAGGTAATCCAAAGCGTGTATTGCATTGGTTTGCTAATTATTCCTCTGGCAGTGGACTGGAGCTAGGAAAAGGTGCAAGGGCATTGTCCCAATTTGCATTCAAAAATAGGGATATTTGTTGGGAGGAGCTGGAGTGGAAGGGAAAACATGGGCAATCACCAGCAATGGTTGCTACAAAGCCCCATTATTTTCTTGACTTGGATATCCAGCAAACTGTAGAAAATTTTCTGGAGAATGTTCCTGAATTTTGGTCATCCAATGAGTTTTCTGAGTCAGTGAAAGATGGTGATATTTTTTTCATTGACAGGCAATTCTTTGTGCAGTATTTTATTGATTTAATGTATAAAGAGGATGCAAGAGATGTATGGGAAGTTATAAATGAATTCCTCACGGAGCAGCCTTTTTCTTCTTTGTGCCACCACCTTCTTATTACTCTTGAAGAGCAGGATTTATGCAACTTTTTGAAATTGCTTTGCAGATTTCTCAACCCAAGAATGGAATCTAAACATTTCAATGACATCTCTAATTTGTTTGAAATTGTACTCTTAAAGTGTGGTGCTCCTGGATCTATTGACCAGATACTACTGCTAAATGCTATCATTACTCAGGGAAGGCAGCTTCTTCGTCTTTTATGTGATGAAGATGCCCAACAAAATCAAGGAAAAATCAAAGAAATTGTGTCAAAGATATCTGCAATCCAAAGCAGCCCCAATAGCCTGACCCCAATCTTTAAGAATGTTTGTAAGATGTCAACTTCACAAGTGATAAAGTGTCTGGGACTTCAATGTTGGGTTCTTTATTATAGAATGTCACAAGAATGCCATACTCCTGAGTCTTGGGAGTCTGTCTTTTTGAATAATCACATTGGTTTCCGCAACTCCAACAAATATGCATTGCTGGATGATGATGGATCATCCGAAGAATATTGTTATGGTTATGATTGTAGTGCTTCAATAGTAGACAAAAGTAGGAAGAAACGAAAGGCTAGAAAGAGAAGGAGGAGAACCCATGATCTTGATGATGTTTATGATGATGAGCTGCTGAATTTTGATTCTACACGCCAGAAGTTGGATTTGCTATCAAATTCTGGAAGCTGGTTTCTTTCAACTGATGGATATTTTGCAGCATGGACTAGTGTCAGTTGTCTCCCTTTATCTTTGAATAAAATCTATTAAACTTATATTCTAACACTTAAAGGAAACTGTATTTTAGTTGCATTAAGCAATCCTTATTCCAGACATATTAATTCTCTGCCATCAGATGAGCTGTGTTATTCAATTGCATTCATGCAAATTCACCCTGTTACATGAATTTGAAGCAGTACTAACTACCATACAAAATGTCACCAGATATTGAGGGAACAAAAAAAAGGTGTTGATATCTTCAGTTGGTCATATTGGTTGCACTTGTCCCATCATCCATGCAAAGGATATGGTAACTGTAGTTCATTAATACGATTGAGATAGGTGGCATATGATGTTTTGCTGTGATTGTTAGTAGCTGCTGAATAGCTGGATTGACTTTCCGTTAATTATAGGCTAATCTGTCTGTTTCTTTTGATATTAACTAGTTTGAATTATGATCAGCTCTGGTCTTAGTCCGATATATATCCTATAAATTGGATACCGATGCTCAATTATTTGTAGTTTAAACTGAACATGCCCCTCTCCAGCCAATTTCTGATCCCTTTTGTTTTGTGTTTTGTTTTTAGCTAGTCTTGAATCATTTCTTATCTTCCTATTCTGGCTTCAGATCTTGTAGAGGATATGGTGTATTTAATTTTTGGTAAAGAATGCAGAAAAACTGAAATATGATCTGTTATACTGATTGTTTGATGATTTCCCTTTCTAGGCAGATTTACCTCAGCACCTTCATTTTCATTGCTTGTCAAAGTGGATGACATGGCTTTTTGCCAAGTGAGGTCAAAGCCTGCTTCAATGAGTCTGCAAAAAGGATGTTGGGCCATAATGTCAGAAATGTTGGATGGAAAGATTAGTTACAAGTACCTTTGGTATCTGCACATTGAGTAAACTCCACCCAGTTAATGGAAAGCAAGCATTGGCTCTTGAATCTGCTATGTACTTTTGCTTTTCGATAGCACAGTGGGGTGGAAAACTTTGTTCTTCATTTTGAAGATTATTGCCAAGATACCTGGCCCTTCTGTAAAAGGCAAAGGACTGGATATTATTATGAAAAGCCGGCTTGAGAGTTGATAATGCTCTCCATAAAATGAACTCATTGTGAAGTTAATGAAGGAATTGAAGTCTAAGGGCCCGTTTGGTATGCAGGAAAGACCACTCCTGGAATGGAGAAGGGAATGGGAGAGCAAGGAAAGTATGTTTGGTACGCAGCGCAGTCTTTTCCTTGGAAAAGTCCAAACCCTCAAACATGGGAGAGTGCAAACCTTCATATTTGTGATGGAAAGTAGTCTACCTTAAGGGAAAGCAAATTTTTGGACCATTTTAACCTTGTGTGTTTTAATTTCTGATGGTAGAGATAATTAAAATTAATTTTTTAAAATTAAATTGTATTATTTTATTATTATCAAAAATAAAAAATAATTATTTTTCTCACTTTTTTATTTTTATTGATAATTAAAAATAATTATTTTATTATATTTTATAATTATTAATAATAAAAAATAATTAAGAATATTTTGACCTTTCAATCTCTCTTCATCCCATTTCAAATATAAAAAAATAAAAATATTTAGTTTTTTGTTTCCATCATTCCAAACATACTTATGGGATACAAGATTCCTTTTCATTCCCATTCTATTTCCCATTTCCATTCCATGAATACTCTCTCCCGCCTACCAAACGGGGCCTAAAAGCTTCGCTTCATAGACTGCTACAGTCCTATGATGAGCAACATGGTTTATCTTTCATTTTCATTCTGAATATCTCATCCAGCCATCGGTCAAGATTCCAGTGCTGGAAGGATCATCCCCAGAGCTGTGAAGAGCATGCTTAGGCAGGGTTATACTTGAGGTCCATGATTGATATTTTAGTTATGTATTTGCGTAATTTCTGCGCCCCACAACTTATAGATGTTCCCAGTGTAGATATAATAGACAGGGATGTCATCCTTTGGCTATACTTTGATTCCAAATCAAAGCCTGTTTTCCTCTTCACAGCAAAAGAGGCGACCAAATAAATTCAACATTGCACCAATTTCCGAGTAAAGAAGTTAATCTGAAGGAATATATATGCTTAGGGTTAATGTCAGTGCGACATTATTTGCACAGCCAATCAACATCTTCAATATGCCCTTTATTTGTATTGTTTGGCTTCCAATTTTCAGGTCCATAAGACTATTTAAATCTTCTTTTGAATTTGTAAATACAGTTTGGTTAAAAATCCGGCAGCAAATTATATGCTTTTGGAGCTTGTTTGGGCTTGAGACTTGAGTTTATTGTGGATCCAAGCAACTATTGATCTGTTAGTTGTTACTTGTTTGTAGGCTCTGGAACCTTTATAGAATTGTATTGTGTGCAATGAAGGGGAAAATGATACAAAAGATTGAAAGTATGTGTGAACTTTATTTTCTCTCTTTCCACCCTCATTCTCTTTTCTTTCCATCTCATTTTAACTGTATTATATACATTTACTAGTTAAATGAAAAAGACTTAAATTCTTTGTTTGTATAACATACTGTTTACAACTGTGCAATAAGACCACGGTATGAGTACGTACTTGTAGGAAGCAGCAATGGGCGCGGTTTTGAATTGTAATATTTCTTGTCTAAATAGTACAACAACAATAATAGACCTATTTCTTTTCTTTTCTAAGTAGTATTTTGAGAAAATCTGAATTACATGGAAAATAAAATGAGGGAAAAAGAAAAGGAGATTGAAACATCAGGCAGCAAAAGAAAGGCAAAATCGTAGTGTGAAAGCATATGCGACAATTGCTTAGATTGTCCGCTACGGTCTGTGAATCTGTGTGTTACACCTAAGAGCCTTTTGCCATCTTAATCTTCACATCTTTCTGGCATCCACCAAATGAATCTTCCCACTTGTGTTTCAGTGTATGAATGCAAAGAAAATAAATATTAAATGTCAAAAAGATGAGATAGAAAAGCGAGAAAATTGAATGTGCATTATTGGACAACCTAACCAAAGGCAGAGCCAGCCAAACCTATGCAGCCTAACCCATTTGTCATTATTGATCATTATATCAAGAGAAAATAACATATATATATTTCTTAAATTTTGTTGAAATTACATAAATTTTTTTATTTATTTTTAAAATATACATGAATATTTTCTGAAATAAAAAATTATTATGTACTTTAGTTCATTTTTAAAATTTTTGTATTAAAATATTCTATATTAATCTAATATATTTTTATTAAATTAAAAAAATTAAATAAAAATATTTTAATTAAAAAATTAAAATTAAACTACAATATAAAGTAATTTTTAATTTTAAAAAAATTATATATGTTTTAAAAAATAATTCTTTATAATTTACTTTTACATTAATGGGCCAACAACCATTGTTACTCTTTCCCAAAAACTGGAGGAAAAAAAAAAGAATATCTATGTTTTTTCATGGGTGTCTTGGAGTTTTCGACGTTCATAATCGTGCCTCTGAACTATAAAAACATTTTAAAAGATTCAATCATTTTGTCATGTGAATTTTTTTTTAATATGTCATCTACAGACATTTTTCTTTTTATTTAAAATAGTTTCAAATACATTTATAAAACCTTTTTTAAAATAAAGTTGCGTTATTTTTTTCTTGGAGTGACTATTTATCGACTGTTTTTTCTTCTTACAAGCTACACAAGAGCCTTGAAAATTGGGAGAGGAAAAAGCAACAAAATATAAATCTAATTTAAATACATTGAATCTCTTTAACACTTAAGTTCAAAGAAAATATTACTTGAACCAAAGATTTTGAGCAACTCTTTATTATTTTTTAGTTGTTAAATCTTTGTTATTTATTAGAACAGGATATTGTTAAATGCCTATTTTCTCTTAACTTTTTTTATTAATAATTTTATGCAAATTTGTTCTTTTTAAAACAGTAAGAGTATCTTCATATTTATTTATACATCAAATGAGATTAGATTTCTTTTCGAACTATTCTTAAAAATATATCCCCTATATTTGTTTAATGCATTTAGGAGAATAATTTTTTTTTAAAGTGTATTTGAACCTAACTAATAAAACTAAAACACACACACACACACACACATTTTTTAATAATTAAAAAAAAGCAAGAACACCCATCTTTCATCTTTTGGGGGAATTATTTTTTATTTTTTTGTAAAATCTTTTTAATATTTCGTATACCTCACATTGTGTTGTTTAAAATTTTAAGGGGAGCCCATCAAAACTGGATTATCTTTATAGCTGTAGTATGACACTACTATCATTAAGTACGCTCAAAATCGAAAGCCGTAATGAAGTTGACGATAACAAGTCACCAAAACATTATGATGTCTTTTTCATGATAGTATTGATATGCTTTAGTGAAAGACATTCTATCAAGCAATTATCATGGGAACCAACCTCAGAGTTATATTCGATAAAATAGTAGGTGTATTTTAGAATGAATTTTTATATAAGATTAAAACTTTTTACATGACTAATTTCACAGTTTAATAATTAAATTTGATTTTATTAATTAAATAAAAATTTTATATAATATATATATAATTGTATATTGTTACATATATTTGAACATATTTAAAAATATATTTATATTATACTCGAAACGTATATATTCATACATTTTATTGTTGATATTTATTTTTTTATATTGCTATTTATGCATCATGAATTTATAAGACAATTGAGTTAAAAACAAATTGAGTTATATCTTAAGAATTTATTGTAGTTTTTTAATATTTTGTTATGAATATTGATTTAATTTTCTTTCCTTTCTTGAAAAATATCTAAATTATACACTCCTCTCTTTTTATTATAAAATTATATATAAATTTTTTAAAGTTAAGATATGATCAAAATATCCCCATAAATAATATTAAATTTTTAATTAAAAACATAATTTATTAAAAAGTATATTTTTAAAATTTAATGTCATTTAATTTGTTCTAGTGATCATAAATTTAATTCATTCTAAATTTTAAAAACTAATTATTCTTATATTGATTAAATACATATTTAGTATTTACTATTATATATATATATATTAATCAAAACAAGTATAATTATAATCTATCTTTTACTGCAAAATAAGTCAATACATTATGAGTTTTTAAATAAAAAGAATGCCATATGATTTGCACATACTTCAAAAAGAGAGTAAATAATTTATTCTTTTAACTCATTTTAACTAACATATTATTTATAAAAATAAGAGAATATTATGCGGACATTGATGAAATTATATAAACTTTATTTTTTATTTTTAAAATATATACAAATCTTTTTTAAAACAAAAAATTCTTATATTTTAGTTTAATATTAATTTTTTATCAAAACATCTTTCATTCAATTTTTTTAATATTAAAAAATATGTATTTAAGTTAATAGAGGGTATTTTAGTTAAAAATTTAAAATTAAATTAAAATATAAATTAATTTTTTGTTTAGCAAATTATATATATATTTTTAAAATATAATAAAATATGTATAATTTCCTCTAAAAATAATCCGTGAATTATTGGTTGAAAGAGACTCTATCATTTGGTATAATTCATTTTAATTTGTAAAATAAAAAAATTAATTCAAATATTTTTTTGGGTAATAATTCAATTTTTTTCTTTTTAAACTGAACAAAAGTCGTCATGATGATATTGGTTTAAGTGTTTAACCGAAGTCAAAGCATAGAAATAACGGTTGAGCATCCACGTGAGCGCTGATGAAACAGAAGCGACCGATCCACCGTTGGATCGGACGGTGATGAGGTCGCAACTCGGATTCCATAAAAGGGGCCAAAGAGATCGAAGTCGAGGAATGACGAGATGGTGACAAAATGGAAACGCTACACGGGTATGGTAAAACCGTGAATTACGAGGGCTCTTCCTATTTCTTGGTTTGCACGAACGAATAAGGATCGAAGAAAGCAGGAAGGAAGAGAGAGAGGGAGAGAGAATATAGGCAATTCGGTTGCTGCCACAGAGAGGAAGCTCTGGATTCCATCTTTTCCCGTCCTTGGAGACGGTGGTTATGCTGCTTGCCGTTCAGGTCCTTTCTCTTTATTTCTCCGTCGCATTCTGATTCTTCGTATTTTCTCTGTTACCATGCGCTTTTTTTTTTCTTTCGGTTTTTTGTGTTTGCGTTTCAGATCCGATCCGATCTTCTTCGGATTGTCTGGATTTGTTATTGTAATCGGTTTGAATTTGTTTAATTTTTTGTTTTCGTTTAATCTGTAATCGAACGCGAAGGCCTGGGAAGTTTGGTGAATTCCATGAGTTACTATTGCGGAATGCCTTTCGTTTAAGGCTATAGGAATTGATTTGGCTCGTTTAGGGCTTCGTCGAGGTTGAATTTATTTTTGTGATATGTAAGGCTTATTTTTTAGGTT
Source organism: Erythrophleum ivorense (assembly GCA_026724425.1). Taxonomy (NCBI): domain Eukaryota; kingdom Viridiplantae; phylum Streptophyta; class Magnoliopsida; order Fabales; family Fabaceae; genus Erythrophleum; species Erythrophleum ivorense. Next base: position 297,889 of record JAIUCV010000742.1, on the reverse strand, counting down.
TTGCTTCCGATTTTATAGGTTATAGTTTTCCGGTTGTTAGGGTTTCTCTTTTGTAATTTTCTTTTCTTTTATCCGACTATATCGTATCGCATTTTAGCTTAGCTTAGTTTCATCCTCTGTGAAGGATTGTCTACTGATGCTGTTTCGATAATCCATTCGCAGTTTTTCTTTTGGTTAAATGTGTGATGTAATTAGCGGATGATGGTAGTTAGATAGTTTCTTAGCGGTTTAGTTGGAATGGTTTTGATTCTGCTCCTGCGCTGGTGAAAATGTATTTTTGCATGCAGTTAGTTTAATTGTCTTCTGGATTATACTCAGATAAATTTCAATGTTCTCAAGTCTTCTAATTTAACGGGTTGATAACTTTTCATATGCTGTATAATTGATAATATTGCCAAGTTCCTTGGCACCTATGGTTGCCCTGGTAAATACCACATTTTGTCGATGAACTGTTATTATAACCTGAGGTTCATGTGACCCAATTTTGATCGGTTTTCTTTTTATGATATTTGAATTCAAACTAACATTCTGAGTTGCGACTGATCCATTGGTTCTTTTTATTTAAGGATATGTTTTGAGTCATGGACAAGTAGTTATTCGTGAAGCCTTGTAAATGACTTAGACGGCACTCATATATTAGTCAGTCTTAGAGGGCCCTTGAATTGTTCTTTGGTAGCTTATTGTGCTATTGGGAATTGAGACCTTGAAATATTAATTGACAAAATAGGTTTTAGCTTCTTGTACTTCAGAGATCTTTTAGATATTTAATGTATAAAACTTCATAATAGATTTTGGTTTTAATCGATATATTGGGTTGATAGGCTGGTGGCCTTATTTTTAATCATTGAATAATCTTCAAGTTTGGGAGTAAATTTCGAATTTACCAGTTGGCAACAAACTAGCTTCCATAAATTTTACTTGCACATAAATGCTGCTTTCTCTGTTGAATTGCTGTTCTACTAGCATTTGAATTTACTTCATTTCCTTTCATGTTAGTTTCTTGTTGAGATTTTTTTTTTTAATTTGGCTGTATGGAGTATAAAAAGGGAAATTGAAAATATGCATTTCTGATACTATTATTTTAATCTGAGCTTTGCTAGTTTTCTTTAATTGCAGGGTGCAGGTTCAAATCTAAAGTTTCTTGTTTTTATTTTTGAGATATGGAGGGAGTTTGTTTCAAGCCAATATGCTACCAGTATCGGTTGTTTTCATTCCAAAAAGTGCTTGATTGGCGGTTCTTCATCCTTGGAGATTTTCTTCTTGTTTCCTATGTTAATTGCACCTAGTGTTCTGCTCCTTTTTAATGATCAGCACATGGAACATAATGTTTGCTTCTTCTGAGACTGGTGCTGCATCTTTCTTGCACTTGTGCAGGTAAGAACTTATACTGCTTCTTTTTTGGCTTAAACCAATGTGAGAGTTGTTTCTTAACAGTAGTTCTTTTGACAGTGCATTGCTGACTGAACAACGACTGGAAACTTCAAGTAAGTTGTCTTTCTGCGGTAAGAGAACTTTGGCAAAACACTTTAATAACGCGTTCTCTTATCTTTTTTGTCTGGTAAAATTGAATTCAAATTTCTTTCTTTTATAGGGCTGGAGTACATATACTTGTAACTGAATATCAGATGCTGCCTGCATCTTGAGCATTGGATAAGCAATTGCATTGAATCAGTGCAGATTGTAGTTATTAGTAATTGTTTTGTTGCTTCTGATGGGGTATTGGTGGTGACAAAACATCAGCTACCTGAATATTCTGAAACATTTTATATATAGTTTAGAAGTAGCTATTTTTAGCTTCCTGAAGTCTTGGGTATCAGTGACTTTAGTTGGAGATTAATGCTGTTGCTTTGATCAAGAATTGTTGTTGGACCTTGGAAGTGTCAGTATGATCTCCTGTTCTCGTTCTTTACTACCACCTCCTCCTGCTACCATTACAAAGTTGCGGATGTATCAATTGATAATAAGGCTGTGCTGCTCTTCCATCAGAAATTTTCTGTTTATGTGCCATTTTATGCCATGACAGAAAATTGATGGTGGATTTTGCTGGACCAGCAGACATTTATTAATATTCTATTTTTCTTTTGTGAGCATCATCTGCAAGAGATAAATGCAACCTATCTTTGTGTGTCTATTTGCCTTTGTTGAATAAAGAAAGAGCTGCTTTGTGTTCTACGGGAACAATGGAGAGGTGAATATTTGTTGGATAAGATGTGTATTTTCCCCTTATATTATTTATTCTTGAATCATGATTCCTTTTTAAACTCTTTTTGTTTGTTGAATACAGGTACAAGTTAATCAAGGAAGTTGGCGATGGAACATTTGGGAGTGTTTGGAGAGCTCTTAATAGGCAAAATGGTGAAGTTGTAAGTGTGGTTTAGCTAGCTTGATGAAAGTGCATTGCCCTATGCCCATGCAAATTCAGATTGTGATTTGGGTCCCTGATATCTTCTGATGTAAAATGCAGGTTGCTATCAAGAAAATGAAAAAGAAATATTACTCTTGGGAGGAGTGTGTAAACCTGAGAGAAGTCAAGGTATCAAATCTTGCTGATGTCTGAAGCTTCATTTGCAGCATAATGTTTTATTCGTCTATATAATCTATTTTATAATATCCCATTTGGCAGTCGTTACGGAAAATGAATCATCCAAATATTGTCAAGCTGAAGGAAGTTATTCGAGAAAGTGACATTCTGTACTTTGTTTTTGAGTACATGGTAGGTTGCAATTCCTTGTGCCATTATGATGAGTTGAGGTAAGGCTAGTAATAACAAGAGATATATGGCATTTGGGGTGATGTAGGAATGCAACCTGTACCAACTCATGAAAGACAGGGAAAAGCTGTTTTCTGAAAGTGAAGTTAGAAATTGGTGTTTTCAAGTTTTCCAAGGTCTTGCTTACATGCACCGGCGTGGGTACTTCCATCGAGACCTAAAGCCAGGTAATTAGTTGCCATTAGTCTTGGTAGAGTACATGATAACATACAATGGGAAAACTTAATTATCATTGACTGGCAAGCAACTTATACGATGTTAGCAATTAGTTCTGTCTTCACTAATCATCTCTGATCTTCCCCCCCCCCCCCTCTCTTTCAAAAGTATATTTGACTTGCTAATCCATCAAATTTTCCCTATTGTCAGGCATGAGCAGATGAGGTTCCTGGTCTAATGCATTTATAGACTTTTATTTTACAACATATTTTCTGTTTTTGACACGGAGTACACTACTACTTGCAGAAAACTTGCTGGTCTCCAAGGATATCATAAAAATTGCTGATTTTGGTCTTGCCCGTGAGATCAGTTCACAACCACCTTACACTGAGTATGTCTCCACACGGTGGTAGGTGTCTTCAATTTATAATTAATATATCTTGGTCATTACCTGTGTTAGGCATATAATAAATTGTATAACCTTTGGTTAGGTATCGAGCACCTGAAGTGCTGCTTCAGTCTTACTTGTATAGCTCCAAAGTTGGTGAGTATCTAATGTGGAATAATATGATGTCGTATGTGGTATTGATTAACCTATTACTAACAGTGATGCTGTATGACTATCGTAAAACCATTTTATTTATTTATTTATTTATTTTCTGCTTTTAGACATGTGGGCAATGGGTGCCATAATGGCTGAACTGTTCACACTCCGTCCTCTTTTTCCAGGTGTCAAGTATGTATATTCTCTCTGTTTCTCTTCTCTCTAACTTCCCAATCGATGAGTTGTATGATGGTGTATCATTGTTTGTCAATAAAGAATCGTAGTATCTTAGTTAGGAAATTAACAAATATGAGGCACTTGGGGCTTGGGACTGAATGCAAAATTCTTTCTAATTATTTGACTGATCTAACTAGGTTGTTTTTTTCTTCCTTTTGTTTGTTGGAGGTTACATAACTTATTTCTTTAGATAAAAAGGATCCTTCATTGCATATAACCCTTTTAAAAGGTCATGGCATAGATTCTATATAAAGTGAATATATATTTGAAGCAATTTGTTTAGTGAATGGGTGTTGGAAATGAACATTTTTTTCATGGCTATGCATGCAGTGAGGCAGATGAGATATACAAAATATGTGGTGTGATAGGCAGTCCAACCATTGAATCATGGGCTAATGGACTTAAACTTGCGAGGGATATTAACTATCAGTTTCCACAGGTTAGCTTCCACTGACTTGGATAATTTAGGAATTTGACCTAAGATGTTGAATTTTAAATGATTGTTTATGCTAATTGTCTAAACTTGGGAGTTGGATGATTTTGGGGACCCATTTTTGTTGCAAGCTAGGATTTTTAAGTGATTTCAACTTGAAAATTGTATGTCTTAGGATGAGAAGTGTCTTCCACTAAATACCAAAAATTGAAACTTTTCAGCTTCCTGGTGTACATCTTTCTGCGTTGATCCCATCTGTTAGCATTGATGCAATCAACCTTATTACAGTAAGTGGCCTTTTACATTGCTGTTTCAGTCTTGTCCTCTACTTTCCAACTAAAAGATTGCATTTTTTTTTTCTTGCTCTGCATATGCTACCCATGTAGTCACTTTGCTCATGGGATCCTTGCAAGAGGCCAACAGCTGCAGAGGCCCTCCAACATCCTTTCTTCCAGGTACTCCATGAACTATTTTTGTCTAGATCACATTCATAATGTCTTTATTTATACCTGTGGGAATATGTTCTGCAGCTGCTTTTTGTAAGTTTGTTTAATTCATAGATTTTTGTTTGTTGTAGAGTTGCTTTTACATTCCTCCATCCCTTCGTACCAAAGCAGTAGCTAGAACTCCTCCATCTGGTTTGTGTTTCTATTGTTTTGGTTGTTAGTTAAGGATTCTTTTGGTGTAATTCTAGGCGTACTAATTGTCTCTGTTGTTGCAGCTGGAACAAGGGGAGCACTGGATCGGCAAGTGGTTAAGGGATATTCTGGCACTTTGTCTAATTCAAAGCTCACCAATAATTATTCCTCTCCAAAGTTACATCCTCCAATAGCTGGAGGTGATCCATTTAGTTTTGGATCAGATGTTTGTTTTTTCCCTTAGACTGCTACTTTTATGTCTTGAGGATGAAAACTGACTAAGGCATAAACAAAAATGGAGCCCTTTTCCGATTAGGCTATGTTGAGTGGCATAGATAGCTGGATGCATTGAATGTGTAGAACAAGGTTCTCATCTTCTGAATGTTGTTACAGGTGTACATCGCAAGCTGGATATGGCAAATGAGGTGAGTTGTTCTTCGGCTCTCTGTATGGACCACAGGAGAAGTTTGGTTTATTATTTCTCTGTTCTCATCTCCACTTGCCAAAACCTCAACTTTCACACTCACTCATCTATCACATCGACCATTGTTGACAAGTTCTCTGCTCATCCACTTTTTTTCCGTTTCGTAAATAAAAAAGTGTAGAGTAGCCAATGTGTGCAGGTGAAGGCTTTATTGTACTTTTAGTATCTTTAATCTATCGACAACGATTCTTATTTCACATTCTTTGTCTCCTGTAGGATGGAAAAAAGACTGATAAGTCTTTGAAGGCCACCAAACAATCAAAATATCGACCACCAGGGAAGGAAAGCCCAAGTAAACTTTCTAATATCATTCAACCTAGTTATTTGGTTCATAGTTGTATTAAAATATTTAAAGCTGGGCCTCAGTGTTACTTTTATAGATATGCAGCTTTATTATTCAGAAATATGTTAGCTAGTTGCTTCAATAATTTGGTTTTAGTTGCCTGGAATTGAGTCTATTAAATGGGGATATGGGGGTATTAAGCGGTTATTTGCAAGTCATAACTAGAGTTATGTTGGACGACAGCTTCTATAAACAAGGGAAGGACTACTGTACGTGGGGTTTCAGCAACAGCTGAGAAGTTGGCTAATATGGCAGTCAGTGCTCGAAGACAATCCATGGGTCAACCCAGTCCATCTCCAATGAAAGCCGGAGGCCATTGGATTACTGAATCTCGAAACTTTCTGCTCAGGCGCGCACAAGAGATTCCAACTGCAAGAGCTTACTCGAGAAAAGTTGCTGGATGATAAAGATGGGCTGATGTGGGAGATGTATTAGTTTAAATAAAATCGGCGGCATATGTGAGTTATACTGATGAGTGTTCTGTAAGTATAACCTACATACTAGTCCTGCCCTGGTATTATTCAACGTTTGATGTGTGTTGGGATATGCCCCAAGCTTAACTCTGCTGTTGCTTTTAACCTACTTGGGATTTTACGAATAAAGTTTTTTCATTCCTATGTTGTGGGCTGTTCATTTGATTAGTCGGGATAACATGGTATATTGACTATATGTATGCTTCATGTCTACAAATAAAAGTTTTTTTCTTTTTTATGCGTCAAAATACTCAAGTTTTCTTGCCCTTTACGAAGGTGGGGACGTAAGTGTAGTTTCCTACCCATGTGCACATGAATCATTTCCTATTTAAGGATTATTTCATTTGCTAGCTCTTGTCATTCATTTATATTTCGGTATGTTTTCCTTAAAATTAATTTCATTCTTGAAAAAACTAATCCTATCATTTTAAAGATTAAAAATCTCTTGACCTTCTCGATCATTTGCAAATAATTTCTTATAACCTTTAGATTCTTAGTTAGGTTTCTTAACCTTACAGTCGGTAATATATCTTTTTGTCTATTTTTTCTTGGCGTTGTTAATGCCAACGCAATTATTATTATTATTTCAACAAATGATGTGACAAGTATTCATTTGTTTCAAATGACAGCAAGTCAATTGTTGATTAGACATTCAAGTTAAAGTCACTATAGAATAACTGATATTTTGGTGTAGAAGTTGAAGGATCATTTCTGATTTTAAAAGTCTTGGAAGTTTCAAGAGAAATTTTTTTAGGGCCACCTGGAATATAGTGTACTTAAAAAAATTAAAAAATAGAATTAAATTTATATAAATAGAGTTCATGTATAATACAAGTGAAATTCACGTGTAAAGTAAATTTTAACCATGCATAAATGACGTGATGCATTTGGTATATGTAAAAATTCCTTGTTCTGGGAGAGTATACACTTTTGAACGCAATATTTGTTAGTGCGCTTTTTTGTCCCTCTGATTATTGAGACTTCTTTATAAGCTTCTTTAGTATTATGCTTTGTCGGGTTTTTGTAATTTTGAAAATATTCAATAATTTTACCTTATGAAATATGCTGCATTGATTTAGCTACGTTTTTTTTAAAGAAAAAAAGACGATTATTAAATTTCTCTTTTAAATGGTCAAGAATTATAAAGACAAAAGTAGTAATTCTATGCGAAATTTTGTAGCAACTTGGTAAGCTCTTTTTGCAAATTAAGATCAGGAGTCTAAAAATCTGGAAAAAAAAGAGATCGGATATTGCGTGTAAGGCGCGTGGTAATACACTTGTATCACAATCTAATATAAGCTATTTTGGTGTGATTAAGGGAACGTGTTGCTTTCAATTGAAATGCTGACATTCAAACTCCAGCAAGTAGAGAGGTTTAGTTACGCATGTAACAAGAGATAAGCAGCTAATAGTGTAAGGCGGTTCTAGATGAGGAAAATTTATAAACAAATGGTTATAATTAATGTAACAGCTACTATGATAATAGAACAATCCCAGCGGGGAAATAAAGTAAGACAGGCCCAATCCCATGGCCACTGATCCTTATCGAAAATGGAATCATCATAAGAAATGATCCATGATTTGAGCCAACCTGTGACAGTGTTAATATGGTGGAAACACAGTTTTCTATATAGACTCGCTCCAGGAGCGGGAGTCGTATCATTACAAACTGGAAAACAAAATTGAGGATTCCACCTGTTTAGGATATTCACTTTTACCTTGTTTCAGGTTGTCATCATGCAATGAGGGGCAATGGAACATGGCTTCAAAGGTATTGAGCTTGTATTCTTTCTCTGTTCTCCTCCCACCAATTCTTGGCATGTACCTCCCCAAATCTTTCGCGGCTTCACACGAATTGATAAAAAAATTGTTACAAGTTCATAAATCATCTATAATGAAAAGCTTTTCTTGCTTTCAAGTTCGAAATTTTAATCAAGTATGACAACATGTGCTCTAGGTGTTCATCATTTCGTCAAAATTTTGCTAGAATCACCTTCTTGAGATGAAACAAAATATGAGGAATATAAACACGACATGCATGAATTACCTGAATCGGACACGTCGAAGCTCCCTTGTGCCGTCCGGTAACTGTCTGATTGTAATGAATACTCCAGGCTCATCTTGCTCTACCCATTCTGTCTCCATGTCACTGCCATTGCTAACAGAAGGCTCATCTCTAGAAGAGGTTGTTGTCCGTGATGCTTCCAACGAAGACCCTCCATGGAAATGCGGGCCTCCACCTTGATCCAAAAGTTCAGACGAGTAGTACCCCTTATTTCCTGTGGTTTTAGCGTAGTTCCTTGGCGTCCATTCCTTGTTTAATGATGAGGCCAGGGGACTTTCTCGTGCAGATCCCAGTCTAGAGTAAGAAGAATCTCTTTGCTGTTTGAAGAGGACGATGTTAATAGAAAAATCTATAAAAAAATCTATTATCCAATATCATATTGTGGTGGAAAAAGTGATGTCAGAGGCTAGTATTTTTTTTCCCATTTAGCTCTTCGAACTTCTTTCATGCAAATAGAAACCTAAAAGGTCAAGAGCGGAGGTTTGAAACATAATGCCGGTGCAAAGTGTTAGTTTACCTCATCTTCAGATCTTGAAGGAGTGTTGAGAGCTTGTCGATTGAATCTCTGGACGTTATAGAGCTCCATGATTCGATCGTAATTCTCACCCCACCATCTTTGAGCTTGCCATTTATTGAACATCTCTCGGCTGCAAATTCAAATGTTATTGTCAATTCTTCCTTCAACATCATACTCATGATTTCAACAACTAAAGTACTGATATATATCGAATAAGGCCTCATTGGTACTCATTCTTCTACAGTGGAACTGGAAGATAGGATATGTTTCAAGTTATCCTCTGGATCCTACAAAGAAACTTCTCACATTACAAATAAGGTAGTGTCAAGGGCCAATATATTCAATGCAAAAAAATGAGCTTATCCATTGTCAGATTAGCTAAACAATCCTCACATTAACCACATTCAAAATAAGACGTAATGTCCAGGGAGGCCAGCAATTAAACATCTTTATAGCTTTACAATTTTGAGGGCTTAGTTTGTAAATCAGTGATTGAAAACCAAGGCCCACGCTCCATATTTTTTTTATAATTATACCTGAAGCGAATTCTTTTGAGATCATTTCCCCCATTTGGAAGAGACACAAATGTAATATGAACCCCTGGCTCCACCTGTGCCATCCACTCCTTGGGCTCATCCTCGTTCTCCAACACGACATCACAGACTGATGCTGATTCACGTCCTCTCGGGGTTGGGTCACCACCAAATAGCCCAGCAAATCTTGGGTCAGATCTAACAGCCGGGTAATTGGAGCTGGTAAAGTCCCATGCAGGGGTTGAACTTGAGCTTGCCCCTCCCATATAAGGGTATGGAACTCCTTCAGAGATGGTATCGAAATCTGGATAAGGTCTCTGCCCTTTCTTATAACTACTCGATCCTGAGCACGGTTTGCATTGCTTATAGGCACCTGAAAACTTCAGTGCCATATCCTTTATCTGCACATACAGAATTCAATCGATATTAACAATTATGTATTAGAAGTTCTATTCATACATGAAAGAACAGAACAAAAGATATATACTGAACTGAAAGCATAAGTGGGTACAAGTTACTTTTGAGTTCAACATATATATAATTAAAAAGGAAAAAGACATTATTTTATCAGAAAAGAAAAATTTATACGTGAGATATGAGCAACAAGAAAAATTGTTGTAAACATTCGTGAATACTATTACAAGACAAATAGATATATTTGTTTTCAAGAACCATACATATTTTATTACCATTCATTTGGTCTACACATTTACATACCCACTTTTACAGTTCATCTAACTTTAACTGAAAGCATTTCATTCTTTTGGAGATTGAAATTATAGGATAGTTACATGGATTCTGTGTCCACGTGGAAAATAATTGTTCAGAGATGTCCACCTCGAATGACAACAGAACATAACAGCAGAGAAGTGTGTGTTAATGGCACTCAATGCGGAGTGGGGAAACCAAGTCTGGAAGTTCTGAAAAATATATTAAAAAGTAAATCTGGAGGAAACCGGATGGAGTCCAAGGTTTCAGGCTTAGGTCATTTTCAAAGATCATGCAACACCTTTACAGCTGGACTGCTGGAGTATGTACTCGGCTAGAGGATAGAAGTAGATGACAACATCACCGAATGTCAAGTCTATTATAAGAATCTCAAATATGCTAATATAAACTATGCACTCCAATAAAAGGCAATTCCTAATTGTGGAACTCTCCACTATCTTCTGTCCAATAGTAACTTGTCAATATTTCTACGTATTTCCGGGACCTTTGATTCAATATGTTGGGATAAGCATCTAAAAGTACCTCACATACAGGCCTCCATTTTGATCTTTCAAACAAGGTGTCTTATCTGGCCAAAAAAATGTCAAACATACTTTTCTGTTACAAAAAAATCCAAGGCTGTCACTGATGTAAAGTCCTCGCTTTTCCATTAATATATAATTGCAAACTTTTGAAAAACAATTGGTCGACAAGAACTCAAGGAGGGGCCACACTGAGGATATGCATATGGCAGACCCTACTGTGCCTGGCAACTGCTGAATATGGAACATGTTACCCCTACTGTTTATCTCATTGCATTTAAGAAGATTTGACCAATACATTCTATTCAAATGCATTTATGAGAAAGAAAGAAAAGAAAAAAGTTGTGTTCAGGAAATAATTATATACATACACCAATCTTAAAGTAATTGTTAAGCCATTTGCTAGTTGTTAAAATTAGGCACGTTTGGCGGTAAGAAATACTTGACATTATCATATTAACTCTATGATGTCTTGAAATTCTACCAGTATCTTAAATCTGATTCAGTGCAATTTGCTCTTCCCAGGTCGAGTTGTAAATGGCTTATGGGTGTCTACTTGACAAAGAATAAGCCACTAGAAGAGGCTGATTAGTTCATGGTGGTCACGTCAGGTCAGCACCGTGGCACCACATACTCATAAACAAACCAATATATAGATAGAAGTGGACCATCCGTCAAGAGCAGCTAATGGGGCCAAAATAGAATTGCGTCATCCCCCCAAAACAAAAACAAGGTTGGCCTAAATAAAAGTTTATCCGTGTAGTAGATTAATTTAGGCCGTAAATAGGTTATACGTGGACGAAAAAGATTCCAAGGATGGTCCCCACCATATCAGGACCCTAATGGGATTATGATTTTGTTTGTTTTCACCAAGATGGAAAAAGAAGCTGCAAAAGCAAAGATTGTAGCTTAAGGGAAAAAAAGAGAAGGTGAGATTAAGAACCTGCGTCGTCAGGCTTTTGACGGCTTCTTTTGTACTCGGCGTGCCACTCTCACGGGCTCCTCCTTCAACTTCCCTCTCCTCCGCCAATTGCTTTGTACACGCTATGCATGTAAACATCTTTTACTTTTTTAACCTTTTTCCTTCTTCCTGCACAAAACCAAGCGTTTATGGATTCAATTTCAGCGACTAGAAAATTTCTATATTCTTTGTTTAAAAATTGTGGGGTTTGCGCTCTGCAGTACCGTAGCATTAGTTTTGAATGGGCAATGGAACAATTTGTAGATCCTATTCATTCAGGACAAAATAGATAGGTGGAGGCAGTCACTTTCATTGAATAAAACAGTGAGAGGGAATGCCTATTTGCAGTAAGTAATAGCAATAGTTAGGTTGGTAAAGAAAGCAGCGAAATAAAGATGACACAGATACAAGAAGTTGGAATGCAACTAGAAAGAAATTAGAGTTCTAGTCTATTATCTTCACGGGAAACAAAATGGTCCTAGCAAAAGAGAAAAAGGAAAAGCAATCTTCAATGAGCTCGGGATCAGAGTAGAGCGAAAGCCATCTCCAAAACCCAAAAGAAGGAAAACGGGTCAAGAATCAAAAGTAGAAAGAAACAAGTCAGGGGAAGGCTTCTTCAACTCGGTCCTTCGGCCAAGGATACTATAAGCATTTGTTTGTGAGAAAACTTGCATTTGTCTCTGAAATCGTGAATTTCTGCAGAATTGCGGATTTAAGATTTTGCACAATTAGAAAGAATTTGTACAAGGATTTGCTTTTTATGTATTATAATAATAATTTACTTAAATCGAAATAAAAAACCAAAGTGTGTCCAAGCAGAAGTTTCTGACACATCCCTTGTGCTCACCCAAAAACCCAGTAAAATACACTAATCTATTCCTCTGATTCTTTCTTTATCTTTTGTGTAAATCACATCAATCCTCGTTCTCCGAGATACCCAAAAGTGACTCACTGACCTTGAGAGAGAAACGCAACTATAGGGACTTAGAGAGAGAAACTATGGTTTATTTGATTATGTAAAAAAAAAAAAAAAGGACAGAGTCATTGGTTATGTGTTTGTGTTTTTGGGATTCAGAAAAATCAAAATGGGTATAGGATAAGAATCAACGTCTGTCTGAGGATGAAAGCGGTGTGAGATAGGGCAAAGAAACATGCACATAAGAATGTAGAAGAGGGAAGGAGTTCCACACCGATATTTGCTTTACTGAAAAGTGGAATTTAATACTGCCATTAGTATTCGAAAACGACTTACCAAGCAAACCTCAACTGCTTCTTGTTCTTTGTCTCTCTCAGACTCAGCACAGCCACACACACAGGCAAGTAAATGTTTCGGTCTTCTGGTTTCAGATTGCTTTTCCTTCCGATGCTTCAACCTCACCATCTACAGCACACGTTCATCTTTTGCCATCGCCATCGTTCTTTAAAGCCACCAGCAAAAGAGCTCTGTATCATTTCAAAAGGTAAAAACAAAAAAAAAACAAAAACAAAAATAAAAGAGAGAGAGAGAGAGAGATAACAAGCGTTATTATCAATCGAAGTAAATGCGGAATCACTTTAAATGTAACGTTTACGATCTGAAACGCATTTGAATTAATGATAATGCAAACAGATCACAGAAATAAAGATTAAAGTAAAAGGAAAAGACAAATTAGATTCCTAAGTCAAGAATCACCTTTTATGAACTACAATTGCAGTAAACAGCTCCAAAGACACTAAACAAATGGCGGTGTGAGTTTGTGAATTTAGCTTATCCTTTTTTCAACTCCAAACCGACCATTACAGAGCAGAATCATCCAAGATCAATCACTATACTGACCTAACAAATGCGTTAACGATCAAAATCCCTTGAATGTCGCTGATGAAATTCCTACTAGATGCTTCACGTGGAGAACCTCAGCAACGAACTACGTACAGAAAAAAAAAAAAACTCTACCGAGAAAATCTGAAAGAAACAGAGTGATTCAGCGAGAAAATGTACAAATGCCGACTATAAATCGGCGAAAAATGGAAAGTATCGGATACGATAGTCGTGGTATGATACAAGTGAGAGTCCAAAAACAGGAAAATTACCGACGATGGGAGGGAACCAGGTTTTTATATGGGAGGGAAGGGAGGGGGTTAACGGCGTTAGGTCGGGGCCGTTAACAGACGGCAAAAGTGTGGTATCCGCGAGTGAGAAACCGTTAAGGGTGAAGAGCGAAAACAAATGGTCGAGACTAGAGAGGACATTTGGGTCCACATGTCTAGGTTTGATGTAAGAGGCGGGATCTCTAACGTGAGTCCTAAGTAGCCTACGTGGACGAATATGATTGGCTGTCATGTTACTGCAGGTACGGGTTAGGAACTATCCCGTCAAGGTTATGCTCATGATGTTATTCTTCAGTTAAAAAAATAAAAAAAAATGTAATATTTAGGAATCAGTCAGGACAAAAATAAAAAATGAGGAGAATTATCAATAAAAATTTTAAATTAAAAAAATATTTTATAAGATCTATTATCTTTATTTTAAAATAAATTATTATTAACTTTAACTAAAATTAATAATACTTAATCATAATAAATTCTGTAAAATAAATTTTTTTTACTTTAAAATTTTATTTAAAATTTTTCTTTAAAAATTTATATATAAATAATGAGGTAAGAATGTGTGAATAATACTATAGTTTGGTATGGTAGAATAATTTTTATAGATATACAAATTAAATTTATAATTGAAAATAATATTATTGTCTGTTTGTTAACAGTGATAAAAGTGAAATAGTTTTGAAATTCATCACAAAATCATATTTGATAACACTTTGAATTCTCTACAATACTATAATTATGCAATAAAAAAAGAGTGATATAATAAGATGAATTTATATATGAATTTCACTTTTTTTTAATTTAATTTTATTTTATTTTTTCTTGCTGTACTATATGTAGTAAACGTGATTATTTAATTTTATTTATACCTTCGTTTCTTTTTTAATTCTATCACAAATAATTTTATGTATCAAATGGAACCTATACTTTAAAATTACATTTGGAATGATTGAAAAGTAATAAGAATATCATTTTATTTCTACATTTGATTTGATGGAAACAACAAATAAATGTAAAAAAAATGTGGACAAAAACCAAAGTACTCAAAGTTAAAAAAAAATAATCATAACAAAATATTAGTTAATTGGAATAGTGGGCAAAATGTAACTTTTAACCTAATTCCCAAAAAAAAAAATCAAATTCTATCCATATTTTGAGAGAGAGAGAGAGAGAGAGAGAGAGCTTTCTATTGTATGAGAAAAACTGGTTTCTCCATATTGCTAAAAGGAGGATCAGAAGGACTAAACAGTGATATTACTTGCATGTTAAGGCTTAATTAAAACTTTAGAAGATTGCATGTGCACCAAGCTAGCCATACCAAGCTAACTCCTAGCTTACCTTTAACCTTCATATATGATCAAATTATTCCAAACTTGATGAGTGACGCACTTTTGATCACCATCATATCCGTTCCATAAAAGTTCTCCATTGTCTTCTTTGGTTATACAACAAGCTTCCTTCTTCTTTTTCTCGCCCTCATACCCCAACTACCTTCTTCATATATGATCAAAAATTAGCCACGCATGCATGTCGCTTACGCGCTTCAAAATCCTTCAGTGCCTTTCCCTCTCGCATTTGTCAAACCGTGATCTTGTTAGGGTACTGGGACCCTCTAGCACTAAGAGATTTTTGAGTCTGATTCCACATTTTGACTCCAACAAAATTTTAAAATATTAAATTTATGACTCAATTCATTTATATAGTCATCATTTAGTTTATTATTATTATTTTTTTCAGATATGAGATTTTGCACTTCCATTTGTACCCCACAAATTTAATCAATGTCAGTTATTTGTTGTACTCTAACTTGAACAACCTAGTTTTAACGGTATAGGGACGAACAATTTTGCTTGCGATTTGGCTTTTATTAGAAATTATAATTATTTATAAGTTATTTTTAATAATGTTATTTAATAATTAATAACTTAAACTTTGAATCCAAATAATTATTAGTATAACATTTAGAATTTATATAATTAAATAATCAAAAGTTAAAGCCACTTGGATAATATAGATGATAAAAAAGTGAAATAAGAATATGAATAGTATCAAAAATTCAAGATTTCTAATGTCTCAAATATAAAAAATTTAATAAATTATTATTATTGTTATTATTATTATTAGACTTTCGATCTTGTATCAAAAGTAATATAACATAGTATCACTAATTACATAATAAGTTAACTTATTTTTGCTCATTGGCATTTGGTAGACACAAGGAATAGTTTATTATTATTTCCATGTAAGCACTTGAGTTTTCAATAAATTACGTGAAATTGCATACTCTGTATTTGTGTTGACAGAAAGATAGTAATACAAATAGATGTGTAAGGGCATGTAGAGTCCTATTTTTTTATATCTATTTTTTTATTTCTTTTTTATTGTATTATATGTAAAAATTTATATTCTTTGAAGTAAAAAACTGGTAAAGCAACTTTAAAATAAAAGAAAAATAGAGAAAAAAAGAAAGGGTAAATGAAAAAAAGATAATATTCTTATTTTTTATGTCACTCTTTTTTTTTTATTTTAAAATCATTTTACTGACTTCTAATTTTAAATAACCCAAATTATTATACGTAATTTATTTGTGACCCAAACTAAAATTAGATTTCTCTGCATACCCCAAAAAAAAAAAAAAAGGATCTGGAAGAGACAAAAGTTCTGCAGTGTTGGAAATATTCTGCGCTGCGCTAAAACTATGACATTTCATTCGAAACATGCTCTTATGTCTCCTCATTTGGTGAACCAAAATTGTACCCCACTCACTGCTTTCCTTCCCCACTATTACATCCCCGTCCTACTTCTGAACACAAGAAATATATATAAAAAAAATGTATATATATATATTCTTTAAATAGTTGAAACTTTTTTATAGTTAAATTTTTTACCGTCTAATCATTTTAAAATTTGCGTAATTATTTTAAATTTTATAATATTTTGTAGTTATAGATAAGTCCAGGGAAATAATAGATGGTGTGAAGATTTCAATCCAGAGCTTTTCAGATCTTTAAAAGTAAAAGTAAAAGTAACAATTTGTTCTATCACTATTTAATATTAACATTTAAAAATGAATGAACGTCTAGATCAATCCCTAAAAATTAATTAGTAAATGAGTTAAGTCTATTTGTTATTTCTAAAAATTACCTTATGCACTCTTTAATTTTTTTGAGAATTGAAATTGGGAGAAACTACATTTTACTCCTTAAATTAATACTCAATTACAAATTAGTACTTGAATTTTAAAATATAACAAAAAAACTTTCAAAAATTTTGCATTAAAATAAAAACATTAAATTTCATTTAATTTTTGAAATTAAAAAAAAACTTTTATAAAATCCAGTTAAATCAAGTCAAGTATTGTCATCACAATACATATTGTCATTAATTTTAGTCGAGGCTTAACGTGTTTAATTTCAATTTAAGGATTTGAAAAATATTTTACTATAATTTTTAATTCAAGAAACTAAAATATAGCAAGTTAAATTGTAGGATTCAGCTTTATAATTAGAGGGAAAAGGAACAAAGAAAATGTAGACAGAAGGATAAGATTGATGAGAAGGGAATGGTCCAATCAAAAAAGAAGTTTGCAGGATTGGTAAGTGGTTCTAAGGATTAGGGTTAGTGAAGAATAAAAATCAAAATTGGAATTGTGGGCAGATCTTCAATCTCATCAAAAGATCAAATATTTATACAACGGCATAAGAAAAAGGTCTCAGAAGGTCCCTTGGTCTCTTTGGTGTTTCTGGCATAACACCTGCTCTGTTTTACTGTACATGTGTTTCTGTTTTCTCTGTTTCTTTCCATGCCTAATTGAGCACAACAAAAACCTTTTTTAACTTTTAACAATATAGATTTGTTTCTTTTGAAGCATCAGATTGACAGTGTTTGAGGAAAAAATGACTTGGATGAAATTCAAAGAAACACTATTAAGTGTTTAAAAAGAAAAAAGAAAAGAAAAGAACACGCAAACACTTTCTTTTAATTTTAAGAGATTTATAAATATTCCTTTCGATTGTTATTTTTAATCTTTTTTTTTTGTTAAACAAAAATATCATTTTAAACTTTGATATTTGTCACATGACATATTTTTGCATATCTAAAAACATCAAATTGATAGAATTTGAGGTCAAATCCTTATTATATAAATAACAAAATTTTGATAAAATGGTTAAAATCATGAAAAGTGATATTTGAGATGATTTTTTTATTTATAAAATTAAATGAAATGTTTATAAATAGCTGTAGTTAGAGGAAGGTATTTATCCTTTTCTCTTTAAAAAAAAATCCTTAAAAGGATAAGACTACGTTTAGAATAATTTGTATCAAAAATTATTGGCTACCAGCTACAACCGGTAACAAAACATTTTAAGGAGTAAGCATCACGATTAAAAATTAAAAAAAAAAAGTAACCTAGTAGATTAGACATTAAACTACTCTTATACTCGATTTAAATTGACCTGTAAATACCCCTAACAAATATAATAGTTTTTTTTTTTGTCAAGAAAGAGTGTAATATTGGAATTATGATTCTTTACAATAGTATAATGTGTATTTTAAAAAATTATATAAAATAGTGAAAAAAATATATATCATTTTTTATTAATTTTTTATTTTTTCTTTATACTGCTCTAAATCCATACTATACATTTATTTGTTAAATGTAAAAAGAAAAATTAATTTCATAATACCGGCATGGTTAGTTGTCAGTGATGGGTGCAGAATTTTGACTTTTTTTTTTGCCTGAAAAAAAAATTGTGGTTCTTTGGCCATTTGGGAAGTGATGAATCAATGTACTTTTCACTTTAACCCACTGCTGTTTGTTGTCCCTCTTCGGCTCTTCCCTTTATTCCTTGGGGCTAACCTCTCTTTAAGCAAAGAATGCTTCCCACGGAGGCGGCCACGCACAACAAAACCATTTCTTTACGACAACTCTTGCTTTATCAAAATTAATTATATATATATATATATATTGTTGAAATATAATTTTAAATTAATTATACAGGAATTTACATTTAGTTCAAAATAAAATTAATTTTTTTAATTATCAAAAGATAGATATTCTCTTTTTTTATTTGATATTTTACATTAATTTTTTTATTTCAGTCCTTCAAAATATATTTTATTTTTAATAAAATCTTTGTTAACAGAATATTAACAGAAATAGTTATATAACTTAATCATGAATTCATGCCACCTTTAAATATTTATTTGTGATTAAAATATAAAAATAAAAAGTTCCAAAACGATGTATTTTCAACAAAATTAAGATGTTTTAGAATTTATGTTGTTCAGGTTTCCATCAAAACTTATACTTAATAACTTTATCATTCTTTTATTCAACCGGTAACTATTTCTATAAATTTTTTGTTTCAAGACATAACATGAGAGTTTTATTTAAGACCAAATATGCCGTAAAAATAATTTGAGAAATTAAAATTTAGAAGGTTTTATATATGTGTGTGTGTGTGTGTGTGTGTTTTATTCAACAGGTAAATATTTTTATAAACTTCTTGTTTTACGACATAACCTGAGAGTTTTATTTAAGACAAAATATGTTGTAAAAAAAAATAAAATGAGAACTTAAAATTTAGAAGATCTTACACGTGTGTACGCGGGCGAGAAAGAGAGAGAGAGAGACTAATGTGATAATTTGAGAACATATTCTTTGCTGTTTAGTTGTGCTATTCAACTCGAATAGATTTGTATCTTTTATATATATATATATTAATCCCAGTCATTTATTTTTTTTTTCCAATTTTAAAAGAAATAAACATAGCCTGTCAACTTTTACCTAATAGACAATTTTATCTGAAAATTGAAAAATTATCTTTATCATATATTTTTATTTCTCCAAAATAAAAAAATATATTAAACTAAAAAATAGATGACTAAGATCACAAATAATAATAATAAGATTCAAATCTACTCCCACATTGTGCTCATGACAATTTACTTTTAATGTAACTAGAGACTCATGCGGCAATTAAAATTTGAAATTTAAAAAGTTAGTAAAAAAATTAATGTAACGCATAGCTCAAAAATGATTATATGATTTATGGCCTATAAATAATAAAACTCTCCCTAACTTATGTATTTATGTTAGATAATTTATCTATTCTTATTAAGTCTATAAGTTTTTTATTTTGGTTAACATAGAACTTCCTTTGCCCTTTGTTTTTCTCTGACCGCATGCCACAACCTTTTCCTTTGTGGCTTGATCTGGTATTCCACGTGTTAACATCTCGAGATGTCATGCGTTCAAAGCCAATTGTCCCTTAGCCTACTTCGCTTTCGATTCTCTTTTGTGGCATCGTTAGGTTTCGTTCCGAATATGGTTCGTGTCGTCCCCCAAAAAAAATGAGAGTTCAGAAAATATCTGACACTTTAATTACATCTTCGTTATTATTTTTTTCACCCCACTTTATCTTTTATTTTTGGTGATACACCAGTCAAACTAGTGACAAGACAGAGGAGGGTGGACACAAGATATTAGTTTATAATTTATAAATTTAATTATGATTAAATTAATAATAATTAAATATATATTTTTAAAATTTTATATATTAAAATTTTAACATAACAAATAAATTTTAAATATTTAATTATTAATTTAATTTTTTTTAAATTATAAGAAGTCATTTTTACATTAAAAATATAAACTATACATTATTAAAATTCAAAAGTATGTAATAATAAACTTTTGCAATTTTTATGTTATAATAAATTATATTTGTTATTAAAAATAAAAGGGTAAATAGAAGAAAAATGAGTAATATTAGTCAAATATCTTGATATTTAAAAGAGATGTTACTAAAAAAAAATAACTAAGTATGCACCTTTTGTTTTTTTATTTTTTATTTTTTCCGTTTTAACTTTCTCTTTTGTTTGTCTTTTATTTTTAATTTTTTAAATCTATTCAAAATATATTATGTTGTTTTATAAAAAAAAAATTTAAAAATTCAATGATCAATTCAACTAATTTTTGTTAGGCTAATTTTATGAGTTAACTAAATCTATCCAATAGTTTTCGATCAATGGATCGATCCAATCCATTTTAAAAAAAATTAAAGGAAGGGGGGGGGGGGACCAATAGCCTAAATGTAGGACTTACCTTTAAAATAAACATCATACCAACTTTTAAAGAATACATTTTAATTGAGAAAAAATAATACTTTTAATTTCTCTAAGTTTATAAAATGTTTCAATTTAATTCCCTTAATTTAAAAGTAAACAATGTTATTCTTTTATCCCGTAAAAGGACCTAATTTTATCGTTTTGTCATATCTGAACATCAAATCTACCAGATTGTTGATTTGGATATCAAATTTGAATATGAGTTAATAGTGTCAAATAAATAAATAATATTTAAATTTATTTATTGTTAAATTTTATATTAAATTTTAGATAAATTATGTGATGAATTAGTAAAATTGGATCATTTAAAATAATAAGAGGACAACATTATCTACATTTAAAATAAGGAGTCCAAATTAAAATTTTTATGAAATTAAATGGATCAAAAATGTAAAAGGGTAAAAATAAAAAAAAAAACAAATTTTAATTTAAAAATTTTCTTAATATGTTTGAATTAAAAATAATAAAAAATATTTATTTTAATTTTAATTTTAAATAAAAAATTCATTTCCCTTCTTTGTCCTCCTTTTGTTATAATTTAGAAATTCATTAAATGACAATAAACCATGAGATTTCTATAGTGTTTGTAAAGCGATCCAATATAACAAAAGTGAACATCAAATCAATTATTATTGTGTCTCCCAATCTACTTAGAATCTAGTTAGGAATAGCCAATTAACCGATAAATTTGGATTTGGATTTTCTTTAGTACTCGAATGGGTCTTATAGGAAAGAGAGTGGTCCAATTGGGTCCCACCCTCTCAGCATCTCTTTCATGTAAAACCCTCTCTTATTCTTATAATTTTGTAGCCTGATTCTAGGTAGAGGATATTGGATCTGAAGACATTAATTTTTTTTTTACCCTTAATTCTAGATCAATTGTAAAAGTTATTTCAATTTTAAAAATAAAAAATAATTTTTAAAATTTTCACCTTTCAAAATTTGATTCTTTTATCCATTAAAATTATTAATTGAGATGCTACTTTAAATTTTTTTTCATTTGTCATGTCGCACGTTCTTATTAATTTGCAATGAAATTCTACCAAATTTTGCACCCCTAAACATTTTAATTACATTAAAAAGAAAATCCAGTATTCTTTAATGAATTGAAAGCCAAAGAAACGTTTTGAGGTATGGAACTCAAATTACAATCAGCAGGAGTGTGACAACTGAAAAAATCTGAAGTAACACCTCATTCAACAATGGTAATAAGAAACTAGACAGAATAATCTATATACATAGAGGTGATAATTCAAGGGATATATTCTAATTTTAAAAGTTAAGCAAATATTTATAAGGGTAAATTACTCTTATCTCTTAAGAAATGTTCAAATTGCATGCATCTCCCCTTATTTTAAAAATTTACACTCCACCTTCATCAAATGAAAAAGATGTGTTGTATTAACTTTTCATACAGCAAAAAATAATTTATAAATTTTTATATCAAAATATATTTATATCTATTATTTATATAATATAATAAATATTAAATATACATTTGACTGATATAAAAATAATTAATTTTCTAAATTTAAAATAAATTAATTTTATAATTTTTAACATAAAATAAATGACATTGAAATAAAAAGCTTAAAAAATATTCTTCTAATAAGTTATATTTTTAATAATAGAAATTAATATTATTCTTTCAGGTATTTTGGCTTTAGGAAGGTTTGTGTAAATTTTTATGATAAAAGGAATGATTGTGTTAATTTAAGCATTTCTAATGAGAAGGGAGAGTTATTTACTCTAATTATATACAATTTAAAGTTAAAGAAGGGTATTTTGTGTTTTGCCCATTTACATAGGGAATGGGTTCCATAATAAGAATTTAGGATTGTTTGAAGCCAAATTGATACAAAAGAGAACATGGAGATTAAGCCTTCAATTGAAAGATCATTTGGTGGCCTAAAAGTCTTCTAATTATATTTATGGGTGGTAAAAGTTCCCTAAATTTAGGGATTTCTATGGGGACTACCTATTCAAGATTTTTTTTTTTTCTTTTGGGTGGAAACAAGGATGAGAAAGAAAATCTCTTTGAGAGTAGTATAGTGATGGGGACATCTCTATCAATTTTACATAAATACCATTAATATGTTTATTTACATATGATACTAAACTTTGTTCTTTTTTGTCATTTCACATTTTATTTATATTTATATTAATTTAAAATAATAATAAAATCAATCTAACCCAAGAACTAACCCTTAGTCCCTTTCCATAATGGGAATTCTCACAAGGATTTGCAGAGACTTAAGGAATATAAATAGGAAAAAAAATTCACTCGTTACAAAGGATTAGGAGTAGGAGAAAAATTAGATGGGGAGGAGGAGGAGTAGGGATGCATTTCCTAGTTCCACCAAAGAGGTTGCCATCCCTATTTCTATCTAAGGTAAATTTTTTTTTTCTTATTTTGAAAGAAAAATTAATAACATGATTGTAATTTTGTTATGAAAAATTATTCTACTCTCATATAAAAGAATGAAAAAAATACAACAACTAAACTCATTTTAGTCAAACTACTCTTAATAATAAAATCAATATTTTTTATTTAAAATAAAACATTAAAAAATATAATTTTAAAGCTTTTGTTTCAATTTGAACTATTTTATCTTTTGAAAAATAAATTTAATTCATTCTAAATTTTACTAAATTTAAAAATGGACTATTCTATAAAATTGAGGGTATTTTGGTCTAATTGGATATAGTTGTGGCATATCTTTCCGTTTTAATGGAGGGTTGAGTAATAATAAAAAAGAGGGTTGTGTAATTAAATCATCTTTTAAGAAAGAGACAAGTAAATTACATTAAAAAAAAAAAGAAATTGCAATATTATTCTTTTGGGGCAAAATTATAGTGTAACTTACTAATTTTTGCGTACACACACCCCTTATATTATAAAAATCTGTTGTGACTAAATATAGTTTAGATACTAATTAAGCATATCCATTTTAAATAGAATATATTTATCATTTTAAACTAATTATAGTTTAGGAATAAAATGTATTTCTGAAATGAGAATTTTTCGATTTGAAAAGTCACTACGTAGACAAAGAAGAAACGAAAGGAGTTTTGAGAGATCAAAATAATGATGATTTATCAAGTATGATGGTCATTGTAGAGGAATATAGGAGTACACCAAAGTGGAGGATGATTTCTCTTAGGTTTGGCTAATTCGGTCCAATGGAAGCTTATCCCTATATTTAGTGGATGCATCCGTTTCTGTCTAGTCTTGGTTTTCTTGTGTGTTGTTAGGGATTTTTATTTATAAATTTCATTTGTGGTATGCTAATAATGATAATCAAATCAAATTATTTAGTGGAACTATAGAAAATGTATGAGTAAGGTGGCTTGTCATGCTAGAGCTTTTTTGTTCAAAATAATTTATACAACTTATTGTATCAAATTTTTATATGAGGTTTGATGAATAGTACTCATTAAGTTTTTGAGTCTTTTAAAAATATACTGGATTGAAGTGGGCCAATCCAGATTATGGCTATGAGGCCCTGTGACAAATTATATATATATATATATATATATATATATATATTAACAAACATAAGCATTGTAATAAATTTGATAAAATTTTAGAATAGATTAAATTTATAATTTCAATAAAAAATAAATAAAATTTTTAAAAATAATTTTTTACTATTATAATTTCAATAAAAAATAAATAAAATTAAAATAAAATTTTTAAAAATAATTTTTTTACTAAGTTATATATTTAATGAAAGAAATTAATTAATATTATTGTCGAAGATATTTTAATTATTTTTTATGTAAATATAAATTTATGTATATTTTTAAAATAAATAAGATAGATTATATAATTTAGACATCTTTCAAAGAAAAATAATAATAATACACCTAAAGAATAAATAAAATGATAGTCATGAAGTATTTGTTAATTTTAATTTTCTAAACATCTCTCAACAAAATTATTCTTAGGTTTTACGCACAGATAAATACAATATCCTTATATTATGATATTAGCCATTAATATGTTCCAAGCTTGTACGAAAGCATGATGGTGATTGCACCACTTTTAGCTTTATTAATATTGTGTTTTTCTTTTCACCAAGAAAAAAAAATAGTGTTTTTCAAGCGAACAAGAGTAGGCTACATCGCAGTACATTATAATAATGTCGTTTGAAAAGGAATTATAAAGGTTCCCACTCAGCAATCCTCCCCCAAAGCAGCTAGATCTCTGAGAATTTCAATCCCCAAGTCTTTTCTTTTCTTTCTCTATTTCCAATGTTTAGGGTTTGGTTTGATTACTTTGGTTATTATGTGAGAGTCCCTTTTTCATCTCTTTGTTTGAGATTTAAATAAACCCTAAACCTTAAACCCCAACTGCCCCAATGTTAAAAGAAGAGAAACTAGTGGAATAATCGTACAAACACAGCATTTAAAGTTTTAAAAACCTAGCCATCCGTACACCATGCTAGCATAGGTATAATATGGATATGTGTGTGTTTTTTTAATAAATTATATATATTTTTTAATTTTATAAATATTATACAGATTCTTTTTTTTTTAAAATATGTATAATTTTTTAGCATAAAAAATTACATTAGAATTTAATTTAATTTTAATTTTTTGACTAAAATAATTTTCATTAACTTAAATAAATATTTTTGTCAAAATTTAACAAAAATAAAATCTGTTATTTTTTATTTTTATTTATATATATTTAGATATAATACATATTGTATATTTAAGTTAATAAAAAATATTTTAATAAAAATAAAATTAAATTGAGGTATATATTTTAAAAATAAAAAATTTACATAATTTTGATAAATTTTACTAAAAGGCTGTATAATTTTATTTTTTTAAATTTAATTTCTAGCATATTGAATGTGTTTGCCTAGTTGAATGTTGGGAATTTAAACCAAGAAATCTCAGCGTTTTGCTAGTGTACACATTCCTAGGTCTTATGTGTGTGGACTGGTCCCCTCAAGAGTGTAACCCAAAGCAAACCCAAAGCAAAGGGCAAGTTGAGCGGATTTGCTTATCCTTAAGGGAACACCCTAATGATTAGCACCTAAATACTCTTTACTAGAGATCATGTCAAATTTAAATCTCATTAGAAGCATGTCGAGAAGGTGCATGGAATGCAATAAGACTGAGGAAAAATTATTTAGATATTCATTATCTAGTTTCAATAAAATATAATATGTTAAAATGTTTTTTTAAGGAACTTAATTATATAATTTTGAGTCACAAAATTTTTTTACTTGTCATGTTTAATTAAAAATTTTAAAAATAAATATTTAAAAATTATATTATAATTTCTTTTTCTCTTGGAATGGGGTTGAATGTAGACTTAATTTTTGTTATTTTTTAGAGAGATTGATTCTAAAATTAATGCATTTTTAAGGAAAATAAGGCTTAAAATTCATTTGAAGATCAAGTGTAAACATATTTGATTTACAAATTAACAATAGATAAGAAAAATATTTATTATACTTTCATAGTAATCAAAAAAATAAGTACTATTATTATTTATAGTTTGACAAACAAACAATATTTTATCTAAAATTAAGGCAATCGATCATGATTTAAAATTAAACTACATGGCTTTACCCACACAAAAAAATTGATTACATGACAATATATAAATACAATAATACCAAGTACTTTGTACTAACTGAATTAAAAAGCAAACTTGATAAATAAATTAAGTCAATTATAAATAAATATATAATTATATTTTTTAATTGGCATTCTTTTGACATAATCATATATATTTTTTATGATAGATTTAATTGATTTATCTTTTGTATATCTAATTTGCCTAAAATTTCGGTCTAGAGTAGATAAAGTACTCATTTTGCGTAACTCAAATTTTGGTGAGTTTGAAGAAAAGAAAGACAAAGGGGAAAAAAAGAAAAGAAAAGAAAAGTTTTGCTAGGATGGGGAGAAAGCTTTGGGTGTTTGTGGTAGGCGAGGATTGAAAGGGGGGGAATGGAAATTAAATAAAATTTTGGGTCGTATGAATAATCAGTTTGTTTTGATTCTTCATGATCAGGATAGGAATGTCAGTAAAGAGTGAAAAAAAAAAGAAAAGAAAAAAAAGTTATCGTAAAAAAAATAGAAAAACATGTAGCTGAACAGTTCTTTTGAACAAAGAAGCAAACGTTCAATAAGACACTTTTTTTTTTTTCTTTCCTTTTCTTTTTTGGTTTTCCTTCCCCTCTTGGTGGTTCTCTTTTCATGGACAAGATTTAAACTGTCTATGTACTGGCCCTTTAAAGAAAAGAAACTGAGTCTGCTGCAATTCATAGGTTAAAAGCAAATTAGATTGATTTGCAAAGTGATATGCTACGCTCATTTAGTGGAAATTAAAGTTCAGGATTTTAAATTAAAAATACTTATGTTGAAGAATTTTAAATTTTAAAAGACTTTATAATCAAAATTTAAATTATGGAAAAAATTACAATTTAAAACTTTAAATTAAAATTTTTGATTTTAATATTTTTTAAAAATAATTTTAAAATATAAAATAATTTAATATAAATATTTTTAATTTAAAATTTTGAAATAATTTTTTTTTTCAATTATTTGTTTGTGTTGTATGCCCTTTTACGGGTGGAGGATAGGGACATAATTCATCCCAGAGCTACATAACATAAAAGACATCAGCCACCTAAGTCTAGGTGTAAAAGTTGCACGTGTTCTCTCCACCGTGCTTTCAATTCTTTATTCTGCTTCACACAAGGGAATTTATTTTTGTAACTTTACCCTAAATTTTAATTTGATTTTAATATAGCATTTTAATTTTCTCTTTTATTTTAATTTTATTTCAATTTCATCTTTTATCTTTAAAAAATTATTGAAATATTTTTTTCCTTTTACATTATCAAATTGAAATTCTTAACAAAAAACTCTTGTATATCATATTGATGATATAATTCTAATAATTTCTTTTTAATTACTAAGGAGTGACATAAAACTTTTTTATTAAATAACTTGATAGTGTAACAGTTGTATTCGAGTAGTTTTTATAAGTTGATGGATGAAATTAGAATAAAGTAAATTAAAAGAATAAAAGTGAAATATAAGGTAAAGTTAAGAAATTACAATTAGAATTAAATAAAGTTAAGAGATAAAAATGAAATATAAGATAAATTTAAGGAATTAAATTGAAAAAAGATGAAGTTAAAGAATGAAAGAAAAATATGAGACAAAGTTAAGGGATTAAAAATGTATTTTAGCCTAAATTTTAAATAAGAATAATTTATTTATTTAAATATAAATAAAAAATAGTACTAAATTTTTTAATACTACCCAAGTATAGTAAATATTTTTCACAAAAGGGAAGCTTTCAAATTTTAGATTTAATTAACGTAGTACTGGCTAATAGCATTTATTTGGTAATTATGAATAGATATTATGATTAGTTGAGTTTCAAATTTTACTTTACATGAAAAATTTATCTATCTTCAAACTTTAATTCTCTAAAAATTAACAAAATTTAAAACCCATAACTCAACCTAATTAAGTTGTAGAGTTATATTAGCCATGCAACGCAATTTTTTTTTAAAAATTAGAATCTTATGATGCATGAAAACATTATATCTTTTCTCTTAAATAGAAATAGCACAGTTTTGACTAAGTAAATTGTTACGACATATAAGAAGTAGCATAATTGAAGCTCGTTGAACATTTATCTAACAAATTCATCCACATGTTCATAGTTCATTTATAACTGATCGCCTACATGCTTCAGATAAAACAAAAATAAGGTAAATGCTCGCAATAAACTCATAATTCACGTAACACCATCTTCCTTTTTCCAGGATGAAATGAGTTTTATGTCCTTAATTTGATTGATTCGGTCCATTTATCCTTTCTTATTCTAAGGTCAGGCCATACAATGCATATGTAATTTTGAAAAAAATTAAATATATTTTTGGTCTTTTTTTATTTAAAATTCTAATGTAACATCTTTATAATATTGTTCTCTTATTTTTTTTAAATAATCTAATTTTGTATCTCTTTTATTTAATTCATCTAAAATTTAACATGAAACTTAACAGTTTATTAACTTCGGCATATTTAATTACACAGCATTGCTAACTTACTATCAAATTTGACGTTCAAATTGACAAACCGTTAAATTGTAAATGAAAATATAACATGAGGCAAACTTGAACCATTAGCAAGGCAACATTGTCTTTATTAAAACTTAGGTAAAATTATAGGAACCAAAATTATAAATATCTAGGCTACCCAACATAAAAAGTCCAGCTACAACATGAACATGGGTACCATAAGCAACGGAAGATATACTCTCAAGCTAGCAAATATCATGGTATGAAATTGAAACGAGAGTAAAATAAGTTGCTTCTTTTAAGAAATGGATTAAATTAAACAAGTGTAGCAAGACACATGCCAACCGGATATTTCCTTGTTTAGAAGATATATAAGAGAAAAAGAAATGTGAAATGGGGGTTAATAGAATCCACTTATATGGGTTTTATTCTCCATGTTTCTTTCTCTTCTAGAATCTTCTCTTGTACAAGAGAAAATTTTATTTTTTAATGCCACTATGGTGTTATTATATTAAAGAGATAAATGTATGAATTTCATTCCCTTTCTTCCTTCTGGTGTTTGATTTTATATTTTATATTGTGTCTATCTTTTTTCTAATATAATAACATTATATTAAGACCTAGAAAATTGAAGGATACATCCACTAGTTCAAGAAACATGGGAGGGAGGGATGAGAAAAGGGCTAGTTTCTCTTAGTGCTAGATCCACCCCAAATGGATTGCCAAAAGACAGGCCAGTTCTTCTGGGCCTCATTCCAACCCAGAAGTGAGCCTTCCCTCAAAGGGTCCCAACTGGAGGACACAATCCCATAGCTGACTCCCAACAGAGCAGACCCAAAGAAGAAGAAGGACACTATGAAGGGCACCCAAGTGGGCACATCAATCTTCAAACCAACCTTGAGGTAATAGAAGAATGGGAAGAACATGAGCCCAATTGCCAGAGGAATCCCCACTGAGAATCCCATCCTGCTTATCATCCTGTTGGTCACCACTTCAGGTATAACACCTTCCTCTCGCTCTGATTCTTCCTCTTCTTCCTCATCTTCCGAACCTCTTTTCGGCTTATTGTTGTTCTTCTTGGTCTTCTTTGGAGAAGGCCCGAATCCTTTGGGGCTCCTCAAGGTCAAGCATATGGGTGTGAGGCGTGAGAATCGGGATGATTCTGGTTTTTGAATTGGGAATTGGGACTTGGCGTTGATTTCAAAATGATTGATTATTTGCTGGAGAAAATCACAAACAGAATAATGAGAAGATTGAAAGGTTATCTAAGAAAATCTGAAACAAAACCAATCCCTAAATTTGGGAATACGAGGGAAATCAAAGTTAAAATTTGCAATTTCTGAAGATGGATAGAGAGAGAACCTTGTTAAGAAAGTGTGGATTGGAAAATGTTGGAGCAGAAGCAGATGCAGCCATGGGATTCTGTGGAAGGTCTTGTTAGCCGAAGGTGAAGGGAAGAGACATGACTGGAGGCTGTTTCGAAATACCACTCAACACGCCCAACTCGCTGAGATTACCAAAGGATAAGGTTTGGATTTGGATTCATAAAATGGATATGACAGGTTGAAAGGTCGACGTCTTCTGTTTAAGATAACACAAACAATTTTCATGTGTGTTTTTTTTAAAAATAATAATACAATAAATAAATTTAATACCTTGTAATTAAGTGTTTCAATATCAATTTTCTATTATTATAGGATAAATTACTTTTTTTTTTCTTTTAAAAAATGTTTAAATTATACTGTCTTGTTCTTTACTTTAAAAATATATACATATTCAGTTAAAATTAAAATATGATCAAAATATCATTAAGAATAATTTTTTTAAAAAATAGAAATTATTAAACAAGTATTTTAAAACTTTTATTTTAAAGTTGAGAACTATTAAACCATAGATTTAATTTATCCTAAAATTTTATTAAATGTACAACAATATTTATGTTTATTAGTATATATTTAATATAAATGTTATTCTTGTAATTAAATTATTATCTATAAATTAGTGACATTTTAAAAATTATTTTGTGAATATATTCTTTGTTTTTAATAATTTTTTATCAAATGATTTAATAATTTCTTAAACTTATAAAATTAATTATTTTATATTAGTGAAATATATAATTTAGTATTTTATGACCAATATATATATTAATCTTTTTTATGTTATATAAATAATAGATAGATGGGCATTTTGATTAACATAAATACAATGGCTTTTTGACATTAATATGGCAAAAAAAAAAAAGAAATGACTCAAATGCTCTGTCGTCAAAACGTATTCCCCGTATACTTAAAATTTTATTTATTATTATTTTTATTAATGGGTCAGATACCGCGACCCATTTTTTTTTATTTTTTTTAATTGAGTCGCGGCATCTGAGATGCCGCGACTTAATTTATAATTTTTTATTAATATTTAATTTATTTATATATTTTAATTTGTTTAAAAAATAAATTTAAATTTAATATATTTATTATTAAATTCGAAAATGATCTATAAAAGTATAAATTAAAATTTTTATTTTTTAGTTTTAGTTATAATTGAAATTATTTTAATTAATTTTAAAATATATAATTTATTATTATGATTATTTCTTCAAAAATTTAAAATTTTTTATTTCAAATAAATTGTTAGATTTATTATTTTTTAAAAAAATTGAATTGAATTATTTTTATTTTTATATTTATTTATCATCTAATTTTTAAATTTAAATTTTTTATATTTATTTCATCTAATTTTTTTAATTTCTTCATTTAAATCAATTATAGAATTTAAATTTTTTTCACAAAATTTTGAATTTAAAATTTTAATTCTTTGTAGTTATTTTATATATATATATATATATATATATATATATATTAATTTGTTAATTTCTTCAAAATCTTTAATTTCCAGTCCTTAAATGTTTATATTTTTGGGATGAAAAAAAAATTGCAATTGTAGGTTTCTTTTTTTATTTTTTGGATACACAATATTTCTTTTTTTTACTTCATCCTTCGTATTGAAAGAGCATGGAAAAAAATGATATGATTCAACCTCAAATCTATTTGAATGTAGCCGATAATAACGAGTCTAACAAATTAATCTGTATTCAAATCATAAGAACTAGTAATCGACAATATGCTTATATTGGTGACGTTATAGACATTCAAGAATTGAAAATCAAAGATTTTAAAAAAAAAATATTAATATATATAATAATTATAAAGAATTAAAATTTTAAATTCAAAATTTTGTAAACAAAATTTAAATTCTATAATTAATTTAAATGAAGAAATTAAAAAAATTGGATGAAATAAATATATAAAATTTAAATTTAAAAATTAGATGATAAATAAATATAAAAATAAAAATAATTCAATTCAATTTTTTTAAAAAATAATAAATCTAACAATTTATTTGAAATAAAAAAATTTAAATTTTTGAAGAAATAATCATAATAATAAATTATATATTTTAAAATTAATTAAAATAATTTTAATTATAATTAAAATTAAAAAATAAAAATTTTAATTTATACTTTTATAGATAATTTTGAATTTAATAATAAATATATTAAATTTAAATTTATTTTTTAAACAAATTAAAATATATAAATAAATTAAATATTAATAAAAAATTATAAATTGAGTCGCGGCATCTCAGATGCCGCGACCCATTAATAAAAAAAATCATAAATAAAATTTTAAGTATATGGGGAATACATTTTGGCGGCAGAGCGTTTGAGTCATTTTTTTTTTTACCATATTAATGTCAAAAAGCCTAAATACAATTATTCTTTTATATATATATATATATTACATTGAAGGGACTCATATCTTCACCCTACCCTTACTACTTAGAATAGCCCCGAGTGACTTAAATGCAATTATAATTTATTTTCTATTCAAGGGAAAGTAAAATGTAACATATCCTTTAGTTTCAAAAGAAAAAATATCTATATTTTCAAAATAAAGAGAAAGACAATATGATTTGGACAAAAGGAAAAAAAAGTAATTTTCTCTTTATTATTATTTTTTTGGGAAGATTTGATAGCAAAAGTTTATACTAGTTCAAAGCTTTCACAATGATTACATGGACTGATGAGGCACAAATTTAATACATAATTTGAATATAAACATATTAAAATGTGGTGTCTTATGATAATGTTTTTGTTGTAAAACTGATAAAAATATAAGAAATATTACAAGAGTAAAGGAGAAAAAAAATAATTTTCATTTACTTAGATACTTTATGTTTATTATATAACCTTTATTTATAAACTTTTAATCATAAAGACAGATCTATAAATTGCAATTGAAAGATCTATTTTATGTATGAATAACTCACATACAACAAATAATTTCTTAAATTTAAAAAGTCTCTTTCATACATGTGAGTAAACAACAAAATTCTTATTATCCAATACTAAGAATTTCTACTTACAAAAATTTATAGATTTTAGAAATAAAGTGGAAGCAAATTGGACAAAAAATACCTTTAGTCATATTTGAAGAGTTTGAGGCAAAGACCCTAACTTAAACACATTGTCTTAAGACCTAAAATCACAAACAAAAGAAGAGAAGAATATAATCTTGTCAAAAGCTTGTTTTGACAAATTTGGGAGACTTCGGTTATGTTGATTTTCTTAGGGAAGTTTTTCTTATCAAGAAACCTTTCAAAATTTAGAATATGGTCAATTGTTGTATGATAATCTCTCCCATCATGAGATTAATCGTGATAGTAACTAAATACTCACTAACCCACTATTTTATCATAATTGCCAATACTAGCAATTTTGAAATAATATGAGATATAAGGATCATTTAAAATATATTTTAAAAATTCAAACAAATGAAATATCATAAGACAATCAAATTAATAAAATAATAAAATATTCCTTTTTCCAATCATAATTTTAAAATATGTTCTAACATTCTCCCATTTGATTTGAATATAAATTGTCATATAGCATGTTAAACATATATTACAAAAATCATAGTGGTAAGTTTTTTAAAAATGAGAATTACCTTCCATATATCACATGTAATCTATTTAACCTTTATGGGGGGTAATTATTTTTATGAATAAACCATATATGTCTATTCAGTTCCAAACTTAAATGTTTATTATTCTCACAAAATGTATACAAATATATAGAAATAATAAATTATAATTTGGAATTTCATTACTTTACATATTTTAAGTAGACCCAATATGGTCTAAGATCCAGCTAATGCACATTGTCTTTAAGCTTCTTTGGATGTATCTCTTTAGTTAAAGAGTTATCTAACATTTTTTTTGGGTTTAAATGTACTTTATGATTAGTTGATCAGCTTTAACTTGTTCTTTTAAGGTTAAGTACTCTGATGTCAATATGTTTACTTTAACTCTCAATTTTGTTATTCTTAGCCAAGAAAACTGTAGCTACATTGTCACAATATAGTCTAATAGGCTTAGAGACTAAGTCTATGATTTTAAGTCCAATAATAAAATTTCTTAACTATATAACTTGTGAACTTACTTCAAATCAAGGAACAAACTTAACTTCCATAGTCAAGGTACTTATCAAGGATTGTTTCACACTTCTCTAGAAGATAGCTCCCTCAACTAGCAAAAAAATATATCTAGATATTGACTTCTTTATATTAACATATCATACCAAATTTGAGTCTGAATAACTAACAATCTCTAAATTATCAGTCTTCTTATAAGTAAGTATATATTTTTTGTATTCTGTAGATATCTTATAATCTTCTTTGTAGCTTTCAAATGGTTAATCCTTGATTACTTTGACATCCTCCAAATATGTCTACAACAAAAGTTATATTAGGTCTTATGCAAATTTATCCATACATAAGGCTTTAAATTGTGGAAATATAGGGAACATCTTTAGCCTCTTTTTTTTTTTCAAACTTATTATTGAGATATTAAAATAGGCTAAACTTGTCCCTTTCCACAATAGGTACCACACTAGGTGAACATTTTTTTATTTTAAATTATTTAAGGACTTTATTTAAGTAGGTTTCTTATGACAATGTTAAGATATCTTGAGCCCTATTTTCTATGGATTCTAATGCAAATGATTAAGATCCCTCACTTATATGCTTTATTTGAAATTCTTGAACAAGAATTGTTTTATCTCATGCAATAACCCCACGTCACTTGAAGTAAGAAATATGTCATTCACATATAAAATCAAGAATATTATCTTACCCCATCATCCTTGTGGTATATCCGTTGATTCATGACATTCTCAACAAAACCAAAAGATGTCACTACATCATGAAATTTAAGATATCATTCTTGTGAGATCTGCTTTAGTCCATAAATTGATATTTTTAGCTTACACACTAAATTCTCACTGGTATGTGAGTTAAAAACCTTGAACTATTTTATATATACCTCTTTCTCGAGATCACTATTGAGGAAGGCAATCTTAACATTCATCTGGTGCAATTCTAAATCAAAATGAGATGCTAATGCCATGATGGCATGAAAAGAATCTTTTTTGGATACAAAAGAGAAAGTCACTCTATAATCAATTCCTTCTTTTTATGTAAAACCCATTACAACTAATCTTACCTTGTATTGCTTAATGTTGTTTGGTAAATCCCTTTTAGTCTTAAAGACCCATTTATAGCCATTGCTTTGGCCCTATTAGGCAACTTTACAAGATCTCAAATATTATCATTTGTCATGGATTCCATTTTATCAACCATGGCATCATGCCATAATTTAAAATTCTTACTATTCATTGCTTGAGAAAACATTATAGGGTATTCCTTATGTCAGAGTTAGATTCAATAATGTACACCATGTAATCACTAGCTATTGTTGACTTCCTAGCCTTAATTGATTTTCTTAACTCAACCTATTGTAAAGGTTGAATTACTCAATAAGAGTATCCTCAACCACTTGTTGAGGTGCGTCTTTTATACTATGATGTGTCTCATCATGAACGGTAGGATTTTTATGTTGAAGATGCTCTTGATTTTTAGCATGATCAATTAAAATTTCAAGAACTTCATTATATTTTACATTCACCTCAACAAGATGGGTGTCATGTAAAACTAATATTCCACTATAATTAATAGAGGTATTTTGCTATATGTGATCACCATCAGTGATTAAGTCATGTGGTTAATTGCTTCTACTACTTATATTATTTTCAAAAAATTTGGCATTTCTAGATTCCAAAAATCTCATTAAATGTAAAAGACAACATAACTTGTATCCTTTAGATTTCTTTGCATAGCCAACAAAATATACAATGATAATCCTAGGGTTCAACTTCCTTTTATGAAGGTTATACATTCTTACATCTATAGGATAATCTTATACACATGCATGATTCAAATTGGGTTTCCAACCTTTTTAAATTTCAAAGAATGTCTTAGATACAACCTTTGTTTAAACTTTGTTCAAAATATACACTGCTATCCGAGTGCATCTCTCCATAAAGAAACACAAAGTTTAGAGTTGCTAAGCATACTCCTTATTATATCCAATAATATTTTGTTCCTTCTTTCATTCACACCATTCATATCAAGTGAGGCAAGTATGGTATATTGTGTAATTATACCGTGCTTCTAAAGGAACTTAGTAAATGGACCAAGTGCCTGTCCATCCTAATTTACTTGCCATAGTATTCATCTTCCCTATCATATCTCATTATCTTAATTTATTTTTTCCACTTTTGCTTTATACTCCTTAAAGGCATCTAATGCCTCATATTTATTATAAATAAGGTAGATATATATGTCATGAGAAATCATCAATTAATGAGATAAAATACTTTGACTACTAGAATATAAATTAAGGCAACATAATTAGTATGTATGATCTCTAATAACTTAGAACTTGTCTTTGCCTCTTTTTGTAGCTTGTTGGTCTGCTTCTCCTTAATGCAATTCATATATGGACCAAAACCAGTAAAGTCTAAGAATTGGAGAACAACACTTGATTATTTTTATGGAGATATGTCCCAATTTCTTATGTCATAGGCTAGTAATGTTCTCATTCATGACACATCTTTTAATTCTAGAACTACCATTCATAGTAACAAAGGAACTAGGGACATCATTAATAGTATGGAGTCTAAATAGACCATTAGACAAAGAAATTTTAGTAATAGGGATGAAAGCCTTCAATAAATTAAACACAGTTCTAGAAATGTTTAAAGAAAATCCTAATTAAATTCCTAGAAAAATTAGGTACACAAAAAGTTTATTCAAGATCTAATACAAATCCAAAAAATAAAATTAATTTAAATGTTCTTATAGCTTTCCCATTTGAGCTAATTCCATTTCTTGGAAAGATTTTATGCTCAGTTGGATGTGAATTCCTAATGCTAAAAAAGCCTTGCATAGTATTAAAAATGTGAATTGTTGATTTAGTATCAATTCACTATGTGTCATGACAAGTATTTCTTGCCCTTTCCTCTTTGGCCCTTCTTTTTGGAGCCACTTGCCAAATAACCTCATGTGGTACACCACCTCTTTCAATAACCAACATATATTCCTTTCACATGCACATGGATAGCAATTCATAAGCACTTAGTTGCATCCTTGTTTGAGATGTGAATTAGAGCTATGCCTACTTTCTTGCCCTTAACTTTTTGACCTTTCTTTTTAGAGACGCTTACTAGATGAGTCTCATGTGGCACACCACTTCCTTCAATAACCAGCCTATATTCCTCTTACACACTCATGTACAGCAATTCATCCATTATCTATTTTTTGTTATGTTGTTATAAGAAATCTTAAATGTTATGAGAAGGTAGTTAATTGAAGATCAATTGCACTAAAAAGGTTCATTAAACTCCATATATAAGGACTTTAATTATGACACTAGGTCCCTTGTCTACATAGTGTATTTTGTTGCCATGCCCTTTTTATGCTAGTTAATTTGATGGTGCATAACTAAGCTATCAGTGTACTTGTTAGTGACTTATTTAAGGAAGCAAATTGTGCATCTATAACCTTCAATTATTCCTTGACTATTCGACATTCAAGAATGGGTCTATAGATATTTTTCTTAATACATTATTTCACAATTATCATACTGAGGTGATTAGATTGCTTCTTGTGAGCATATAATGCCTTTGCATTTTTTGTAACTTGTATTTATGGGTACTAGTGGCTCATTCACATGAAGAGTAAAATCATAGTCAAGACACCTTAACTGAAGGAGTACATCCTCCTTCCAGGATTTATAATTGCTTCCATCCATAATTATCTTATTGCTGTTATCAATAAATAAAAAAGATATAGAAGAAGTTGTAAGGTAATTACAAACTTTAATAATACTTACTAAAACAATATGAGACAATCAATAACCACATTTTATAAATGTATGCTTACCAAACCACGGCATACTAAACATAAAATATTGTATCACTAAAGTCTATCTATGGACAAAGATATTAATATATCATACATTTATGTATCATTTATGATAAACTAGAATGCATTCATGTTTCTTAGTAACTAAGGAATACTTAGAAAACATAAAGTAATTTTTATTTCATCCAAATTAGATATGTAATTATAATTATCTATTTATGGGCTAAAATACATCCTAGCTATATGCTTAATTATAATTGATATTTTAAAGTTCATATATGATCTCTATGTTAAAAAAACAAACCAAGAATGCATGTACAGAATTATAAAAGGCTGTTATGGCAACTCATTAATTACACATATTAATCACAAAATATGTAAGTTTTTTATATGCATTTAAACATACATATATATGCGATAGTTAATTTTATCTTTTTAAGAATTTATTTAATCAATTAATCAATTAAACTATACATGATTAATTAATTAAACAAAATTTCCCTCCATAATCACTTTATAAATATGCTAAACATGTAATACCATAGGTAGATAATACTTAATTTGTGTCATAAGGTGCCTAAAACATCCATTTTTGTAAATTTAATATTTTTAGCAGCAGAATTTGCCATCATTAAAGGTCAAAATAATTTATTTCCAGTTAAATGAGCCATTTCAACTTACCAAATTCATCTTCCATTCTTAATACACTTGTTCATATAGAAACATCACAAAAAGAGACATGGAATTTAGATATAAGCCATGCACATCAAGTCTAACATTACACTTCCATTTTTCCATGGTTCCATAATCCTGTTATAACTTTAAAAATTCATAACTTGAGTTAGAAAATTTCAAATCATGCAAACAAGGACTCTATGGAAAACTCAAGACATAATATATATGTTATAAAAATTTTAGATCAAAACAATATTATTTGGTCCACAAAATTTTAATGGAACAGTACTACTATTAGAATTTCGCCTAAGTGTACACCTAAAATTTTGAAAATTTATATCTTAAGCTACAAGACTCCAAATTGAGTGATCTCAGTGGCTATGGAAAGCTTATGATGCCAACTATATGTATGTAAAATTTCATGAGCACTAAACTTGATTTGGCCCCTCAAATACCTAGAAAATCATACTAACCAAATAAACAGTGTACTGATAATTTCTACATAATTAAGCTAATTTTAAAAAATCATAATGAATTCTATAGAGTTCCAAAAATTGCATTCTTTGGCTCTGTGAAAAACCTTAAATGAGATCTATATGTTTCCAAATCTCATGCCAAAATTCATCAATTTAGTCTGATTTTGGTTTAGGGCAAGATTATGGTTCAAAATGGTTTCTCACATGCATTGTGACCATTTGAGCACATCCAAGACCTCAATTATAACATATAGGAGCATCATATTAGATTTAAAACATCATAGAACTCAAAATCACTCCCTCACTTGGTTTTATATACACACTTGGCAAGCCACACACATACCAAAAATCTATGTTCTCATACATTTGGCTCCAAATATGGTACATACTACATATTACCATACTTTTACATATGAGTGAAAGATTACATCTCATAAATAATATATACATATACACTTTGACATTAAATTATATCAAATTTTATTCCATTTAAACTTCTTGACCTCCATTCCTTGCTCCATGAGAGTTACCTAGGTAAGGTTAGATATAAAGTTGGGGGGGGGGGGAGAGAGTGTAACACCATAACACTTTAGCCTCATTTTCCCTTGCATTATACTCTATACATGCTTCATATATGCCTCATACACGAGTTTCAAGGAAAGTGGATTTAAATCATGGAATATTATGGCATTGCGTAGCACTTTAACTATTTGAATTTTGCTCTGTGGACCCCATGAATTCTCCAACATCATCCTCTACTCATAATCCATCTGTACAAGTCATAAATATCATAAAACATCTCATGAAATTTAGATTTAAAGCCCTACACATCAGAAAATACATGCTTGTTTTCGGGCTCAAACTTCAATTTTATGGGATAGATTTTGAAAATTTATGATTAAATCTAAAAAAATCAAAATCCAACAAATCATAGCTCTCTGGAAAGCCTTACATGTTAAATTTATGCTAAAAATACTTCCAGGCCATGAAAACATCATTTGGACCATGATTGATAATAGAAAAGCGTCACAAGTTCAGCTATCCTAGAGTTCTAATAGAGCTTACTAATATGGACTTTAAAATCCATAACTAATTTCAAAAAAATCCAAATTGAGTAAACTATACTAATTTGGAAAGCTATAGATGTATACTTTAAGAGAAAAATAGTTTCATATCCAGAAAATGACATTAAGCTAATGAAAATTGATGGAACAATGATCGAGGTCTTGTTGCGCTACTGATAGTAATTCCAACTTTAAAAATGCATATATCTCTCTAAAAACCTCCAAATAAGGTGCTTATAGAGGCTCCAGGTCAATAGGAATGTCTAGTTTCTCCATATAAAATTTCAAGATCATTGGACTTCATTTGGCCCTCGGACGACATAAATAATTCTAACCAAATGAACAGTTACTCGTACTAACATGCAAAAACTTGTTGAATTTTGAAAAATCATAACAAATTCTATAGACCTCCAAATAATGTGGTTCTTAGACTAGCAAAAAGATCTATATGATATCTATATGTGTGTAAAATATTGGCCTTAAAATCATTCATTTGGTCACTTTGTAATGTAGGGTTGTAAAATAGCACTTTTAAGCCTTTATATGTGTCATTTGGGTACCAAGTGCTCTTCTAATATTATTATGACTACTTGAGCATGTGAAAAATTATAAAAGAAACCCTCTAAACATGCTCAAAGGGTTGAAATACTCATATATCACAAATTCACTCTCCCACTTGCCCTCATACAAGAGATCTTACATGCATATCTTTGCATTTCAATATCAAAAATATCTATTCTCATTCATATGCTTTCAATTTCCATACATACATCATATATTCATACATTCATACATGTTCAAAGGACTATACATGATATACATCATTGCATTACATTACTTGACATCCACATGGCTATAATACTAGCATTTTACAACTTCTTTGCCAACCTTCATGCCTTCAAGTGTGGGGGTTCCCAAATTCCTTGCTATTTTGATCCACCTAGACATGCAGAGATGAGATAGGGAAGGGGGTGAGATTCAAAGAATCTCAATAGCCCCATACACTTCCAATCATAGATGATGGATGCATTTTCTTACAAATAGATGACATGCATGGTCTATGAGTTATATATACATATCAAGAGCATAATTTCCATTTTATAAGTCTCAATTACATCAAAAGAGACTTTCAAGATCTTGGTTAGCCTCACCCTCCTCTCTTGGAACTTTTGGACTAGCCTCACCCATTTTACTTTGGGAGTTTTGACTAAACCTCATTCCTTTTGAGACTTTTGGCTTGTCTTACTTATACTAAAGGGTTTTTGGCTCATCCTCACCCTTATTAGGGTGACTTTTGGCATTATCAAGTCTATTCAAGTCTTATATACATAAAAGCAATTCAAGACACATAAGTGGCACCACATATATCTTTATTAGCTAAGCATAGTTTTCATAGTTTAAACACACATACAAGCATCCAAAGCAAGAGACATCCATATATATACATGAGAGAAAGGTTAAAGGGCTACCTTGAAGGCACTGTGCACATTTTAACCTTTGACATGTCTTTCTCTCCCTTGGCCAAACATCCATAAGGAGGTAGGACTTGATTCCTTTGGTCTAAGCACATCAAATAGGATCTAATTATGCTCTTGGAACATTTACTAAAGCCACACACACTCTAGGATAGCCTTGGCACTCATAATGTGCAGTTATGGTTCCATAAGGCACCTAATGAAGCAACCATGGGGAAACATGATTTTAGCTCCATTCATTCCTTAAATCTATGCTTCTTGACTCCATTAAAATCTCTTGAAGTCATCACACATTTATTTTGAGGAGCCTATCTATGTGTTGCTTTATTAAAAGTGGAATTTTCTTTTTAAAAGGTCTAGAATTCTTATCCCTCATTTTAACCAACTTTTGTCTAGCTGAAAACATAAGAAGAGCTACTAGAAGTGGCGCACAAAAGGGGAGCAAAGGGAGAAAGCAAGCCTTGAAAGTGTGAGTTTAAGCCATTTTCCCTTACTCTTTGCTTTACTAAACTCTTCCCCCTCTCCTTCCTCTTCCTTCTTATAGTTTGGGTGTGTGATTTAGTGTTGATTTGAGCTTAGACTAGAGGGGAGAATTTTGAAATTTGAAAGGAGAAGCAAAGTAAAAGAGAGAGAATCTAAGGAAAACTAGCAATCAAGGTGAATTTCTTGTCTTCCATGCTTCTTCCTTCTTGTCCCTCTTAGAGTGAATTTTAGCTAAGAGAGAACAGCCAAGAGGGAGAAAATTCTGACCAAAACCAAGTGAAAAACCTAAGGTTTAAGCCATAGGAACCTAAGAGATGCAAAGAGAATGGAAGAAAATCTAAGAAAATTTAAGATAGGAAAGTTAGGGATTCAAAGCAACAACCTAAAATCTGATTTTATCTAAGAGTTCTTAAGCCTACGTGAGTGTTGGTATGAGCTCTTAAGACCCCTAGAGAGCTTCCCATATGCATCTCCCATCAAGGAAGCAAAGAAAACTCCTTGGCCCCTTTAATGAAGTATGTCTTGGTATAGGATAGAACCAATGTTTAGAGGGTATTTTAATTTCTTCCAAACTTGATTTTACAATTATTAGGACTTTTGGATTAACCTCACCCACTTTTTAAGGACTTTTGATTTAGCTTTACTTATTTTCAAAGCTGTTGGTCTTGTTAATAACTCACATATTTTCTATATTTTTACCGATTAATTATGGACTTTTTGTTAATAATTTGATGATGTTTTGAGTTTTATTGGACATTATTTGGATTAGGAAATGAAATTTCACCTTTTAGAATTTTATTGCATAAATTGGGTATTTTAATGGATTTAATTCTTAGGTGATAATTTTATTTCATGGGTTTTGATTTTATTTCATTTTTTTAGAGAATTACATGAGAAGGAATATGCAACACACATGAAATCACACACACGACATCATTCATCATTCATGCACAGTTGGCCACTCATATAATCACATGCACATGCATAGAACCAGGTCACTGTGGCCCACTTCATCATTTGTACATTCACTCTCCTTTTATTCTCACAAATACAATCTTGGGTCCACAACACACTTGTATGGCCTTCTTCATCACCAGACCCTCATGTAAAGCCATGGCACTAACATGTAACACATTAAAGCTTTGTCACTCATTCTTTCACATTGCCACCTACACACCATTCTTCATGTCACAAAGAGGCACATAGTTGCTCTAGGAGAAATGCATGGATGGACACTACAATATACGAGCTCCTCTCTTCTTGACACCTACATATGAGGCACCAGACCATACACCCAACACGACATGTTATTCACCTCTTCACACAAAGGAGCTTTAGAATACACACATGCACGAGTCTAGGAGACATGGAAGCCAATAAGAGGCATGTACATGACATACTCTTCCACGTAGCAGCTCGAAGACACTCTTACAAATTACACACGCATCTTTATTCACTACACACTTCAAGGATCATGTAATACCATAATACTTCTAGCCTTACTTTATCCTTCCTCATACATTTGTAAGAATTCCACATCCTTAGCATGACAATTCTCGGAGAGAAAGCATTAAACGATGCAATATTTCACGTCATAGGGAATTTAATTTTTTTTTCTTTTGTGCTCTATGAGTCCCGTGAATTCTCAAACATCAGTCTCTATTCATAATCCATTTATACGAGTCATAAATATTATAAAACATCTTATGCAATTCGGATTTGGAGCTCCACACATTAGAAAATGCATGTTTGTTTTCAGGCTCAAAATTCAAGTTTTTGTCACCAACTTTAAAAATTTATAATTAAATGTAGAAAAATAGAAATCCAATAAACCATAGCTTTTGAGAAATCTGTAAATATTAAAATTATGTTAAAAATGCTTTTAGGCCATAAACCATTATTTGGACTATGATTGATAGCAGAAAAGTATCGTAGATCTAGCTGCCCAGGCACTCTGATATAATTTACTGATTTGAATTTTAAAAATTCATAACTAATTTCAACAAAATCCAAATAAAGTAAATCATACTAATTTAGAAATTTACAGATGTCTACTTTAGAGAAAAATAGCTGCAAATCCAAAAAATGACATTAAACTAACAAAAATTGATGTAATAATGCTTGGCATCCTGCTGTGTTATTGATAGTAAGTCCTAACTTCAAAAATACATATCTCTCTCAATATAAATCCAAATGGGGTGATATTTATGGCCATGGAAAGCATATAATGTCTAGTTTATGGTTATAAAATTTTAGGGTAATCAGACTTCATTTGACCTATGAATGACAAAAGAGAAAAAACTAACCATATAAATAGTATATATGCCAAATCTAAAAAATTTTTCAACTTTGGAAATTCATGATTTATTTTCTAGAGCTCCGAATAATATGGTTATTAGCTCTACAAAAATCTCTAGATGAGACTTAGGTTCATACCAAATTTCA
The DNA here is from genome assembly GCA_026724425.1 of Erythrophleum ivorense. NCBI lineage: Eukaryota > Viridiplantae > Streptophyta > Magnoliopsida > Fabales > Fabaceae > Erythrophleum > Erythrophleum ivorense. The sequence goes on along the minus strand of JAIUCV010000742.1, from coordinate 253,259 downwards.
TGAGAAAATCCCTCCATTTGGTCAGTTTATGATATAGGATGCCAAAATGAGCTTTTTAAGCACCAAAAGGGGTCAAAATGAAACCAGATGCTTTCTTACCCTAGCCATAACCTCTTGAGCACGTGAGAAAGCTTAAATATAGCCTATTAAACTTGTCTAAAAGGTCCAAAGGTTCATACATCACAAAACCACTACCCCACTTGTTCATACACACAAGGTTTCACAAATGTATTAATGCATATCAATGTCAAAAACATTAAACCTTGTTCATAGGCTACTAGTTCTCATACATACTTCACATATCCATGTATATACATATGTTCAAGTGTTTATACATCATATAGATCATGAGATTATACCATTTGACAACAAAATGGTTACCATACAAGCATTGAGCAATTCTTTTGTCAATCTTCTAACCTTTAAGCTTGGTGACTTCAATCTCTTGGCTCCCTTGATTCACCTAGGCATGTTAAGTAATGGGGAAGAAAGAGTGAGATTCTAGGAATTCCAATAACCCTTCTCTCTTTCAAACATATAATGGATATAATTTCAAATCTAAAAATGCATGCATGGTTATCTTAAAATTCATGAACATACATAGATTATTTCTTCCATTCAAAAAGTCACATGTAATACATAGGCTTGCCAAGATAATGGTTTAGCCTCACCTATTTATAAGGGACTTTTGACTAAGTCTCACTCTTTCTAGAGACTTTTGGCTTTATCTCACCTATTCTTAGAAACTTTTGGCTTATCCTCACCCTAACTATAGGATTTTTGGCTTCACCAAGCTCATATAAGCTAAAACATGTTCATAAAGCATCTTTCAAACACATAAATAAGCATCATGGTACCATAGCATATGCATACATACTAAAAAAATTTTTTATGGCTTAAACATACACATTCAAAGACAAGAAAACACCCACACTGTATGAAAGAAAGGAGAGAGACCCACCTTGAAGGCACAATGCACACTTTTTCTTAGATTCTTCCTCCCTCTTCTTGGCCCAACCATGAAAATTTAAGACACTAGGTTATCTTGGCCTAAACACATCAATGAGACATGCTCAGATCATTGGGATTAAGCTCTAGCATTACACATTCCTTATGGAAGCCTACTTGGCTCTAAGACTTCAATTTAATTCCATAAAGCACCTAATGAAGCAATTTTAAGACGTCATGATCTTGGCTCCTTTCTTTCATTGAATCTATGGTTCTTGATTCCATTAAAACCTCTTGAAGCCATCACACATTTATTTTAAGGAGCCTAACTATGTATTGCTTCATTATGCCTCATTATGGGACCTATGGTTCCATCTCACATCCTAAGCTTTCTAAATTTTTCTCAAGGCTTTCTATCATATTCTCTCATCATATGTGATGCTAATCTAAGTTTAGAACATTTTAAAACACTTTCTAGCCCCATCATCTTGTCTTAGCTGAGACATAGAGTGCCATTGAAGCATATAAAGTTTCTAATTTTTCCTTGATTAGAGTGCCATTGAAGCATATGAAGTTTCCAATTTTTTCTTGATGGAAGTGGTACTTGGAAGGCTTTTTAGGGGTCTTAAGAACTCAAACAATCACTCACATAAGTTAGAAATTCTTGAATCAAACTAAATTTTATAACACATTCTTAAATCCCTAAGTTTCCTATCTTACAAATTCATGGTTCTTCCTTTGTTTTCTTTGCACCTTCTCTTTTTCCATACTTTAATTCATAAGTTTCACTCTTGGTTTAGGTTAGATTTTACTTCCTCTTGGTGGTTCTCTATAAGGCCAAAAATCATTTCTCAAGAAGCAAGAAGAAGAAAGCATGGAAAGCGAGGATATCTACATCGATTTAAGCCTTTTCCAAGAGTTTTCTCCTTTGCTTTGGCCTCTCCCTTGAATTTTGAGCTTCTCCCCTCTGGACATGGCTAAAATAGAACCAAACAATTTAATAAATCCATGGAAAGAAAGAGGAGAAGTAGGAGAATAAGTTTGCTAAAGGAAAGACCAAGAAATTCCATGAATTTTTAAAACTTTTGCCTTTTTTTTCTCCTTCTATGGTGCACCCTTTCTTGTTGGTCGCTCCCTTAGTCTTAGGTAGAAATAAGGTCGGCTAATTGGAGGAGAGAAGGGGACGCACCATATAAAGCAAGAAGGGATTAAAATTGTTCTAAAAAAATTCTATTTATGTCCCATACACTTGGCCTTTTCGTTTCTACCTCATTTTAGCTCATTTTCGAGAACTATTTTTCTATCATAAAGTTTAGGCCCTTTAACTTATAAAATGCCTTTGGACTCACTTAATTTGGAGTTAAAACCTTTTCGACCAAAAGGGTCAAAATTCAGGTTCATTGTCATTAGAAAATGTACACCAGAGGGGGTTTAAACTATCCTAGGGATTCTTACAATTTTTAGGGCCTCTGAGAACCTCGGGCAACTCAATTTTTCTATTTAAAAATTCCTACTTAGTGTTTTCTTAATCAGGTTTTGCTATAGCGAGGGACACCTTTCGCTATTGCAAGAGCTTCCCAACTGTTCTTGTTACAGCTTGCGCTATTGCTAGAAATTCCCTAGATTTTGTATAACTATGAACTCGCTATAGCAAACTGGCATCCTTGCTATAGCTAAAGCTTAAAAAAAATTCTAAAACCTTAAGTCCTCATTTCTACAAAACTCGGATTGTTACAAATCACACTTGTACGAACCAACAGCTACACAGAATACTCTCTCACATAGAAACATATTGCTACACACCAGGTCCAACTCACATGTAACCACTCACATGTCTTCATTTAGCACCTGATACACCCACGACATTTCGCTCACTTTCACGCTACCAGGTCATCCCCTCTACTCACATGTATACACATATTAAGGCATAAACTATCACACACTCACATACATAGGCTTACATGAAAAGAAAGCACAAGACTAGTTGGCACAATCCATAAACTCATACACACAAGAAATAAAGCATGTGGAGAGCATGATTGGCATGAGCAGGAGAGGGCATGTGTGAGAGGTGAAGAGAAGAAGAAGTGTAAGGAAAGAGCACGAGTTTAGGATAAGAGATACATAGGATTCTTTCATTTACACAAACAGGGCACGTGGCTACATTATCCTATTTAGAAGTACTCACAGGAAGAATCATGTGGATGTATATGCATGGTTGGCCCATATGTAAGAGAAAAAAAAAGCAAGAACATGTGACTATAGATTGAGGAGAAGATATTAGAGGAAGGAGCACGAGTAGAGGAATCACGTGGAAAGATGAGATGGAAGCACAAGTTTTTAATTAAGTTGGAAAAAACACGTGTGAATGAATCATATATAATAAAGTGAGTGTGGCTCGGGTTTGTGGGAGGAAGAAGCATGGAAAACACATGATCACTAAAAAAAGAAGAAGAATGAGGAGCACATGGTCTTTCGGGGAGAGGTGATTCATTATTGGCTTGGGCAAAATGTGAAAAAAGGAAGGCTCAGGTTCAGGTTTGGAACGTGGAGAAGAGAGGAGGAACACGTTATTGATTCTTCTTCTCCATCTTCAAGTTGAAGCCGTGGCTCTCAATTTAAATTTCTTCCTTCATTTCTTCCAATTAATGGTTGCTTGATTTCTCTTGGTGGCTAATCTTGGATGTAACTCCTTGACGAACATTAGAGCTTTAAATTTCAATCAAGTATAGGCTAACTTCTTCCTCTCATTTTCTATTTTTTATTGTTACTTCAATTGACGTTTTATTGATTAGTTTAAATTGATGAAAACTTTGATTGTAGTAGCTATTTTGGATTATCAATTTCTCTGAATTTTGTTTAAGGAATTAGAGATGTATTATTGCACTTGAGGTGTTCGATGAAGTGCTCTTGAATGGTTATGCATTTCCATTAATTTTGTTTGCAAATTTTAAGTTAATTGTGCAATGGTTATTATGTGATTGATGTTGGAATTTATTCTTGATTAGTAGAATTAAGACTTTTAGGAGTTTAAGTGGTAATTTAGATTTTTAAATGGAATGTCCAGCAACCTAAAAGAATAGTTAAAATCATAATTAGGTGTGTTCTACATTTTACATGCAAGTATTAATCAATTGATAATGTTATGGTCACAAGCTTTCAAATGGTTAGGCACTTGTGTTTCAATTAGTTAATTGAAAAATTCTTTAATGGATGCACCAAATAAGGGGATTAGCTTTAGGACTTGATCAATCTAATGAGAGCAATGATAATTGAAGTTAAAGAAGTAATTCCAAGATTAGCTACTTTGCTTTGTTAGTTGATTTCACCACTTAGTATAGCTTTAATTTCTTGTTGTTAACTTAATTCAATTTAATCCTAGGAACTAGGTCCCTCTAATTACCTCTTGCTCTTGTTTTTTTTACTTAGTCTTCACATCTAAGAATTTTCTTACAAATGATTAAAATCCAATTCCAAGAGAAACGATCTAGGTTGCATCACTAACTACAAATTTTTATCTAACCTAGTTATTTGAGGTTGCTTGACATAATCGTCAAATTTTCATCCATTCATTTTCCGTAGTAACTCAAGATAACTTGCCATGAACATAAATAAGAACTCTTAGACCAATATTGTAATATATGATTTTCTGAAAACGAGAGAAAATGTGAGAGACATAACGTACGGTTTCTCCGTAAATGAACGAAATTCACTAGATACAAAAAAAAATCTCCCAAAATGAATTAGTTAAGGTCCCAAGAAATTTGAAAAGCATTCTAGACTCCTAAAAATGAGAATCCCAGGCTCAGACAAAAAAAACATTAGAGCTAGAATGAAGAAACAAATTATGACGAAAGATTGACGAAATGTAAAGGCATTTTTGTCATTTTGAGAAAATTTTGGAATTCACACAGGAGAGATTTTCAAATAAAAGTTTTAAGTTTTTCAGAATTTTCAAAGGTCCTAAAAACCATGGGAAGCCCTAGGACAGTTAAAGTTATTTGGTGGACGTTTTTTAACATCAGTTGACCTAAACTTTGACTAATTTGTTTGGGAAAGTCTTGGCTCCAATTTGAGTGATTCCAAAGGCATTTATTTAATTGGAATCTAAATTTTATGATGGAAAATATGGTTCTAAAAAAGGAGTTAAAATGAGCCTAAACGAAACAAACAGGCGCGTAGGGGCAAAATGATCATTTTGAAAAATTATAAAAGAGGCTTCAGAAGTAAGATTGCACTTCATCCTTCTGCAAGCTTCCATTTGCAGAAAAATAGGTAGCAATGGCATGACATTAAGAGGGGGAGAGAGAAAAAGTTTAACTTTCTGTTTTGGTAAGTAAACGACCCTGTTTCATCCCCGCCAGTTAGGAAAGTTATTCTTCTCTCTAAGAGTTCTCTAATGGTGGTTTTCTTTTCTTAAAAACTTGAAGATTTAGATCTAACACAAATAAAAAGGAACTCTTTTCAAGAAAGCAATTGGTGAAAAAAATCTACGCGAAGAGAGCTCCATTTTAAGGTAAAACTTCACTTGAAACCTTGCAAAATCTTATGTTTTCAAGCCATTTAAGCTTAGGTCTAGAGAGAGAAAGTGAGGGGGAGAGTTTTTCTTTATGTTTTCTTGATGGAACCAAAGGTTATAGAGTGTGAGGATTAATAATATACAACAAGAATTGAAAAAGAAGCTTTAGAACGCAAGTTATGAAATTTAAGGTTTTGATTACACCTTGAACTCTATCATGAACCTTAGCCATATTTTATGATGTTTAAGTGTTCATATGAGTTCCTAAGACACTAAGAGAGCTTCCTACATATTTCTCCTATCAAAGGAAGCAAGGAAACTCTATTGGTGCCTTATGGAAGCATAACTTCGGCTAAGGAGAGTTCATGAACCTAGGGAGTGTTTTAATTCCTTCTAAGCTTAGTTTTGCATCATGTATGGTGGGAGAATGAGAGGAAGCCTTGAAAAAATTTTAGAAACAATAGATAGTGAGATAGCCTTATATCTTTCATAACATGGCTTAAAGAAGTAACACCTAGCTAGGCTCCTAGAACTGATTGTGTGATGACTCCAAGCGATTTAAATAGAGTTAAGAATCATAAATGAATAGATAGACTAGAGCTAAGATGATGTTTTCTTAAGGTTTCTTCATTAAATGCATTATGGAACCATAAAAGAGCCTTATGAGTCACCTAATTTTTCTAGTGATTGTATGGCCTTAGAATGTGATTCAAGAGCATAATTAGCTTCCATATGATGTGTTTAGGCCAAGATAAGTGATCTTCACCTTCTTAGGTTTGTGAGGTCAAGGGAGAGGATTCAAGACTCAAGGAAAAAGTGTGTACATGCAAGTAAGGTAGCTCATTCCTCCTTTTCTCATGCATGAATGTATGCTTGGCTTATCTTTGCATGTGTGTATGTGTGTTTTAAGCCATGAAAAATATTATAGCATGATTTCATATGCCATGGTACTATGATGATGCATTATGTTTCTAAATGATGTTTATGATGTGTACTTGGGTTTGTTTGAGTGTGGTGAGGCCAAGAACCCTTAACCATGGTGAGGATAAGCTAAGAACCCTTAAAATTGGTTGAGACAAAGTAAAGAGTCTTTCAAAAGTGAGGTTGATTCCTAAGAGCAAGGTTGAGTCAAAGAACCTCTTAAAGAAATAGGTGAGATAAGTCTAAAATTCACAAGTGAATGGGTGAGACTAATCCACTTACTTGGCAAGCCTATGCATACTCTGTATAATTTGTTCAAATGCCAAGAATGTTTCTTGAATGCTCACATATGTTAACATGTCCATGCATGTATTTTTAAGACTTGTATTGCATGCTTTATATATGATTGAATGGGAGATGAGCTATTGGGATTCTTTGAATCTCATCCCCTCATCTCCAATGTTTTAACATGCTAGGTGGACCAAGGGGACAAGGAAATGGGAGCCAACTACTTGAGAGATGAAAGTATGACATTGAAATATATGGCATTTGCTTCTTTAAGGCCATATGAGTAGCAAGTGTTGTAAATTATTGTTGTATATGTCCTATGATATTATGAACATGTTTAGTTATGTTAATGTGTCATGTACAAATGAGATTGAATGTTGTATGAATGGTATAGTGCAAATTGAGTATGGAATGACTAAACTAGCTTATGGAATTGCATGTAATAATGGAAGTGGAGAGGCCAAATTAAGATGCATGAGGTTTGGGACCACTTGGGCAGTTCATACAAGTCATATTCATGCTTTTAAATTTGCCCAAGAGATGCCAAACACCAAGAAAGACCATTTAGGCACACTTGGTATCTAATATGGAACAAAATTGACTATATTGGAAACCTATATAACTTTTTATCCAAATGAGCTCTTCTTGGTCTGAGATTTGGCATGCAATTAGAGCTTATTGAGAGCTTTTTGGGAAGATAAAGTATAAAATTTTTAGAGGTCTACGAAATATTTAATAAATTTTTAAATTTGGAAAAAATTTTGATTTTAGTTCATGGTACTGTTCACACTGATTCGAAATTAGATTATATCATTCAGGGTGCAAATGATGTCCAATTGCCATGAAATTTTATAAGGAGAAACTAGACATTCCCAGTGACTTGACCGACTAGAAGCACCTCATTTGGATATCTAGAGAGAGAGATATATGAATTTTTAAAGTTTCTATCCAGTATCAAGAGTCCAGACTGACTCAGGTTACTATTTGATTTGTTTTCAATACCTGGATGTGCCTAAACTAGTCTAGAGTTGTTTTTTTTTTCTCTAGCTAACATCTATTGCTTTCCAAATTGGTATCATTTGCATAGATTGAATTTTTGTAAAATTAATTGAACATTTTTGAAGTTTGTAGCAGAAACCTGTGACAGTACCAGTAGCCAGTCAGACCTCTGAATCTTTTTGGATATCAAATGTCCTCTGTGTGATATTTCATGGTCTAAACATATTTTTAGCATAAAGTAAACATGTTTATTTTTCTAGAATAGCAAAGAATGCATGATTTTAATTTTTTTAGAATTAGTTATGATTTTTCAATGTTTGTGATAGAGAAAGGGAAATTTTGCTGAAATAATATCTATGGATTTTTTGTACTCCCTTGTTTTGCATGAGTTCTATGCCAATTTTGATGATGGATTTGAGTTATATCTATGTAATTAAATATAAGAATGTGATACATAAGTCCATATGGCCTACAAGACTCTAAATGAAAAATTTATGCGTAGCACAACGCCAAGAAATTTATTATTTTACTACCTTTTTCCTTACTCCTTCATGAAATGTATGATGTGAAGCATGAAAATAGCATGAGATAATCTAGGAAATTATGGTGTTACCTTTATTAGTATCAGAGCAGAGTTCTAAGCTCTCTCAGAGTGGATTTGTCTTGAGGATGTAGCAATAGGGCTATGTGAAGGGCTTGTATAGCTATGAAGAGCCTTGTATGAGACATTTTGGGTGTGTGAAAATAGTTTGTGGCCATGTTTATGATAAGTAAGTTGTGGAATGGTCTTCAAGTAGATAGTGAACATTAGGAAAGGTTGGCCTTTAGAATAGCTTGAGCAAAGCTAGGGGATCCGACGACTTAAACTTGATAAGATATGATAGCTTGCTTGGATTAGTAGCAAGCCCTAGTTATGAATGATCTCGTTAATATGAAAAGGCTCGCTAGAGAGAGTACATGAGGCATAATTCTCCTTGGTAGTCATACTCAAACCATTCAGAGATATCTCGCGTAATGCAGAGACAAGTAAGGATGTAGCGTGGTATAACATGAGACTGCAATTGCACAGGACTAGTTTAGAAGGGAAGTGAGAAAAAAAATTACCCTTTAGTCACAATACTCAAATGTCTAGATGAATTCTAGAATCTGAAAGGTTAATTCTCTCAAGCCAAAGGTTAAGTTATAAGCTATACCCTTTAGAGCCCAACAGCTCAGAGGTGACAGCTAGCTATGCACGAATGAAGCAAGAGGTAGAACCCTCTAGCTTGATGATGGACTAGATATAAAGACAATGAGGCTCGGGTTTGTAGCTAAAGATGAAACTCTAATCCATGAGAAAGCAAGCCAATCAGAGGTCATTAGCCACAACCAATTAACTACTTAGCCGTGGCCAATTATCCTAGGAAGCAACGAGATAATCCAGAGGATTCCTCACTGCGGCCAATTAAAAAGTTAGCCTCGACCAATACTTAGATAAAAGACTAGGATGAACCCGAGGCTAATTAGCCATGGCAAATGGTAGTATGAAATGCCTTGTTGGTCATATTTAGACCAACTTGAGGAATAAACTGATAAGAGATCGGTCGATCCACAGAGAGCAGGAACTCCTAGTATAAGTAAAGAAAAAGAGTAGTAAATGGTCATGGAAGATTAGTAAATAGTATGTGATCAGTAGGCCTAGTAGATGAAATAGAGAAAGAGCTCAGCATAGAAAAAGTTAGACATAGGGATGATAAGGTTGTTGAGACCTATCTCTAAGGCGTTGACTCTAACTTAAGGTGCTACCATGTGAGACGTTAAATGACAGTAGGTTAATGTAGCCCTGAAATTAACATAAGGTAAGACTACTAGTAGTGGGGCATATACTGAGTGCCCCAGAGGGGTGTACCTCATAAGTGACACCTAGAGGTAAGTATGAGTAGCCCAATGACAAAAGCCCATAAGAAAATGATGATAGTTTAGAAAGTACTAAGTTATCATGAGCCTATGAGTCAATAGGGCTTATAGTAAGCTACAGGTTCGATGAGATGGCTAACCCAGGTTGAACATAAATTAAAGCCTAGGGAAGATGACCAGTAGCATCATTCCAAGTGAGATATGTAAATGAAAGGCTCAGTGAAAGTTCTTCCTGGATCGAGAAAGGAAAGATGAGACATCGTGAATCGTGGAAACCACCCAGTGTGGTTAGTAAATTTCCTTAAATAGACCCCTCTTGAGTTGTACAGTATAGTACTAAAGGAAGCGAGGAAGAGCTGAGAAACTAGTTACAGAAAAGATGCCCTTGCTTTAGTAATGGCTAATTGAATAAATTGAGCCTAGAAAAGTAAACAGACAGGGGTCCGATAATTAGTCAGACAAGCTCCCTAATATGAGAATAATTTAAGATTAAGGCACATAAGTGATTAGAGCACCCAGTAGAGCATAAACTTTCAGTAAGGTAGAGTCCAGATATTGAGAATACGTATCTTGGATTGGGTTATTAAAACCCTAAAATCAGTATACTGTGCTCCTGGGGATAAGGCTAAAGAGGCTGAACTGAGAGAAAGTATAGTTCTGATCCAAATATAAAAATGAGATGAGACAAACAATTATTGCCGTAGTACCCCTAAGAAAACTTGAGGGAGCTAGAGCCCGCCTAAGAAGATGAGTCTTGTATTATGCAGAGAAAGAGTGTAAGCCGAGAGTGCCATAGAGTGAAATTTCTGAGATTATATGAAATAAAATTTTACTTATTGAGGGATGGTCTAGTTAAAAGCAAAGCAAGAGTATGAGAAAAAGTAGACTCCCTTGATGTTATAGAGAGTGAACAAATAGAGGAACCAAGAAAAATGCAGGTGCTCTTGAGCGTAAAGAATCCCAAACTGGAAATAGAGACAACTAGTAGTAGAACATCCTTTTATTGAAGTAAAAGGATAATAAAGGTAAAAAAAATAGAGAATACATGATGGTGTTCAAGCCGAGGATATAATAGATTAAAAATAAGTGTTAAGTTGATGCACTTGAATACTCAAGAAGGCACACTTGTCCTTGGCATAGATACCCTTCTAGCATGATAGTGCTCGAAGTAAAGATAGTCTATAACACCATAATTTCTAACTCATCTCATGCCTTTCATTAACTCAATTCTATGAATCATATGAGTTTCTATGAAAAAGGCAATAAAAATAATGAATATTTTCGCGTTGCGTCATATATAAAAATTTCATTCAGTGTCATATGGACTGTGTGAGCTCATATCATCCATTCTCACATTTAATTACATGAATATAACTCATTTGCATCATAAAATGTGGCCCACAACTCATGGAACTCAAAGGGAAGCTTAAAATATGCATATTAAAATTCGGCCAGAATTGGCCTCTTTTCTGACCAAATTTAAAAATTCATAACTAATTCTAAAAATATTAAAATCATGCATTCTTGGTCATTATGGAAATCTACGGATGTCTACTTCATACTAAAAATATGTCTAGACCATAACATCCATCACAGAGGATTTTGACATCCGAAATGGTCCAAAGGTCAAACTATCATTAATGCTGTCACAGATTTCTGCAGCAAACTTTGAAAATATCCAATTAACTCTAAAAAATTCCAACCATGCAAATGATACCAATATGAAAATTTGTGGATGTCAACTAGAGGGAAAAATATTTCTAGACCAACTTAGGCAGCTCAGACCTCAAAATTCAATAGAACAGTAACTGAGGTAGGGTTAAGCTTATAATGCTAGACAGAATCTTTAAAAATTCATATCTTCTTCTTTGGACCTCCAAATGAGGTGCTTCTAGTTGGCATGAGTCACTAGAAATATCTAGTTTCTTTGTATAAAATTTTATGGCAATTGAAAATCATTTGAGCCTTGTGTGACAGATTTCATTTTCGGACCAAATGAATAGTGCACCAGACCAAAATCATAAAAATTGTCAACTTTGAAAATTCTTCAAATATTCTGTAGACCTCTAAAAATTATGGTCTTTAGTTTTCTAAAAATCTCTCAAACAAGCTCTAATTGCATGCCAAATCTCAGATTAAGAAGAACTCATTTGGCTAAAAAGTGATATAGGGTTCCATTATGGTTAATTTTGGCTCCATATGAGGTACCAAAGTAACCAAATGACTTTTCCTAGGGTTTGACACCTTTTGGGCAAGTCTAAAAGCATAATTAGGACTTGTGTAAGCTGCCCAAATGGTCTCGAAATCCATGCATCTCATTTTGGCAATTTCATCTATACATATGCATAATTCCATTAAACTCTTGAGAAACATAATTGGTATTCCTTGCCCAAATTATATTCTAGGGTTTACTCATCATATCCATTCATTTATACATTATATATTATCATAACTATATATGTTTAAGAGATCATAGACCATATACATCAAGGGGTTACAACATTTGACATCATTATGGTTTTAAAAAGCAAAAGCTAGGCATATTGGTGTCAAACTCTCTTTTTCAAGGTGGTTGGGTTCCATTACCTTGTTCAGTTAGTCCACGTAGCATATTAGATCATTAAAGAGGAGGGAATGAGATTCAAAGAATCCCAATAGCTCATCTCCCATTCAATCATACATAATGGATGTAAACAAGTATCATAAATGCATGTATAGTTATGTTGACATGTGCAAACATTCAAGAGACATTTTCATCATTTGCGAAAGTCATACATAGTATACAAAGGCTTGCCAAGCAAGTGGATTGGCCTCACCCAATTTCTTATAGATATTGGACTTGCTTCACCCAATTTTTTAATAGATTCTTGGACTCAACCATACTCTTAGAAGCCCATCTTGCTTTTAGGAGACTCTTTGCTTTGTTTCAACTAATCTCAAGGGTTCTTGGCTCATCTTCACTATGGCTAAGGGTTCTTGGCCTCACCGCATTCAAGCGAACCTAAGCACATATCAAAAACATCATATAAACATAATATGTCATCATAAAACTATGGCATAGAAAATTATGCTATCATACTTTACGTGACTTGAAAATACACATACACATATTCTAAGACATGCTAAGCACACATACATGCATGAGAGAAGGTAGAGAGAGCTACCTTGCACACAATATACACTTTTTATCTTAAAATTCCCTCCCTTGCTTCGGCCATACACCCACAAAAGTGTGGGGATGGTTTCTCTTGGCCTAAACACAATTTATGGAAGCCAATTAGGTTCATGAATTCAATTCTAAGGCCATACGATTTCCTTAGACACTAGGTTGGCTTATAATCTCATTATGGTCCATAAATGCACATAATGAAGCAACACCCCTCAAATAAATTCTAAGCTCCATTCTTTCCTTTCAAATATGATTCTTGACTCCTTTTAAGCCTCTTGGAGTCAACACACAATTAAAATGAAGAGCCTAACTATATGTTATTTCTTTAGGTCATAATATGGAACCTGAAGTATCAACTCACTTTCTATGAGTTCTAAATTTTTTTCAAGGCCTCCCCTTATTTTCATTCATCATATATGATTCAAGAATGGGCTTAGAAAAATTTAAAACTCTCCCTAACTATGATATCCTTGCTTGGCCTAGGCTATGGAGGAAGTGGAGCTCCTTGGAGTTTGCTTTGTTTTTTCAAGGGAAGAAGCATATGGGGAGCCTCTTGGGGATCTTAGGAGCTCATTTAAACTCTTATTTAGGCCTAGGAATCATCATACAAAATCAGATTTTATAAGGTGCAATTGAAACCCTAGAACTTGCATCTTGAAATCTAATAATTTTTTGTTAATTCCCTTTGCATATTCTTAATCTCCACACCCTTTTTCCTTAGATTCACCCTTGGTTCTACCTAAAAATCAAGTCTTCCTAAGGTTTTCTCAAGTGGGGCGAAATGGTGGAGAAGGGAACTAAAGATGACAACCATAGGAAAATGAATTATCTTGTTTTCTTACTTTTTCTCACTTGAATCTTGTGTTCTTTGAGCTCCTCTCTTCAAATCCGAATTTTTTCCTCAATTTCTCCTCTAAAAAAGATCCATATACTTCATTATAATCATAAGAAATAAAGGAGAATGAATGAGAAGATTTTTGGAAGAGAAAGAGCATGAAAAACCATGAAAATCCATACCTTTCTACCTTGAATTTCTCCTCCTTTTCTTCCTCCTCTTGTGCACCTCATCCCCTAGGGCTTTCCTCTGGTTTTGGGCAGAATATGGTCATACATAATGAAGGGAGAAGAAGGGTGTATCATATATATAGGTGGGAGTAAGTTACACTTTTCAAAAATTTCCATTTTGCCCTTTGTTCTTGGCATTTTTGTTTCTCTTTTGTTTTAGATCCTTTTTGAGAATCGTCATTTCCATTATGAAATTTAGATTCCTAATTTAGTAAAATGCCTTTAGAATGACTTAAATTGGAGCTAAAACCTTCTCGAACAGATCCGTCAAAGTTTGGGTACACTGACATTGGAAAATGTCCATCGGAGGGGTTTTAACTGTCCTGGGACTTTCCATGGTTTTCAGGACCTCTAAGAATCCCGGAGAACTCAAAACTTTCATTTAAAAATCCCCCTTGTGTGAATTCTAAAATTTACTCAAAATTACGAAAATGCCATTACGTTTCGTAAGTTTTTCGTAAGAATTTGTTCCTTCATTTTAGCTCTATTTTTCTTTCTGTCTGAACTCGGAATTCTCATTTTTAGGAGTCTAGAATACTTTCCAAATTTTTTGGAATCTTAACTACATCATCTTGGGGGATTTTTTTTTTATATCTAGTGAGTTTCGTTCGTTGACAGAGAAATCGTACATTATGTTTCTCACGTTTTTTCTCATTTTTTAGAGAACCAGATGTTACACAGTCGGGTAATATAAAGTGATCTCGGGATAAAGTAGAGGAAAAAATCCTATTTTCTTCTAGTATCCTACAAGAATAGGGCAGATAAAGAAAAGTACGAGAGAAATACTTTAGATTTTTGGGAAACTTATAATATACAAGTGATAGTGGCTTTGAGCTCAGTCATGAGACGCCTGTGTATTAGTGTTTGATGATATGGTTTGCTTGTAACAATAGTTACACGATATTAGGCCTGGCCAACCTAGTAGTAATGTGACTTAAGTGTATAGCAAACGATGACATCAATCACCAAAATGTTTCAATAATCGAAAGGTATTCTAATTAATGAAAGAATGAGATGAACCAAAAAAAAGAAGCAAATGGATTCTAGTAGTATCAGAATAATGAGAAAAGCATGCAGAAAGGAATCCCTAATAAAAAATATTAATATAGAAAACAACATGCTAATAGTAAAGAATGTTCAGATTCAAATAGCATGAGTTCAATATGTATAGCCTGAGTCTCTTATAGTATATGTAAATAAAATGAACAGGGACCGGTATATAGCCTCTCTCTTGTCAGAAATGTTAACTATATTCAGTGTGTGAGATGCCCTAGTGCTAAGGCACTCAAAAGCAGAGTATGGGTATAGTCAGAAATTGCAAGATATGAAAGAAAAAGATAGTTGAGTACAACTAGAGTAAAAAAAAAAAAGCCCAAGTAAAAAAAGACTGAAGTGGGAACCTGAGAATCCCACGAAGAGTGATGAACAAAAATTAAAATCCTCCTGAGTATCAATATAATAGGATCATAGAGAGTCAAATGACACATAACCTACTTCGCACGAAGAGTATGATGTATTTCTAAGTTTAGCCTTAGTTATTATGAGCGATGGTTACTAGATTTAGTAAGCATGTATTTTACTATCAAATACAATAATCTTAGGCTTAATGTCTCCCAGAGATGGATTGTAATAGATCCTAGTATATCATAACGGGTTGCAGTAGACCCTTGTAGGGCTTTGAAGGGTCGCAGTAGACCTAGAGGTTATAGTAGATCCCACAGAGTTACAAAGAGCCCTAGTCACAGCATGATAGTTCTCTGGTGAGATGACGACCTGAAATAGTTTTTACAGAGTAATTAGTCTCAGAGATCAGTATAGTTTTATCTAACTTTTGTATCATTGACTAGAGATCTCTTAAGTCTGGTAGATCGTTGCCACAGAGATATGAAGGCTTTACTCAGACAGTTAGACCACTAACTAGATCTCTTTAGAAATGAGCATAGTGTATGAGATGAGGAAAGCAAGAAGTTAGCTTTCCAGAGTTAGAGCTAAACAAACCACTACCCAGCAGAAATTTGTCTTGATGGAAGGATAGAGAGATCCCCACACGCTAGCCTATGTATTCAGAAAGGGGTCAGGTGTAGTTTTTACATAAGGTAAACGGTACAGTATACCTTAAGTGATTGAAACTGTGAGTATAGCTAGCATCCCACCAGAGCTCAGTAGTAGTCAGTGGTAGTAGCTCTTCGATGCCAGTATGAGACACATATGTTAGGCCTATCAGTATTGAAATGAGGGACTATAAAATGCCACTATAAGTGAGCAAAAAAAGTGAGAAAAATTTCTAGCCTACAAAGACAGATGTAGTAATAAATAGGAAAATTTGGATCATTAAAAGTAGAAACTCCTCAAAGGAGTTGTAATCCCAGTAATTAATTGAGATGTGAGACCTATGATAGAAAGAAATGCGAATTATAATCATGGGATGAGCTAGTAAGAAAGAACGCAGAGATAAACAGTAGACAGTATATGTAAATAAGTAAGCAGACAGATAGAAACCTCCGATGGCTGTAATGATTAGAAAAGATGTGAGATGTTATGAGAAGCCATTGGGAGAGGATGTGGGAGACTTAATACAAAATGAGTTACCTCCTGAGATGTGTAAATGAGTCCACTGAAAGAAATGTTAACCCCTGCGAACGGGTTAAGACTAACCCGATATGATTAGTAAGCTCTCCCAAGATAAGCCTCCAGAATTAAAAGTTCTTTCCCTTATGAGAAGAACTAGCTAGTACCTTATGATGATAAAGCCCTCATTAAGGGCTAGTGATAAAAATTCCCTGGCTGAGAGAAAACTCAAACGAGTGAGATTGCTAAGAAAAGCGTATAGAGCTAAATTTTATCCAACCTAGTTATTTGAGATTGCTTGACATAACTGTCAAATTTTCATCCATTCATTTTGCATAGTAACTAAAGATTACTCCCCATGAATATAAATAAGAACTCTTAGACAAAAAATTGTAATATCTGATTTTTTAAAAACGAGAGAAAACCTGAGAAACGTAATGTACGGTTTCTCTGTAAACAAATGAAATTTATCGGATACAAAAGGAAGTCCCCCGAAATAAATTAGTTAAGGTCTTGAAAAATTTGGGAAGCATTCTAGACTCCTAAAAATGAGAATCCCAAGCTCAGACGGAAAAGAAAAACAGAGCTAGAATGAAGAAATAAATTGTGACGAAATATTGACAAAACGTAAGGGCATTTTCGTTATTTTGAGCAAATTTTAGAATTCACATAGGAGGGCTTTTCAAATGAAAGTTTTGAGTTTTTTGGAGTTTTCAGAAGCTCTAAAAATCATGGGAAACCCTAAGATAATTAAAACCCCTCTGGTGGACGTTTTTAAACGTTGATTGACATAAACTTTGATTGATTCGTTTGAGAAGGTTTTGGCTTCGATTTGAGTGATTCTAAAGGTATTTGATTTAATTAGGAACCTAAATTTTATGATAAAAAAGATAGTTCTTAAAACGAAGTTAAAATGAGTCTTAATGGAGCAAACAGGCACGTAGGGGCAAAATAATTATTTTAAAAAATTGTAAAAAAGGCTTCTTAAGTAAAATTACACCTCATCACCTTCTCCAAGCTTCCATTTGCATCAAAATGGGCAGCAATGGCGTGACATTAAGAAGGGAGAGAGAGAAGAAGTTTAACTTTTTATTTAGGTAAGTAAACGACCCCGTTTCATCCCACGCTAGTTAGGAATGTTATTCCTCTCTCTAAGAGCTCTCTAATGGTGGTTTTCTTTTCTTGAAAACTTGAAGATTTAGGTCTAACCTATAACACCATAAATTCTAGCTCATCTCATGCCTTTAAATGACTTAATATCATGAATCATGTAAGTTTTTCATGAAAAAGGCAAAGAAATAATAATTATTTTTGCGTTGCATCATATCTAAAAATTTCATTCGGTGTCACGTGGACCGTGTGAGCTCATATTATACGTTCTCATATTTAAATACATCAATAAAACTCATTTGCATCACAAAATTATGCCTACAACTCATGGAAACCAAAATGAAGCATAAAATGGGATTGTTCAATTTCGGCCAGATTTGTCTCTTTTTCTGACCAAACTTTGAAAAATCATAACTAATTCTAGAAAAATCAAAATTATACAATCTTGGCTATTCTGGAAAGCTACAGATGTTTACTTCACATTAAAAATATGCCTAGACCATAAAATCTATCATAGAGGATATTTAACATCCACAATGGTCCAGAGGTTAGACTACATTCTAGAACTATCACAGAATTCTGCAGAAAACTTTGAAAATGTCCAATTAATTCCAAAAAAAAAAATCCAATCCATGCAAATGATACCAATCTGGAAAGCTGTGGATGTTAGCTAGGGAGAAAAAATATTTTCAGACCAGTTCATCAAACCTAGACCTCGAAATTTAATGGAACAGTAATTCAGGTCAGGCAAAATTCTTGATACTGGACAGAATGTTCAAAAATTATATCTCCCTCTCTAGACCTCCAAATGAGGTGCTTCTAGTTGGCACAAGTCACTGTGAATGTATAGTTTCTCTTATAAAATATCATGGGCAATTGGATATCATTTGAGTCTTGTGTGACAGATTTTATTTTCATACCAAGTGAACAGTACATCAAACTAAAATCAAAAAATTTGCCAACTTTAAAAATTCATCAAATATTTTGTGGACCTCCAAAAATTCCATACTTTAGCTTTCCAAAAAGCTCTCAATGGACCCTAATTGCATGCCAAATCTCAAATCAAGAATAACTCATTTGGACAAAAAGTGATATAGGGTTCCATTATGGTCATTTTTAGCTACATATGGGATACCAAAATTACCAAATGACTTTCCTTTGGCTTTGGCACCTTTTGGGCAAGTCTAAAAGCACATTTAAGACTTGTGTGAGCTACCCAATTGGTCCCAAACCCCATGCATATCATTTTGGCCTTTCCATTCACACATATGCACATTTCCATAAACTCATTCATGAAGCTATCTTTGCCATACATACTCAATTCACATTCCATCATTCACATAACACATACTTTCATTTCTACTTCATATAATAGCATAGTTACATATGTCTCAAGGGTCATAAACCATTTACAACATTAATATACATCATTATGGTTCATTATGGCTTTAAAAGGAAAATGCTAGACATATGGATGTCAATCTTCTTCCTTCAATGTTGTTAGCTCCCATTAACATATCCACTTAGTCCACCTAGCATGTGAGATCATTGGAGAGGAGAGAATGAGATTCAAAGAATCCCAATAGCTCATCTCTCATTCAATCATACATAATATATGTAAAGCAAGCCTTAAAAATATATGCATGGTTATCATGGAATTCATGAACATTTAAGAAGCAAGCATGGCATGTAAACAAGTCATACAAAACATTCAAGAACTCACTAAGTGTTTGGATTGGCCTCACACTTCTCCTCATGGATTTTTAACTTGCCTCACCTATTCTTTAAGAGTTTTGGACTCAATCATACTCTTGGGAGCCCACTTTACTTTTGGGAGACTCTTTACTATGTCTCAACCAATCTCAAGGGCTCTTGGCTCATCCTCACCACGATGAATAGTTCTTGGCCTCTCTACACTCAAGCAAACTCAACAAACATCATACATTCCTTTGAAAACATAACATGAAATTATGAAATCATGGCATATAAAATCATACTAGCATACTTTTCATGACTTGAAAATAGACACACACACATTCTAAGACAAGTTAAACATACATCCATGCATGAAAGAAGGTAGAGAGAGCTACCTTGCACACAATCACACACTTTTTCCTTGGATTTCAAGCCTCCTCTTTCGGTCACACACCCACAAGCTTATGGAGATGGTTTCTCTTGACCTAGATACAATTTATGGGAGCCAATTAGGTTCATGAAACAATCTTTAAGGCCATACAATTTGCTTAGATGCTAGATTGCTCTATAAGCTCCATTATGGTCCATAAATGTATCTAATGAAGCAATACTCATCAAATAAATTCTAGGATCCATTCTTTCCTTTCAAATGTGATTCTTAACTCCTTTTAAGCCTCTTGGAGTCATCACACAATTAAAACAAAGAGCCTAACATCATGTTGCTTCTTTAGGTCATAATATGGAACCTATGGCACCAAATCACTTTCTATGAGTTCTAATTTTTTTCCAAGGCCTCCCTTCATTTTCATTCATCAAATATGAGTCAAGAATGGCCTTAGAAAATTTTAAAACTCTCTCTAGCTATAAGAACGTGGTTTGGCTGAGACTATGCATGGTTTATGGTTCCTTGGAGTATGCTTTGTTTTCTTGAAGGAGGAAGCTTATGGGGAGCATCTTAAGGGTCTCAAGAACTCATTTAAACTCTTAATTAAACCTAATAATCATCATACAAAATCAAAATTTAGAAGAAACACTTAAAACCTTAGAATTTGTATCTTGAAATCTAATGGTTATTTTATTATTTTCTTTGCATATTCATATTCTTCTCCATCAAATACCTAAGATTCATGCTTGGTTGGACTTGAAAATTAGATCCTCCTATAGCTCCTAGGGTTAGGCAAAATGGAGAAGAAGGGTGATAGAAGATATCAACCATAGGATGCAATTTTACCTTGTTTCCTTACTTAGTTTGGCTTGAATCTTGTTTCCTCCTAGCTCCTCTTTTCAAATCCGAAATTTCCCTTGAATTTCTCCCTTGAATCAGATTTATAAATTTCATTTTAATCAAAGGAAATCAAGGAGGACGAAGGAGAGGTGGTGTGGATGGAGAAGAGCATGAAAAATAACCATAAAAACATACCTTTGGCTAGGATTTCTTCCTTCTTCTTCTTCCTCTCTTGGGTGCCTCTCCCTTAGGGTTTTGCTTTTGGTTTGGGGCTGAGAAATTTGATGCTAAATGAGGGAGAATGTGAGGTGCCACCCATATATAGGTAGGGAAAAATGACTTTTTCAAAAATTTTAATTTTGCCTTTTGTACTTTGCATTTTTGTTTCTCCTTCATTTTAGCTCCTTTTTTAGAACCGTCTTTTCTATTATAAAATTTAGGTTTCCAATTTAATAAAATACCTTTGGAATCACTCAAATTAGAGCTAAAACCTTCCCGAATGAATCTATCAAAGTTCGAGTACACTGACATTGGAAAACATCCACCGGATGGGTTTTAACTATCCCGAGGCATTCTATGGTTTTCAAGGCCTCTGAGAACCCTAGAGAACTCAAAATTTTTATTTAAAAAGTCCTCCTGTGTGAATTTCAAAATTTACTCAAAATTACAAAAATACTATTACGTTTCGTAAGCTTTTCATAAGAAATTATTTCTTCATTCTAGCTCCATTTTTCTTTCCATTTGAGCATGGAATTCTCATTTTTAGGAGTCTAGAATGCTTCCCAAATTTTTTGGGACCTTAACTACATCATTTTGGGGGACTTCCTTTTGTATCCGGTGAGTTTTGTTCGTTAACAGAGAAATTATACGTTACATTTCTCACGTTTTCTTTCATTTTTAGAGAACCAGATATTATATAACCCAAGCCAAAAAGGAACTCTTTTCAAGAAATCAATAGGTAAAAAATAATCTACGTGAAGAGAGCTCTGTTTTAAGGTAACACTTCACTTAAAACCTTACAAAATCTTGTATTTCCAAACCATTTAAGCTTAGGTCTAGAGAGGGAAAGTGAGGAGGAGAGTTTTTCTTTATGTGTTCTTGATGGAACCAAAGGTTATAGAGTGTGAGGATTAAGAATATATAACAAGAATTGAAAAAGAAGTTTTAGAACGTAAGTTATGGAATTTAAGGTTTTGATTGCGCCTTGAACTCTATCATGAACCTTAGCCATATTTTATAATGTTTAAGTGTTCATATGAGTTCCTAAGACACCAAGAGAGCTTCCTATATGTTTCTCCCATCAAAGGAAGCAAGGAAACTCTATTGGTGCCTTATGGAAGCATAGCTTTGGCTAAGGAGAGTTCATGAACCTAGGGAGTGTTTTAATTCCTTCTAAGCTTAGTTTTGCATCATGTATGATAGGAGAATATAAAAGGAAGCCTTGGAAAAATTTTAGAAACAATAGATAGTGAGATAGCCTTATATCTTTCATGACATGGCTTAAAGAAGCAACACCTAGCTAGGCTCCTAAAATTGATTGTGTGATGACTCTAAGAGGTTTAATTGGAGTCAAGAATCATAAATGAATAGATAGACTAGAGCTAAGATGATGTTTTCTTAAGATTGCTTCATTAAGTGCATTATGGAACCATAAAAGAGCCTTATGAGTCACCTAACTTTTCTAGTGATTGTGTGGCTTTAGAATGTGATTCAAGAGTATAATCGGCTTCCATATGATATGTCTAGGCCAAGAGAAGTGATCTCCACCTTCTTGGGTGTGTGAGGTCAAGGGAGAGAATTCAAGACTCAAGGAAAAAGTGTGTAAATACAAGCAAGGTAGCTCACTCCTCCTTCTTTCATGCATGAATGTATGCTTGGCTTGTATTTGAATATATGTATATGTGTTTTAAGCCATTGAAAAATATTCTAGCATGATTTCATATGCCATGGTACCATGATGATGCATTATGTTTCTAAATGATGTTTATGATGTGTACTTGGGTTTGTTTAAGTGTGGTGAGACCAAGAACCCTTAGCCATGGTGAGGATGAGCTAAGAACCCTTAAAGTTGGTTGAAACAAAGTAAAGAGTCTCTCAAAAGTGAGGTTAATTCCCAAGAGTAAGGTTAAGTTAAAGAACCTCTTAAAGAAATGGGTGAGGTAAGTTCAAAATCTACAAGTGAATGAGTGAGACTAATCCACTTACTTAGCAAGCCTATGCATGCTATGTATGATTGTTCAACTGTCAAGAATGTTTCTTGAATGCTCACATATGTTAACATGTCCATGCATGCATTTTTAAAACTTGTATTGCATGCTTTATGTGTGATTGAATGGGAGATGAGCTATTGGGATTCTTTGAATCTCATCTCCTCATCTCCAATATTCTAACATACTAGGTGGACTAAGAGGACAAGGAAATGGGAGCCAACTACTTGAGAGATGAAAGTATGACATTGAAATGTATGGCATTTGCTTCTTTAAAGCCATATGAGTAGCAAGTGTTGTAAATTATTGTTGTATATGTCCTATGATATTATGAACATGTTTATTATGTTAATGTGTCATGTACAAATAAGATTGAATGTTGTATGAATGGTATAGTACAAATTGAGTATGGAATGGCTAGACTAGCTTATGGAATTGTATGTAATAATGGAAGTGGAGAGGCCAAATTAAGATGCATGAGGTTTGGGACCACTTGTGTAGTTTGTACAAGTCATATTCATACTTTTAAACTTGCCCAAGAGATGCCAAACACCAAGAAAGACCATTTGGGCACACTTGATATCTAATATGGAACAAAATTGACCATATTGGAAACCTATATAACTTTTTATCCAAATGAACTCTTCTTGGTATAAGATTTGGCATGCAATTAGAGCTTATTGAAAGATTTTTGGGAAGCTAAAGTATAGAATTTTCAGATGTCTATGGAATATTTAATGAATTTTCAAATTTGGAAAAAATTCTAATTTTGGTTCATGGTATTGTTCACACTGGTCTGAAATTAGATTCTATCACTCAAGGGGAAAATGATGTCTAATTGCTATAAAATTTTATAGAGAGAAACTAGACATTTCCAGTGACTTGTTTCGACTAGAAGCACCTCATTTAGATATCTAGAGAGGGAGATATGAATTTTTAAAGTTTCTTTCCAGTATCAGGCATCTAAACTGACCCAGGCTACTGTTTGTTGGTTTTCGATACCTGCAAGTACCTAAACTGGTTTGAAGTTATTTTTTCCCTCTAGCTAACATTTATAACTTTTTTGATTTGTATCATTTGCATGGATTGAATTTTTGTGATATTAATTGGACATTTTTGAAGTTTGTAGCAGAAACCTATGATAGTACTAGTAGCTAGTCAAATGTCTAGACCTTTTCTAATGTCAAACGTTCTTTATGTGATATTTCATGGTCCAGAATTATTTTTAGAATAAATTAGACATGTGTATCTTTCTATAATGGCAAATAATGCATGATTTTAATTTTTCTAGAATTAGTTATGATTTTCCAAAGTTTGTGACAGAGAAAGGAAAATTTTGGCCGAAATAATATCTATAGATTTTATGTACTCCCTTGCTTTGCACGAGCTCTAGGCAAATTTTGATGATGAATTTGAGTTATATCTATGTAATTATATATGAGAATGTGATACATGAGTCCATATGACCCACGGGACTCCGAATGAAAAAATTATGCATAGCGCAACGCTAAGAAATTCATTTTTTTACTACCTTTTTCTTTGCTCCCTCATGAAATGCATGTTGTGAAGCATGAGAATAGCATGAGATAAGTTACGAAATTATGGTGTTACAAAAACCAATGATAATTGAATTAGGATAAAGATAGTGGATATCAAGAGATAAATCTAAAATTAGTCACATGTCTATTCATTACTTGTTAACTTATGCAATTTAATTAGTAGTTAGGAATTTTAATTCAATTTAAATTTGAGTTAGTTAGATTTAATTAAAATCCCCCTTTAATTAGGTAGTTTTTAGGTCTCTCTTACACTTAAAAGGCTCACTTTAATATTGAAATCTATTTATAAGGGAAACGATCTAGGTTGCACTCTATATTACAAATCTTTTTTAACCTAATTTATTTGACATTGCTTGACATAACTGTCACTTATCTCACCATTCTTTAGTGACTTTTGGTTTCATCTCACCTAAACCAAGGGACTTTTGGTACAACCTCACCCATCAAGAGTCATTTATCATTCAAAATACAAATCAAGAAGCATAATAGTACCAAAGCATCAAACCAATAGCTATAGGTATATTTCATGATTCAAACATATATACAAGCAATCAATGACAATCAAACAACCAAGAAATGTATACAATAATGGATGAAGAGCTACCTTGGGTCAAGAAGCATAAATTCTTCCTTTGATTCCTAGCTCCTTGGTTTAACCTTTAAGAAGCCTCATTTGAGTTTATAAAAAGTTGTCCAAAATTATGAAAATGCCATTGTATTTTTGAATAATTTTATTTAACTATCCTAGCTCTAGATTATTATTCTAATTTTTCTTAGCCTCTAATCATTTCATTCTAAGGTCTTCCTTTTATAACTCATCTATTTTGGTTTAATTTTAGGAAGACTAGATATTACAAAAAATGTGCCTAAATAATTCCCTGTAATTAAAATAAAATCAGATAACATCGAAATAATTTTTCTTGCAAAATCCTAAATATGCCAAAAATTGCCTAAATGAATTTCTTCAAATATAAGAAAAATTAATTGGCACAAATTAGTTTTTCATAAATTATTTTACTCTAAAAAATCAATTATGGGTCAAAAATAAAAATTAAAGTAACCCAAGAGAACCAACAAAAATTCTAGACAAACCCAAAAATAGGCTCAAGGAATTTTCTTAATCCTAAATTGGCTAAAAAAAAAGTCCAAAATTTGTTCTTAAATGGCCCAATACAAGTTCTTCGCCCAAAAAGGCATTTTTTAAACCAAAATTACCTAAATAATGGCTACAGGCTCTTTTCCTTTCATGGCCCAGTGTTGCTTCAAAAAAAATTTATTTTAATGTCCAAATAAAAAAAAGCCAAAAGCCCAAAAAATTGGCTTAGAAACATGCACAAAAAATAGATAAAAAACACACCAATTATTCACAAAAAATGAAAAATTTTCTTGTTTTATGTTTCTTAACCAAAAATCCCAAAACTTGCAATTATTCACTTAATCACAATATTAAACAATCATAATAACAACATATACACAAAAAAATCAATCTAGACAATTGGAATTAATTAATTTGATAAATTTTAAATCCATATGAGAAATTCCTAAATTTCTTTACATCTATTTAAATATTAGGTTCATTTAATCTAGGAGGCAAAGGTACTTAGAATAAAACTCAGATAACACATGTAAGATTTAATTCATATTTTGATTTCACATATGAATAACTCACAAACATATAGTTTCTTAAATTTAAAAAGCATCTTTCATTCATGTGAGTCAATAATGAAATTCCTGATATCTAGTACTAAAAATTTATACTCACAAAAATTTATGGATCTAAGAAAATATACCGAAAGCAAATTGGACATAGATACCTTTAGCTATATTTGAAGAGTTTGAAGCAAAAGCCCCAACTTAAACACATGATCTTAAGACTTGAAATCATGAACTGAAAAGGAGAAGGAAATAATTTTATCAAAATTTTTTTTGTTAAGTTTGGAAATCTTAGTGATGTTAATTTTCTTAAAAGGTTTCTCTTGTTAGGAAATCTCTTAGAATTCAAAATATGGTTAGCTTTCATATGGTGCTCTCTCCCATCGAGAGATTAATCATGATAATAATTAACTACCAATTACCTTATCACAATTGCCTATATTGGCAATTTCAAAATAACAAGAGATATAAGGATAATCTAGAATATATTTTAAAGTTTCAAATAAATGAAATACCATAAAATATTCAAATTAATGGAATAATAAAATATTCTTTTTTCCAATTATAATTTTAAAACATATTATGACAACAATAATATAAATAATAAAATTAATCTACATAATTATGTAATATAAATCTTTTATTAGTTATAGGATATATGTTAGTAAACATGAGAATGGATTATAGATAGTCATTTTTTAGGGGTTATAAACATATGCATAATTATATCATTTAGAATACTCTCTCTTAAATATCTATTAACAAATAATGTACCTTGTTAAAATCTTATTAGGAAAAACTCATTGGGATAAAAACCTAGTAAAGGAAAAAGAGTGGGGTAGCTTATAATGCCTATTATAAGCTACCCCATCAAAAAACTTATCAGAAAAACCCAATGGGATTAGGAGTGTACATGGGTCAGGCCAGACAGGGGCATGCCCGATGCCTGACCCAATTTTAGAGGGGCTTCAAAATTAAAACCCGTAGGACCGAGCTCGATTTAATATAGGGCAGGGCAGAGCTAAACTAGGTGGCCCAACATTTTTTTTAATTTATTATAAAAATTATAAAATGACTTAAAAAAAGGAAATTTTTATATAAATCTTTATAAAATTACATTTTATTTTTAAAAAATTATAATTTTGGTATAAAACTTTATAAAAAATATATATTTTTAGATTTGATTAGATTAATATATCTCTTAGGGGCAATATAAATTTATTATAAAAATTATAAAATAATACTTAAAAAATTGTATATAATTTTTTATAAAATTATATTTTATTTTTTAAAAGATTAAAATTTTGATATAAATTTTCATAAAAAAATATTTTAAAAAATAAATTGATTTTTAGGGTCGGGCTGGGCCCTTATTATCTTAAGGGTTGGCTTGATGCCCGACCCTAAATTTTTTTTTTCCTAGTCCAACCCAGCCTAGTGAACACCCTTAAATGGAACAAAGCCTTAGTTAAGGAAAAAAGAATATAACATGTCTTTTACTTCCCTTAATAACAATGTTACTTAATGTTTATGAATTAATGCATCTTAACACTATACACTAACTTTTAAAATGTGATAGTTAGTAATACCTTAGTAAATAAATCTATTAGCTTATTAAATGAATGAATTTGTTAAATATATATATCACCATTCTTTTAAAAATCATAAGTGAAAAAGAATTTTGGTGAAATATATTTCATTTTTTCTCTTTAAATTTATCATTTTTTTAGTTGAGTTATGGATGATGCATTATCTTTGGATAATATTGTTGAAATCTTTTCTCTAAAGGTAAACCACACATTTTTTGGATATGTTAAGTCTTTAACCTTAACCAAACATATTTTTAAATTGTCTCATGCACTGCAACTATTTTTACATGATTGAATAAAGTAGCAACTAAAGTTTATTTTATAGAGTAATACAATATAGTTGTATCCTTACATGTAAATAAATAACTTGTTAAAGATCAACCTTTTATGTGGATTGAATAAATATCTTGCACTTGTATAGTTAATTAATTGTGATTTAAATTCAATTGAATAAAATAACCCCACATCAATGGCCCTTAGAGATATTGTAATAAATGAGTAACTCTATTCCAATGCATTTTCATTGGAAAAAAAAATTAAATCTTGCTAACAAACTTACAGCAAATGCAATATCTGATCATGTACTATTAGTAACAAACATTAATACTCTTATAGTATTAAGATATGATACTTGAAGACTAAAAAGTTCTTCATTAGTTTCTCAAAGATGAAAATGTTCTTTATTCACATTTAGTAATTTTACTACTATTAAGATAATTAATAGTTGTGCTTTATCCATATGATACTTTAGGACTAGGAACTAAGACTTGCTAACAAACTATCATACCATCACATATAACACATATATTCCATAATATATGCATCCTTTTATGGCAAATTGTAATACCCAAATGTTTAGCAATGGAAATTATTGTTACTAAAAGTGCTAGCTCTATGATGCTTAAACATGGATTTTTATTAAGGGTAAAGAAATATTTTATAGCTTAAATGATCCATATTTTGGTTTCAAATGGTGCCAAATGAGTTCTAAAATGTCCTTTCTCAATTTGAGCCAATTTCACTCCATAAATACATCATGTATGACTCATCCATCATGTGAAAATTGTCTTGCAACCTAAAAATTATTACCCGACATGCAAGAGTACACATATACCTCATGGATTCTCACATACCAAATCATGTTTTATAATGTCATACATTCATTCATTAATTATATAATTATGGTCTAATACTTTTAAATATATTTACATTGTATTACATCAAAATATATAAATACATATCCAAATATACAAGAACTTTTCTTGGGTTAATTTCATTGCCAAACATAGATTTTTTAAGCCTTTTGCTCATCATGCTCTCTTCCTTGAGCTTTACCTGGCCATGGTTGGTGGAGATAGGGGATAATAAGATTCAAGGTATCCCAGCAACTAATCCAATATTTAAATATACATATAGTTTGTAACGTCTGATTTGTTGTAAAACATCGAAATGGGTCAGTTTTCAAAGCAAGTCCCCTGAGATGAGTGATTCAAGGCCAAATAAAATTTTAAATAATAGAAAATGAGGATTTGAGCCTTGAGTTGCCTAGAAACCGAGGTCGGAGTAATTCAAAAAATTTGTCGAAAGGCCAATGGCATTTTCGTAAATAAGTATAATTTTGGAAAAGCACCTAGGAGGGCTTTTTAAATGGAAATTTTGAGTTGCTCAGGATTCTCAAAGGCCCCAAAAATCATGGGAAGCCCCGAGACCGGTAAAGCCCCTCTGTTGTACTCTTTTTGATGTAGGTTGACCCGAACTTTGACTGATTCGTTCAGAAAAGTTTTAACTCCAATTTGAATGATTCCAAAGGCATTTTATTAAATTAGGAACCTATTTGTTATGATGGAAAAGATGATTCTTAAAAAGGAGCTAAAACGAAGGAGAAACGAAAATGCAAAGAATGAAGGGCAAAATGGGAATTATTAGAATTCTTGAAGCTTCTTAAACTCTCTCCATTTCTCACGTTTCTTCTCCTTTATTTGGCAGACCTTCTTGCTGCCCCAAGACAGAAAAATATTTTGCTCTTCTAGGCACCCTAAGAAAGGAAGAAAAGGGAGAAAAAATTCAAGCCAAAGGTAAGGAAATTTCTTGGTTTTTCATGCTTCACCTTAGGTAACCTCTTCTTCCCTTTTTCCTTCTTCTTCTCCATGATTTTTCTGAAGTTGTGAGGGCTATTTTGAAGGGAGAACAGAGGGAAAATTTCAAAAATCAAGTAAAAAGGCTAAGGAAGGCAAAGAACAAGCAAAGAAAAGCAAGGAAATTAAGGTATTATGCCATCCTTCCATTTGGTCTTCCTTCTCCCTCTCTTTGTGCATGTTTCGGCCATATAAAGGACAGCCTTAGGGAGTTAAATTTTCAACCAAACCAAGGGTGAATCTTAGGTATTTGATGGAGGAGAATAAGAATATGCAAATAAAACCATGAAATAGCTATTAGAAATCAAGATGCAATGCTTAGGGTTCCAAGTGCACCTTCCAAATTCTGAATTTATGTGATGCTTCCTAGACTTAATTAAGAGTCTAAATGAGTTCTTGAGACCCCTAATATACTCCCTATGAGCTTCCTCCTTCAAGAAAACAAAAGCATCTCCAAAGAAGCCATTAAGCTCTATAGTCTCGGCCAAACCATGTTCATGATGCTAGGAAGAGTTTTAAATTATTCTAAAGCCATTCTTAAGTCACATTTGATGAATGAATATGAGTAGAGGCCTTAGGAAAAAATTAGAACTCAAGGAAAGTGAATTTGGGTCATAAGTTTCATATTATGACCTAAAGAAGTAACATGGTACTAGGCCCTTTGTTTTAATGGTGTGGTGGCTCCAAGAGGCTTAAAAGGAGTCAAGAATCATAATTGAGAGGAAAGAATGAGGCTTAAAAGTTATTTGAGGAGTGTTGCTTCATTAGGCACCATTATGGACTATAATGAAGCCTATAGAATATATTTCATGAACCTAATTAGCTCTCTTAAATCATGTCTAAGCTAAGAGAAACCATCTCTACCAAATTGTGGGTGTATAGCCAAGGCAAAGAAGGGAAATCCAAGGAGAAAAGTGTGTAGATTTGTACAAGGTAGCTCTCTCCGCCTTCTTTCATACATGGATGTGTGTTTGGCTTGTTTTATGATGTGTGTATGTATATTTTTTTAGCTATGAAAAGTATGCTAGCATGCTCTTATATACCATGACTCTTGATGCAACATTATGCTTTCAAATGAATATGTAATGTGTGATTGAGCTTGCTTGAGTGTGGAGAGGCCAAGAACTCTTCCCCATGGTAAGGATGACCTAAAAACCCTTAAGCTTGGTTGAGATAAAGTAAAGAGTCTCCCAAAAGTAAAGTGGACTCCCAAAGAGTATGGTTGAGTCCAAAGATTTCAAAGAATGGGTGAGGCAAGTCCAAATACCATGGAGAGAAGTGTGAGGCCAATCCAAATACTTAGTGAGCTCTTGAATGCCTTGTATGATGTGTTTTTATGTCAACCTTGATTTTAAATGTTCATGACTTCTATTTTTCCCACACATGCATTCATAGAACTTGCTTGCACATATTATGTGTGATGGAATGGGAGATGAGCTATTGAGATTCTTGAATCTCACTTCCTCCTCTTAAATGTCCTAATATGTTAGGTGGACTAAGTGGACATAGCAATGGAAGCCAACCACATTGAAGAAAGAAGATTGCCACCCTTATACTTGATTTTTGTCTTTTGATTCATAATGAGGCTTCATGATGTATATTATTAGTGTAAATAGTCTATGACCCCTTAGACAAATGTAAAAATGATATTATGTGATAGCTAAATGAATGAGTATGGTGTATGTATTTTAGAACATAAATTGAGTGTTTATGCCAATGTATGTATTTGAGAAAAGCTTGGTGTAATGTGTATAAGTGAGGGTAAAAAGGCCAAAATGAGATGCAAATTGTTTGGGACCATTTGGGCAGCTCCCACAAGTCTTAAACATGCTTTTAGACTTGCCCAAAAGGTGCCAAGACCCAATGGAAGCCAAATGGCAATTTTGGTACCCTATGTGGAGTCAAAAGTGACCAAAATAGAACCCTATGTCACTTTTTAGTTAAATGATTTATTCTTGATTTGAGATTTAGCATGTTATTAGAATATGTTGAAAGCTTTTTGAGAAGCTAAAGATCATAATTTTTAGAGATCTATAGAATATTTGATAATTTTTCAAAGTCAGCCAAAATTCTTAAAATGGTTTGATGCACTATTACATTGGGTTCAAAATTATTTTCTATCACATGAGGCCCAAATGAAGTCCAATTGCCATGAAATTTTATTGATAGAAACTAGAGGTTATAAGTAACTTGTACCAACTAGAATACCCCATTTGGATGTCTAGTGAGGGAGATATGATTTTTCAAAGATTCAGTCTAGTGTCAGGCGTCCAACCAGACCTTAGTCATTGTTTGATCGAAATTCAGGGTCTGGGCAAGTTTGAACTGGTCTGGAGTGATTTTTCTCTTCTAGCTAACATCCTCAGATTTCTATATTGATATCATTCACTTGAATTGGAATTTTTTGAAATTAATTGGACATTTTTAAAATTCATATCAGTAAATTGTGATAGCATCAGGACCCAGTCCGATCTCTAGACTATTTCGCATGTCAAACGCTCTGTGTGTGGGATGTTATGACTTGTACATATTTTTATCATGAAGTAGACATCCCACTCTTTCCAGAATGACTAAGATTACATGATTTAAATTTTTTTAGATTTAGTTATGATTTTTCAAAGTTTTGGATAGAATAGGGGCAAATCTGGTTGAAATTCAATAAGTTCAATTTATGCTCCATTTCGGTTTCCTTGGCTCATGAGCAAAATTTTGTGATGCAAATGAGTAGTAATGATGTATTTAAATATAAGGATACATGGTATGAACCCACACGATCCACGTAACACTAATTGTGAATTTTTAAGCATAACGTAACGCGATTAAATCCATTATTGTTGGTTCCTTTTCCATGTGCTCTTATGAATATGATGATATGGAGCTTATGAATGCCATGAATGGGGTTAGATATATATGGTATTACATAGTTCATTTAAACAAATGAAAGTAAGTATGCATGTCATATAATCATAGCCAAACCGTAATTCATGCTTTGGGGATTCCATGGCTTAATCAAGAGTAAATCCATACTTTAAGGACTTTTAGCCTAGTTTTACCTAACATTTAGGAACTTTTTAGTTTAGTCTCACCCACTTTTAAGGCCTTTTAACTTAGTCTCACTTATAATTGAGACTTTTGGCTTAGTTTTATCCATATTTAAGGACTTTTAACTTAACATCACCTATTATCAATGGACTTTTAACATAGCTTCATCCAACAAATGAATGTTATGCAATTGCATATTATATGCAAACGATCAACAATTCACATAAATTGCAAACAATACATATAAGCAACCAAGAAACTCAAGTAACTATTCACACACATATAAAAATGAAAAAAAAGCTACCTTGACACATAATTTCAATTAATTTCCCTTGGTCTTCTCCTTTGGTTCCACCGCCTTACATATACACTTAGATGTAATTTTACTTGTTTGGACTAAATATATCAAATGAAGCATAAAGTTATCAATGAAACCATATTTACATTCATGCTAACCTTACATATACAAATTAGGTCTTTAGGTATAGTTTATGGCTTTTTTGAATGCCTCAAAAAGCCACTTTTAGAATTTAACTTCTAAACTTTAAAATCTCATCATATATGATCTTCATAATTTCTATGAAACTTATTAAAGCCATAAAAAACATGATTAAACTTACCTAAAGCCATATAGTCCAATTTAGCATATTTGAACTCTAATTTTTTACTTTCAAAAATAAAGTTTCTAAATTCATTCCAATGGCTTTATTAGTGTTTATAATCATATCTAGATTATTTATAACTTTTGAATCAATGAAACAACTCCCTAGGTACCTAAACTAGGTCTTGGTTAAGATACACCCTACAAGCACCATCTTGGAGTCTTTGTTTGCAATTTAAGAGATTTAATGATTTTGAGATTTCCATGGTTCATTTTTCATTCATTTGTGGTGTTAGAGGAATGAATTAACTCTCCTAGGATTTTGAATCTCCCAAGGGTAATACCAAACCTTAAGTGATCCCTATGGTATTCTATTGGTTTTTTATCTATTCTAATAACATATTCTTATTCTTTGCCATTCAAAACCCTTAATTTCACTATGGATTCATCAAGCTTAAGTCCTCTCCTCTTCTCCCTTTTTTTTGGCCAAACCTAGAGTGGCTAGGGTTCCAAAATTACATAAAATTTCTTAGCCTAAATCATACATCATTTGAAAGTACTCTTAATGAATATTATTTTGATATAATTGATTTCCCAAAAGACTTTCTTTATCCAAGAGTTCAACCACAAAGGTCACTTTTTTATGAAACTAAAACCATAGAAAGAGAGAAAAGAAGGAGTAGGAGAATATTTGTAATAATATCATAGGCAAATTTTCTATATTGGCTTACCTATAGTTGGCTTTCTTCCCTTACTTCTTCCTCCTTCTTCAAGCCATTTTAGGTCTGGTATTGGAGCTACTTAGGTCAACCAAATGAAGGAGAATAAGTGAGGCGTGCTATATATATATATATATATATAAGAAAACTAAGGTTTTATATTTTTTTTTAAAATTCTAATTTTGCCCTTACGTTGCAATTTCACCGTTTGAGCTCATTTCTTAGTAGTTTCAAAAACTAACAGCTCCATAATGAAATTTAGGTTCTACTTTTCATTAAAAATCCTTTGAGTTTATAAGGATTTTAAACAATCAAAAGAAGTTCAGTCAAAGTTATGGTTAATAGAAATCTTAAATTGTACACTGTCAATGATTTAATCAAATTAATCTCATCTAGTTAATCTATTAACCTTATTTCATCATATTACGATGAGGAATCTTGAATTCTCAAGCCAATTCTTATGTTTTCTAAATCTTTGAA
Organism: Erythrophleum ivorense; assembly: GCA_026724425.1. Lineage (NCBI taxonomy): Eukaryota > Viridiplantae > Streptophyta > Magnoliopsida > Fabales > Fabaceae > Erythrophleum > Erythrophleum ivorense. The sequence continues at coordinate 218,871 of JAIUCV010000742.1, read as the reverse complement.
TTTTTCATCAGTTAAACCCGTATTAAGATTATAATAATATTTAAATCATCAATATATACAACAACTATGAATAACTTTTATCTAGATCTTTTTAAAAGCATATAGGCAACTTGGATCATTTTTTTAACCTTTAAAAAAGATTTATTAAGATGATTATACCACATATGTCATATTGTTTTGATCCATTAAATGATTTATGTCAATATGTTGAAAAATTTTTCAAAGATTCTTTACACACTTCTAGCATTTTAAATCTTTTAAAGATTTTCGTATAAATTTCACTAGTGAGCTATAAAAGTAGGTTATAACAACATCTAATGGACATATATCAAAATTTTCAAATATTGCCAAACTAATAAGATGCTTAAAAGTAATTGCATCTACCACAGGAAAGTATGTATCTTCATAACCAATGGACCTTTGCGAAACCATTGTGCTACAAGTCATATTTTATATTTGACGACTTTATTTTTCTCATTTTATTTTTGCATAAACCCTATTGAATTTATACCTTTAGGTTTTTGGACTACATGTCCAAAAACTTTACATTTTGAAGGTAAATTTAATTTTGCTTAAATTTTATCTTTCTATTATGGCCAATTATCTTTATGTCTACATTCTTTGACAAATTTATGTTCAAGATCCTTATTTTGTTGTATTATTTCAATAGCAATATTATATGAAAAAATGTTAGTGACAACTATATCTTTTTAATTTCATCTTTTTCCTATAGTGACATGAGTTATTGAGATTTCTTCATTATTTATAGGTGCATAAACCTTTTCTGGGGTCTAGTTATTAATTGGAGATGTTTAATAAATGATTCTACTAAACTATTTTTTTATGTGAACATGAGCAATGTGTTTTTCAACTATTATTCCAATTGACATACAATAGCCATTAAAATCTTCAGATGTAAACTCATAAGGATTATTAAGATGAATGGTCTTAGATTGCATAATTTAAAAATTGTTCTTTTAATCAAATTATTTTTGTGAACAATCACACAAATGCTAAGTTGTGAGTTAATAATAAATACATATATGACCACCTTATAAATGCATCTATCAAAACCATATAATATCTGAATTGTCCATATAGTAGATAAATAGGTCCACATATATCACCTTTAGTACATTCCAGAAATGCAAGGGATTTAATTCCAACTTTAACTAATGATACTCTAATAATTAATTCACCTTGAATAATACATAAGAATTCTTTTAATTAAATAATCTTCTAGTTTTTCAAAAGATATTCACATGATTTCTCAATAATTTTTCAAATCATAATTGATCTAGAATAGTTTAACTAGTTATGTCAAATAATAAATATATTTGAATCAATAAACTTTTGGTTTATTGTAAAATGTGTTTCAATTGTACTAATATTTGTATAATATCAATTAGAAGACAAGATAGGTAATTTTTTCAAAAAAAAATTTTTCCTGATACAGTAACTGTGATATACAGATATTCAATATTTTTCTCATTTGCAATCTTAATATGATATTCATTGCAACAAATATATTTAAAGCTTAATAATTTTTTTTATACTTAATAGAAAATAATATGTTATCAATAATAGACTTTGTCCTTCTAAATAATAATATAATAGCTCTTTCAAAGCCTTTAATTAGTTTTATATTATCTAACTTAGATTAACATTGGCATCACCTATTATTATATGATAATTTTTTTTCTTTACATATGGTATGTGTTGTAGCACTATCTGTGAGACATGTTTTCATTATAAATCTTATGTCTAACTATAGAATGGAGAATATTCATATTAGTTCTTCAGGAATTAAACCATATTCTGTTATGTGTAGTTCTTCAAGAACTAACACATACTATATTTTCATATATATTATCATTATACCTCCCAATGGATTTATATTATATAATTATGTAGACTAATTTTCTTATTTATATCATTGTAATTTATAGGTCTTTCTTTATGGCTGAATGCCTATAAATAAAGTCTATGTATTATGTAACAACTAGAATTTTTGAAATTTTTCTAAGTCTGCTGGCTATAATCAGGACCCTTGTTGGCTATAGCGAATGTACTTGTTCACTATAGCGAGAAGCCAGCTAGCTATAGCAAATGTACCAGTTTTCTATAGCGAGAATGTATCTAGCTATAGTGAGTTCAAGCGTCTCATACAAAAATCAGAGAATTTTTTGTAATAGCACACGTCGTAGCGGGAACAAGGGTCTAGAACTGATACATGCTCGCCGTAGTAATGGTTATTTTTCATTATAATAAGGGTTATTCTGGAAAAAGTGAGAAAAAGTGATTTTTGTAACAACCAGGAAAAAGAAAGAAGAAGAAAAGAAAAGAAAAAAAAAAGAAGAAAAGATGAAAATTTTTGAATGGCTGAAAATTTTCTAAGTCTGCTAGCTACAGCCTAGCTATAACAAATGTACCTATTCGCTATAGCGAGAAATGGTCTAACTATAACGAGAGTGCCTTCTAGCTATAGCGAGAATGCTTCTAGCTATAGCGAGTTCGGGCATCCCATGCAAAAACCAGGGCGTTGCTCGCTGTAGCGCGCGCTGTAGCGAAGACAGGGGTCTGGGACTGATACGAACTCACCGTAGCGAGGGTTATGGCTCGCTATAGCGAGGGTTAGTCTGGAAAAGTGTGAAAAAAGAGGATTTGACTTATTAAACCATCCAAATCCCTCCTTTCTTCTTCTAACCGACTTAAGCTCCCTCTAAGACAGAGAAAGGGCGAAGGAGAGAGAGAGAGAAACCTAGAGGAAGAAGGAAGGATAAGAAAAGGTAAGGTTTTACATGGTTTCTCTTCTTAGAATATTGTTCTCCTCCCCTTGCTCTCTCTCCCTATGGTTTTGATTATTAAAGTAGTTAAGTTTTGAGCTTGGCTCAGAAGAGGGAGAGTGAAAAATCACTCTTGAGGGAGGTTAGAAGTCATGTAGCCCTTTCTTCCTTGCTTTCCCTTCTTAAGAGTTTGAGAGTTGAGAGAGAAAGGAGAGTTAGTGGGATTCTAGTGAGAGAAAGAACCCTTAGCTTTATATGTTTAGTAGGATTGCTAGAAAGAAATCCCTAACTTTATGAATAAAGTGTTAAAAAGAATAATTCCATGCTTCTTGTGTGGTTAGGCTCAAGAGAAGCACTCCCATCTAGAAGTGATTGTGAAACCCACAAGGGAGGAGACAAATTGAAAGAGAAAGTTGTGAATAGCCAATAAGGTAGCTCTCTCCACCTTCTCTCATGCATAAGATATGTACTTATATTGTCTTGCTTGTGTGTATGTATATTTTGAACCTTGAGAAGTATGCTAGCATGATGATGCCTCATGTATTTCAATGATATTTTATGTGATTGTTTGGATTTGCTTGAGTATGGAAAAACCAACTGTAACATCCGGTCCCTCCGTAAATGTGAAAAACGCAATGTTCAGTTTCTCCGTAAACGTCAGAAATGGGCCAAATATAAAAGGAAGTCCTCGAAATAGAAGGAATTGGGGCCAAATAAAATTATGATAAAATTTTAAATATTAGAAAATGAGGATTTGAGATTTGAGATGCCCAAAAACCAGAGCCAGAAGAGCTCAAAAAATTTGCCGAAGAAAGTAGGGGCATTTTTGTAATTTTTGGAAAATTTTGAAAACTCACAGGAGAGCTTTTTAAATAGAAAATTTGAGCTTTCCGGGGTTCTCAGAGGCCCTGAAAACCATGGGAACCCCTAGAGCAGTTGAAACCCCTCCGGTGAGCGATTTCGGCAAAGGTTGACCGAAACTTTGTCTGAACGGTTCAGAATGGTTTTAGATCCTTTTTGAGTGATTCCAAAGGCAATTCTTATGATTAAGAGCCTAAGGAATATGATGGAAAAGATGGATTTCAAAAAGGAGTTGAAATGAGCCCAAAAGAACAAAACTACAAAGAGTGACTAAATTGCAAATTTTAAAAGTTGCTTAAATGAATCCCTAGCTTATAAAAAACGTCCCTCCTCTGCTCAGATCTCCTCACCCACTCTCTCACATGTTAAAACAGAATTAAGAAGGGCTAAGAGTGGCGCACAAGAGGGGAGGCTAAGGAAGGAAGAAGAAGCTTTGAAAAATGTAAGTTTTAACCACTTTTTCCTACTCCTTGCCTTGTTAAACTTCTTCCCCTCTTCTTCCTCTTCCTTCTCATGGTTTTGGCATTTAATTTGGTGCTGTTTTGAAGGCAGAACAAAGGTGAAATTTTCGGATTTGGTGAGGGGAGGCTAACCAAGTGAAGAACAAATCAAGAAAACTAAGAATCCAAGGTATTTTGCTACTTCCTAAGCTTAGGTCTCCTTGCTCCTCTTCTTTCCAATTTCCCCCCATGTAAGACCAGCCATGAGGGATTAAATTTCTGGCCAAACCAAGAATGAATCACATGAATTAAGGTGTGGGAATTTAGAATACGCAAAGGAAACCAAGTAAAAGCCATTGAATTTCAAGTTACCAAAGAGTAGGATTCTTGAAGAGTTTGTAAAATCTGTTTTGATTCATGAATTTTCTATGCTATGTAAGTGTTTAATTGAGCTTCTAAGACCTCTAGGAAGCCTCCCAAGTGACTCTCTCATCAAGGAAAAATTGGAAACCCCTTGAACCCCAAATACTTCCATAATGTCGACCTAGGCTAGAAAGAGTACCAAGGGGAAGTTTTAATTTGTTTCAAACTTATTTTTGAGTTATGTAGGATGGAAGAGGATGATAGGAAGCCTTGGAAAAATTTTAGAAGCTCTAGATAGTGAGATGGAAGTGTAGGCTCCATAATGTAGCATAATGAAGCAACTCCTAGCTAGACTCTTTAAAATAATTGTATGATGACTCCAAGGAGTCTAAATGGAGTCAAGAATCATAGATTAAAGGAGAGAAGGGAGCCAAGATCATGAATTCTTAAAGTTGCTTCATTAAGTGCCTTATGGAAGCATAATGGAGCCATAAACCAAAGTAGCATCATGTAAAGTGTGTATAATGCCAAGGCTTGTTCCCATGAGTAATTCATGTTTCTTTTGGTGTGTCTAGGCCAAGAGAAATGGTCTCCACCTCCTTGGGTGTGTAAGGTCAAGGGAGAGGAGTCAAGACTTAAGGAAAAAGTGTGTAAATGCAAGCAAGGTAGCTCTCTCCACCTTCTCTCATGCATGGATGTGTGTTTAGCTTGTTTTAGAATGTGTGTATGTGTATTTTCAAGCTAAGAAAAGTATGCTAGCATGCCTTTATATTTCATGATCCTTGATGTCATGTTATGTTTTAAATGAATCTATGATATTTGTATGAGTTTGCTTGAGTGAGCAGAGGCCAAGAACTCTTCCCTTTGGTGAGGATGAGCCAAGAACCCTTAAGCTTAGTTGAGACATAGCAAAGAGTCTCCCAAAAGCAAAGTGAGCTCCCAAGAGTATGGTTGAGTCCAAAGCTCTTAAAGAATGGGTGAGGCAAGTCCAAAATCCATGAGGAGAAGTGTGAGACCAATCCAAACACTTGGGGAACTCTTGAATGTCTTGTATAATTGATTCACATGCCAAGGTTGCTTTAAAAATGTCCATGACTTCCATTTTTCCATACATGCATTTGAAAAACTTACTTTGTACATATTATGTGTGATTGAATGGGAGATGAGCTATTGGGATTCTTTGAATCTCATCCCCTCCTCTCCAATGCTCTAATATGCTAGGTGGACCAAGTAGCTATGGTGAAGGGAGCCAACAACCATGAAAGAAGGAGATTGACAAGCCTAGGCTTAGTTTGTATTCTTTTTGAACCATAATGATGTTCAATGATGTATATGATTATTGTAAATGGCACATGACCCTTGAGACACATGTAAATATAATATTATATGATATTTAAATGTATGAATATGATGTATGACTTCTAGCCTACATTTTGAGCATGAGATGCCAAATTATGTAATATGAAAGTATGATGGAAGTGTGCATAAATGTGGGTTGAATGGCCAAAATGAGATGCATGAGGTTTGGGACCATTTGGGCAGCTCACACAAGTCTTAAATGTGCTTTTAGACTTACCCAAAAGGTGCCAAGACTAAGGAAAATTTATTTGGCAATTTTGGTACCTAATATAGAGCCAAAATTGACCATAATGGAACCCTATACCATTTTTTGGCCAAATGAGTTAGTCTTGCCCTAAAACTTGGCATGCAATTAGGTCTCATTAAGAGCTTTTTGAGAAGATAAAGGTCATAATTTTCAGAGACCTATAGAATATTTGAGGAATTTTCAAAGTTGGAATTTTTCATGGATTCTGGTATGGGTACTGTTCATACTGGCAGTTTTGAATTCTGTGTCACCCGATAGCCAAATGGTGTCCAATGCTTATGAAATTTTACATGCATAAACTAGAGGTCATAAGCTTTCTGTGGCCACTGAGATCACCTCATTTGGAGGTCTAGAGAGGAAGATATGCAATTTTGAAGCTCCTGCCTAGTATCAGTCATCTTGCCTGACCCTAGGTACTGTTCCATTGATTTCTGGGAGTTTGGCTTAATGAAATGATTTGGAAATATTTTTTCTCTCTATTTAACATCCACATATTTCCATAGTGGTATCATTTGCATGCATTTTATTTTTGTGAAATTAGTTATACATTTTTTAAGTTCATATCAGTAAACTGTGACAGTAACAGAGCCCACTCCGACCTCCAGATGATTTCGCGTGTCAAACACTTTGTGTGTGGGATTTTAAGGCTGCTACATATTTTTCATATAAAGTAGACATTCTAAGATTTCAAGAATGACTGAGATCACATGTTTTCAATTTTTTTTGGATTTAATTGTGATTTTCCAAACTTGGCCCAGAAATGAGGCCAAGTCTGCCAAAAATGAATCTACATGTCTCATATCCTTTTTTTAGTTTCCATGGGTTCAAAGCATGTTTTTGGGATTGAAATGAGTTGTAATGGTGCAATTAAATATGAGGAAGTATAGAATGAGCTCACATGGTTCATGTGACACTGAAATGCATTTTTAACCCCATGCCGCAATGTTAAGAAAGTATAAGATTCCAATGAGAAAAATCTCACTTTATTCTTCTTATATCTCATATGAGCATGTGAGGCATGATGGGTATGAGCTAGAAATGATGGTGTTACACCAACAACCCTCTAGCCATGGTGAGGATGAGCCAAAAACCCTCAAGTTGGTTGAGACAAAGTAAAGAGTCTCCCAAAAGTAAGGTTGAAAATCCTCTTAGAGAATGGGTGAGGCAAGTCGAAAATTCACAAGTGAGTGGGTGAAGCTAATCCATTTACTTGGCAAGCTTTTATATGTTATGTATGGTCTACTCACATGTTGAAAATGTTCTTTTTATGTATGGCCAACTCAGATGTTGCAAATGCTTTTCTTATGATTTCATATGCTAACATGCCCATGCATACATTGTGAGACTTGTTTACATGCTTTGTGTGTATGATTGAATGAGAGATGAGCTATTGAGATTCTTTGAATCTCACTCCCCCTCTCCACCATCTCAACATGCTAGGTGGACCAAGTGAGGCAAGAGATGGGAGCCACCAAGCTTAAAGCTAGGGAATTCAATGAAGAAATTGTAAAAGAGCCTTTTGTTACTATTTTGTAGTTAAGCCAAGAGATGTAATCTAATGATATGATGTACATGATGTAGCACATATGAATATTTGTAAATAGATGAACTCAATGCATTTATTATGTATATGTATGAGAATGGAGCTTATAGTGAATGATGTAGTAAGTTTTGCAATGAATGGTAAGATCTAGCATTCTCCCATGAGTATATGTGTTAGTGTGAGAGAGTGAGTCTTGCAAATCTGGGTTGTTAGACACTTGAGCCATGTTTGATAGCCCTGATTGATGCTATCCCACGTGCTCATAGAGCCTTAGAAGTAGGAGAAGCCAAGTTGAGTCCTTGGAACCCCTTTTTGCAAGAGAAAGTGACACTTTGCCCCCTAATATCGAAATCTGACCAAATGACCTCTTATTGCCTTGAAATTTGGCATGTGACTAGATCTTGTCTAAAGCTTTTTGGAGAGCTAAAGGTCAAGTCATTTGGAGGTCTATAGAATTTTCTATGATTTTTCAAAGTTGGTATCAGAAATTCGGATTTTCATAAACACTGTTCATTTGCTCAGTTGTGAAATCGTGTCATCCGAGGGGAAAATGTGATCCAATGACTACGAAATTTTATAGACAGAAACTAGACAGTCACAGTGACTTGTAGCAACTGGAAGCACCTCATTTGGAGGTTTATAGAGGAAGATATGCATTTTCGAAGGTTCTGCCCAACATCAGTCATCTTACCAGACCTGAGGTACTGTTCCATCAGTTTCTGAGAGTTTGGCTTGATGAACTGATCTGAAGATATTTTTTCTCTCTAGTTAATATCTACATATTTCCATAGTGATATCGTTTATAAGCATTGTATTTTTGTGGAATTAGTTAGACATTTTTGAAATCCATATCAGTAAACTGTGACAGCATCAGGAACCCCTCCGACCTGTAGATGATTTCGCGTGTCAAATGCGTTGTGTGTGGGATTTTATGATTTGTATATATTTTTTCCATGAGGTAGACAGTCTAAGCTTTCCAAAGTGACCAAGAGAGCATGTTTTTAATTTTTTCGTATTTAGTTATGAATTTCCAAACTTTGCCCAGAAATGAGGCCAAGCAAGGCCGAAAATGAACATGCATGTCTCATATCCCTTTTTGCTTTCCATGGGTTTAAAGCATGTTTTTAGGATTGAAATGAGTTGTAATGGTGTAATTAAATATGAGGATGCATATAATGAGCTCACTCGGTCCATGTGACACTAAAATGCATTTTAACCATGCCACAATGTAAAGAAAGTGTAAGCATCTAAGGAAGGGAGATTTCACTTTAGTCTTCCTAGATGTATATGAGCATGTATGGCATGATGGGTATGAGCTAGAAATGAGGGTATTACAATTTTTACTTCTTAAAGACTCCAGAAGCTCTCTTTTCTTCTAACCGACTTGTACTTCGACTAAAACAAAGAAAAGGACTAGAAAGAGAGAAAGAGAAAGAGAGAGAGAGGGAGAGAGGGAGAGAGAGAGAGAGAGAGAGAGAGAGAGAGAGAAAGACCAACAGAAGCCAAGAAAGAAGGGAGAAATATCAAGGAAAAGGTGAGAGAAACTTGAGATTTCTATAACTTTCTTTCTTAGAATTTTGTTCTTCTTTCCCTGCCCTTTCTTTCTATGGTTTTGGTTATTGAATTAGCTCTATTTTAAGTATGGTTCAGAAGAGGGAGAGTGGAGAATTAAACCAAAGGTGAAGGCAAAGGGAACCACTCTTAAAGAAGGCTAGAATTCAAGGTAGATGCTTGTGTATCTTTGCTTCTTCTTCTTTACTTCTTATGTATGTTGGTTCTACCAACTTGAGAGCTTGAGTAAGAAAGGAAGTTTTGACCTAGAATAAGTAAGAAAACCCTTGAATTAGGGTGTGGGGAGTTGAGAAATGCAAAGGAATTAGGAGAAGAGCTAGTGAAATTCAAGAAGAGGAAACTAGGGATTCTTAAGCACTTTATAAAGTTTGTTTTAATGAAAGAATCCCCTAGCCTTTGTGAGTATTTGTTTGAGTTCCAAGAGAGTAATTGCATGCTACTTGTTGTGTCTAGGCCAAAGAACTCAAGCTCCATCTAGATGCGATTGTGAGACCGAGAAAGGAAAAGAGAAGTTGAAAGAGAAGGATTGTGTTTAATTGCCAAGGTAGCTCTCCACTCTTTCTTATTGCATTCTTAGATGTATGATGATCATTGTATGCTTGTGTGTGCACTTGTATTGTGAGACATGCCATTTGATATTGCCTTAATGCATTAACACCAATATACTTATATTTTAGGCTATGAAAATTACTCTTAAAAGGTGAGGTAGTACCAAAAGTCCCTTGTGATGGGTGAGGTGACGCCAAAAGTCCCTAGAAATGGGTGAGACAAGGCCAAAAGTCTCATTGATGAGTGAGGCCAAGTCAAAAGTCCCTAACCCAAAGGTAAGGCCAATCCAAAAGTCCTTAAAATAGGGTGAGGCTAGACCAAAAGTCCCTATAACTTATTCTTGGCATTGATATGATATTCATGGCATGTAAATCATGTGTTGTATGATTTTAAATAGTTGGATGCCTATTTTCATGCTTTGACATATTTATATGCCTTGATTACTTCCTTGAATAAGTGTATAAGCTATTAAGATTCTATGAATTTCACACCATTTTCTCTCCCATCTTAATATGTTAGGTGGAGCTCAAGGAGACCCAAGTGCAAGTTAAGGAACCTAGCTGAGCATGCTTAGTTAATTATATAGCTTGTTTTGGTTCTTTTGATATAAGAAGTGCCAAAATGTATATGTATATATTGTTTTTGACATGTAAATGGATGAACAAGTGTAAAAGTTTGTATATGTGATGTATGAACCATTTGTGGGACCAAAGCAATGAGAATGTAAGTTTTGGGTACTTGGTAACCTATTCCTAGATGTGTATTCTTATGTGTAACATAGTGAGTTTGAGATGCATGATGGTTTGGACTACTTGGGCAATTCATATGTGATGTATTAGTGCTTTAAAACTTGACCTATGTAGGGTGTTAAAGTTGTCATAGTTGTGAGCAACATCAAGATTTAACTAAATGAGCTCTTCTGGACCTAAATTTTGGCATGTAAATAGGTTTTTCTTAGAGCTTTTTGTGAAGCTAAAATACATAATATTTAGAGCTCTAGAGAATTTTGGTAAATTTTTAAAGTTGTCTAATTTTGGTAGAAATGGCATAGTTACTATGCAAATGGTTAGTAGCTTCACCTCTATGTCACGTGGGTCAAATGATGTCCAATGGCTATGAAATTTTACAGGGAGAAACTAAACATTCATAATGACTTATAGCAACTAGAAGCACCTCAATTGAAGGTCTGTAGAGGAAGAAATAATTTTATGAAGTTTTGTGTTAGCATCAGGGACACCAGCTGACCTTTGTTACTATTCTATCAGTTTTCAAGGTCCAAAGACTACTGAAATGATCTAGACTTATTTTTTTCTCTATTTAAATCTTTAGCTTTCTAAATTGGTATAATTTTCCTAGATATATTTTTTTGGAATTAGTTATGAATTTTTAAAGTTCATATTAGAAATCTATATCAGTACCTAGGGTAGCCAAACCTTTGTGGATATTTTGTTGTCAAACGTGGTCCAAGGTTATATTCATGCACTAGAATTATTTTTACTATGAATTTAATATCCAAAGCTTTTTAGAAAGCTATAGTTTTCTTAATTCTCATTTTTCTAGAATTAGTTATGATTTTTCAAAATTAGAGCCAAAAATATGACTTTTGGACCCATTTGAGAAATTGTATTTTTCTAGTTTTTGGCTTCATATCCGTGGTTCATGGTTGTTTTATGCTATGTATAAGTTGTATGAATGTATTTTGAGTAGAGAATGTGATTGATGGGTTCACGAGACCTACGAGGCGAAGTATGACCGTTTAAACCTTGTCATAATGCATTAAAATGCCACGTTTTTTACCCTTTTTCTTTGAAATTTCATAGAATCAGGCCTAAGTGTAGATTAGTTGAGGTTAACACATTATGGTGTTACATATTAAGCATGAAGCATCCAAGTGAATGAGAATCATCTTTGTTTTTTTCCTTTCTATTTTTTCTTTTACTTTTATAATATCTTTTATATTTTCATTAGTTTTGCAACATGTCATTAGCATGAGTCTCTAGTAGTGTAAGACATTAACCCCTAAAGGTTGCTCTTCATCACATGAAGGTATAAGAAACCTTTTTCTCTTACTTTATATTATCTATAGGTCTAATTCTTTATATTATCTATAAATTCAAGACTTATACATATTCATAATATGATTATCAATTTGATATTGACAAATGTTTTGGAAACCAAAAGGTCAAATATGATTATATAGTCAGTAGCCATCACTTTTAGTTTTGGTTATTTATAACCAATGCCTTTATTGTCTAAATGAATAATGCATATGTGTATATATATATATATATGAACTCATGGCATCTGTTGATGAATTAATGGCTATAAAAGGTTTTTTTTCACTGTAACTTTAATAGCTAATAGTTTATATGCTTCATGCCGCCAAAAGACTTTACTCTCCAATTTCAATGTGTTATGAATAAGTCGATAACTATAACATAATAAAATTACAGTATATGGATTATTGAGGGAAAATTATTAAATTAAGGATTTTTGAGGGAAAATAGATAAAGTGGAAATCATTAAGAAAAATAAACTTTTATTCATAAGGCTTTATTTTAACTAAGTGGAAATTAAATATGTAACCCTAAGAAAATTAATAGAAACCTATCAACTCCAAAATTTAAAAACTTAATTAGAGATGCCAAAAAATGGAATTTGGAAGAGGCCTAGCTAAAAATAAGTACTAGCCCATGACATAGATAACCTAAACCTAAGATCCATGACCCAAAACCTAACTCACTTAACTAAAACACTTTCCTTTCCCTTTATTTCAGCAACCACATGTCCAACAGCCTAAGGAGGAGAGAAAAACATAAGAAAGGGAGAGAGAGCTAATGTTTATAAGCTTTAAAACTTTGATCTACTGGGAAGGAAGCACTTTTGGCTTAGGTGAGTGAAAAAAACTTGATCTACTCCTTCTCATTTTTCATTTGAACCAAACATTTCTTGTTTTGGTAGTGATTTATAAAACCTTAGGTTGTCGTAATTAGGGATTTTGGTTTGTTCTTGGTGGTAGATTGGTGGAGGAAAAAGCTTAGGCAAGTATTGAGTAAGTAAACCCTTTCCATTTATGATGTTATTTTGCTTCATATTCATTTCCATGATTGATTTTTCAATATGTTGCTCTCTATGTGTGAAAATTTAGAGGACCCATTACGTTTCCTTAGATTACTAGACTCAAATTGGTATTTTGCAACTATTAAAGGCTTATGAAGTTAGAATTAAGTGATTTGTTGGGTGTTAATTGATTTGAATGTGGGTCTCTTTAGATTAATAAATATGTATGGTGGATATAAGCTTATGTTTCTACTTAATGGCTATTAGTTGCTAAATTAGATTTGAAAAATATTATTTGAAGTAATTGGGGTTTAATTCCATTTATATTTGTTGTGGAACCATATTAATTGCTTATATGTCCATGATTGTGTTTTAAGTTATGCATAGTTAAGTTTGATTACATGTGAATGTTTTATCGTGGACCTCACAATTGTATTCTAGTTATTTGTAGGATGTTGTAGATATTGCAAGTGTGTCCTACCTATTGTTTGAGTTATTGGCCAATAACTATGATTTTTTATTATCAAACTTGCTACTTTTGATTCATTGAATAAAGCATAATGAATGAAGGTTTCATCATGTATAGCTTTATATTTGATTGCCTATATGAATGTGGATGGAAATTGCCTTTGGTGATTGAGATTTCATATCTCACCCTTGTTGTGAGTTAATATTTTACAAGTGAAGGTTTAAACTTTGGCAAGGACAAGAAACCATAGGCTTGATTGGATTAGAATAGGCTTACTTTTTTTTATAGCTATATGTGGATTATATAATTTAGTATATTATAACTAACTTACAACTTATGATATGATATGCCCAGTGTTAGATTTCGTGTTTTAGGAAGTTGTACATGTGAGGTTGATAGATAGAATTTTAGATGATACTAAATTGTTTTGTGAAGGGATCTCACATCTAACTATGGGTTACTTTGGATTAGCTTATTTTTTATGTTGAATTATATGTATGCTTAACTCTTCAAACTTAATGGCATTGTGTGGTGTTGATCTTTATCTAATTGTTCATTTAAAATGGCCTCATGTTGGTTTTGTTATTGATTTTAAAAGCTATAGGATGAGAGATGTTAGTTGTGTGTTGTTGATTCAAGGAAGTCACATGGTCAAATTTTGTGCTTGTAGGAATTTTGAGGTTCCAAAGGTTGAGAGCACTTTCTTTTAGCGTTTGAAATTTGTTAAACTTGGTTTAAGACCAAATGGTTGAGTATTGGCATAAAGAGATATGCTACTTGTTGGCTTTAAAGTATTTTGCTATCATATTTTTAGTGTTGCTATCATAGGCCCTATATTTCTAGTTTTCCATCATAAGTTTGCCGCTTATAAGTGTTGGGAAGGTTAGATTATTATTTCTTAAGTTGCTATGCCATTAAAGGATGTATTTAGAGTCACTATAAGTGCCTCACATCTATATAATTAAGATAAGAGGTTGACATTTATGCATATTTATTGTTACATTAAATTTTTGCTAGTTTACAGCTTTCTATATAGGGACATTGCAGCATGGCTCTTTAGCACTGTGGCACCACGCAAGCTTTTCCCAACGGATTTGAAGTTCAGGTAGTGATGCAATGCAACACCATTCAAACAAGGCTATGACACCACAGTGAGGCTCTTTAATGTCGTAGTGTTATGCAAGTTTGTTGTCTAAGATGTTGCATCAAGGGTTGCAACATCACAACATGGCCTTTTAGCTTCACAATAAGGTTCAAATAGAGGCAAATACGCCATAGCATTGCCTTTCAAGGCCATGGTATTGTACAAGTTTTTTGCATTGTGGCTACTCCAACACAAGATGTACCATGACACCAATTATGTTGTGAAGTTTAAGAGCTTCTTTGGAGGGTTTTATGTCGGTTTTTGATTAGGTACTCAAGTAGGGTCTTATGTAAGTGTCTTAGGATCTTAATAGGATGTTTAGGGAGTTAGTTAAACTTCTAATAGTTTGGGTAATCAATTTTCCTATGATGGGCATTAAGCTTAGTAGGTTGTTTATCATACAAATTTTAATTGGTTCATAAAGTTTAAAGTTATTAAGATTATTTTTACAATTGCTTAATCAAATTTCTTTATTTAATTCATTAGTCAGTCATTAATTAGTACTAGATGATACCATAGCCACTTATGACCTATGCACAAATTAACTATTAAAGGTTGATAATGACTCGCCATAGTTATTGAAATGATAAAAGGTTAGGATCAATGGCTACAATATAGTTAGAAGCCATTACGATAAATGACCATAAATTTTTTTAACTTGAAAATGTCAAAAGTGATGTAAAGCCTTTGGGTTAATGAATATATGTTGGTTGTTTCTGGTTGCTATAGACTTGCGTTCTTATTTGGTGGTTGTAAGTAGTTATCTTGGAAATGGAAAACATCATTTGAGATAATTAGGATTAATTCCATTCATATTTATTGTGAAATCAAGATTAATAGCTTGTACATGTATGAATATGTTATATGATGCCATGATTAAGTTTAACTATTATATTATGCTTCATCATAGCCCTTGATATGGCTTCTAATGACTAGTGTGGACCTTGATTTGTGTTGTAATAGAATGTGAAAAACTGTGGACCTTGACGTGTGCTTTAGTTACTTGTAGGAAGTTATGGACCTTGATATGTGTCTTACCTATTGATAAGCTATTAATTAATGACTGTCGCATTTTGTTGTCAAACTTGCTAGGCATAATGATAATTTTACTATGTAAAGCTTTAACCTTGAATGCTCTATATAAATGTGAACGAAAATTGCTCTTAGTTATTAAGATTTTATATCTCACCTTAGTTATGGGCTAACATTTTACATGTGAGGGTTCAAGCACTAACAAGGATAAATAACCAAAGAATTGATCACTTAGAATAGGTTTATATTAGATAGGCAACATTTTGGTTATTTTAGTAACTTAACTTACTTATAATTTGTGATATGATATGCTAAGCATAGGACTTTTATCTTTTGGTAAGTTTTACATGAGAGGATAATAGATATGATTTTAGATAATGTCCAATTATTTTGTAAAAGGATCTCACATGTAACTAAAGTTTATTTTAGATTAACTTATGAATGATGATGGATTATATGCATATATACTCTAAAGTTTTATATGGATGTTGATTATGTTTTTGTTAGTCATTGGGAAAAGATCTATATTTGGTTTTATGTTAGCTTGGGAATGTTAATAAAATAATTATTGGTTGTGCTGTTAGTTTTAAGAATTCCCTATGTCAAATTTCACATTTGTAGGAGTTTTGTGGTTCCAAAAATTAGGAACACCTTCTTTTAGCATTGGAAGTTTGCTAGGATTGGTTTGAGGTCAAATGATTAAGTATTGGCTAAAATAAGTATGATAGTTGTTGGCTCTATATCTCTTTGCTATCATTTGGGTTTTATTGCTATCATAGGTTTGATTTTCTTTTTTTTTCTTTTTTCTCTAAATTTGTCACTTGCATGTGTTTGTGGAAGTTAGATTACCATTTCTTAAGTTCCTACCTCATTAGGGGTTATATCTAGAGCCATTGGAGAGGTCCTTCACTCATTTAGATAGGCTAGTAGCATGTGGGATTAAGTATACACCTTGTATAGCAGAAAAATTTAGTTTAGTATGAGCAAGGGCAATGGCATTACAGCATGGGTCCTTGGTGCTATAACATAGCCCCTCTGTAAACGTGAGAAACACAATATTTGGTTTCTCTGTAAATGTCAGAAATGGGCTAAATATAAAAGAAAGTCCTCAAAATAGAAGGAATTGGGGCCAACTAAAATTATGATAAAATTTTAAATATTAAAAAATGATGATTTGAGGTTTAAGATGCCCAAAAACCAGAGCCAGAAGAGCTCAAAAAATTTGCCAAAAAAAAGTAGAGGCATTTTTGTAATTTTTGGAAAACTCATAGGAGGGCTTTTTAAACGAAAAAATTGAGCTTTTTGGGGTTCTCAGAGGCCTTGAATACCATAGGAACCCCTAAAACAGTTGAAACCCATCCGGTAAGTGATTTCGGTCGTCGATTGACTGAAACTTAGACCGAATGGTTCAGAATAATTTTAGATCCTTTTTGAGTGATTCCAAAGGCAATTCTTATGATTAAGAGCCTAAGGAATATGATGGAAAAGACAAATTTCAAAAAGGAGTTGATATGAGCCTAAAATAAAAAAGCCAAGAAAAGGGACTAAAATGTAAAAGTAAAAAGTTATATAAAGTGACTTTTAGCTCCTTTTTATCCACGTTCTAGCAGCTCTTCATTTCCATGATTTGTTTCTGCCCCAAAAATAGAGAAGGAAGCCAGCACTCTTGGGCGCACAAGGAGAGGAGATTTTGAGGAGAGAAAAAGCAAGGAAAAGGTAAGAAAAGTGTGGAATTCTATGCTCTTCCCTTGAGTAAACTTGTTCCTCTCATTCTCCTCTTCATTTCTATGGTTTCATTGATGGATTTGGTGATATTTTGAGTCTGGTACAGAGGAGGAATAACAGAATTTGAAGGAAAGGAACTTACCACTTGGAAGAGTACTTGAGAAAAGCTAGGAAATCAAGGTAAGTTGTTGTCTTCCATGCTTCTTCTTCCCTTCTCCTCATTGTGATAATTTTGTCCCATATAGATCCCAATCAAAGGGAGATGAATTCTAGTCCTAGCAAAGGAGATTCATAGATTTTGGAGTGTGAGAAGCAAGTAGGTGCAAAGAAATCAAAGAAAGAAGCATGAAAACACAAGATAGAAAAGTTAGGGATTCATGGAGACATTGTGAAATCTGTTTTGATCCATGAATTTTCTAACTTAGATAAGTGTTTGCTTGAGTTCCTAAGATCCCTAGAGACCTCCCTACCCACTTCTTCCATCAAGAAAATAAAGCAAACCCATTACTTCCCTTTTTCATGTGTCATTTCAGCTTAGGGCAGAACTATAGGTTATGGATAGTTTTAATTTGTTTCAAACTTATTTTTGAGTCATATATGATGGAAGAGGATGAGAGGAAGCCTTGGAAACATTTTAGAAACCATAGATATTGAGATGGAGGCGTAGGCTCCATAATGTAAGCCTAGCTAGGCACCTTAAAATAATTGTGTGAGGACTCCAAGGAGTCTAAATGGAGTCAAGAATCATAGATTGAAGGAGAGAAGGGAGCCAAGATCATGAATTTTTGTAGTTGTTTCATTAAGTGCCTTATGGAAGCATAATGGAGCCATAAACCAAAGTAGCATAATCATGTAAAGTGTGTATAATGTCAAGACTTGTTTCCATGAGTAATTCATGTCTCTTTTAGTGTGTCTAGGCCAATAGAAATGGTCTCTACCTTCTTAGGTGTATGAGGTCAAGGGAGAGGACTCAAGGCTTAAGGAAAAATTGTGTGAATGCAAGCAAGGTAGCTCTCTCTCTTTTTTCCATGCATGAATGAATGTCTACATTGTCTTTGAATGTGTGTATGTGTATTTTAAGCTATAAATTATGTTTTGGTATAATGCTTATGTTCCATAGAACCATAGTGTTGCATTATGTATTCAATGATGCCTAGTGTAACATCCGGTCCCTCCGTAAACGTGAGAAACGCAATGTTCGGTTTCTCCGTAAACGTTAGAAATGGGCCAGATATAAAAGGAAATCCTTGAAATAGAAGAAATTGGGGCAAACTAAAATTATGATAAAATTTTAAATATTAGAAAATGAGGATTTGAGGTTTGAGATGCCCAAAAACCAGAGCCAGAAGAGCTCAGAAAATTTGCCGAAGAAAGTAGGGGCATTTTTGTACTTTTTGGAAAATTTTGAAATCTCATAGGAGGGCTTTCTAAATGGAAAATTTGAGCTTTCCGGGGTTCTCAGAGGCCCCGAATACCATGGGAACCCCTAGAACAGTTGAAACCCCTCCGATGAACGATTTCGGCCATCAGTTGATCGAAACTTTGACCGAACGGTTCGGAATGGTTTTAGATCCTTTTTGAGTGATTCCAAAGGCAATTCTTATGATTAAGAATCTAAGAAATATGATGGAAAAGACGGATTTCAAAAAGGAGTTGAAATGAGCCCAAACAAACAAAACTACGAAGAGGGACTAAATTGCAAATTCTGAAAGTTGCTTAAATGAATCCCTAGCTTATAAAAAACGTCCCTCCTCTGCTCAGATCTCCTCACCCACTCTCTCACACGTTGAAACAGAATTAAGAAGGGCTAAGAGTGGCGCACAAAAGGGGAGGCCAAGGAAGGAAGAAGAAGCCTTGAATAGGTATGAAAGTGTGTGTTTTCTTCCTTTTGTCTTTACACTAAATATTCCCCTCCTTCTCCTCCATATTTCCATGGGTTCAGAATGTATTTTGATGCTATTTTGGTTCTGGTCCAGCAAGGAGAAGTTAGGATTGGAGGGAAAGCTTGGGTGCAAGAGGAAGCCACTTGGAAGAGCAAGAATTTAAGGTAGGTTCCCATTCCTTTTCATGGCTTTTCTTGCACTTCTTGCTTGTTCTCCTCCATATGAATTTCGTGCAACCTAGAGCCCATCCAAAGGGAGTTGAATTTTGACCATATCAAGGGAAGAACAAGTGATTTAGAGTGTGGGAATTTAGAATAGACAAGTGGAAACAAAAAGGGAGCCTTAAAATTCAAGTTGGCACAACTTGGGGTTTTGAAATAAGTGATGAAATCTGATTTTTCCTAGAGGTATTCTAGCTTATGTAAGACATGGTTTGAGTCCCTTAGACCCCTAGGAAGTTACATATGTGACATTCCTTCCAAGAAAACAAAGCAAAGTTCAAGGACTTTTTTTCATGATGTATATCTCGGCCACACAAGGTCTGGTCACCTAGAGAGTGTTTTAATTTGTTCTAAGCCTAGAATGGGACTTCTTATGATGGTAGAAGGTGGGAGGAACCCTTGGAAAAAATTTAGAAGTCATGGATTGGGAGATGAGGCAATGGCTTCCATAATGTGACCTTATGAAGCAACTTGTGTTTAGGCTTTTGTAAATGAATATGTAATGGCTCTAAGGACCTTAAATGAGGTCAAGAGGCCTAGAAATGAGAAGAGAATGGAGTCAAGAACTTGAATCATGATGGTTGCTTCAATAGGCCATTTATAGAGCCATTATGTGACTTATGGAACCAAGTATGTTCTTGAGAGTAAATTGAATGTTTTAGCTTGTTTCAAGAATATAATTGAGTATTATTCATGATGTTTAGGCCAAGGAAACCGACCCCACCTTAGTGTTCTTGTGGAACCGAAAAAGGGAAGGAGTAAGGCAAAGTAAAGCTTGCATAGATAACAAGGTAGCTCTCTCTCTTTTCTCCCATGCATGAATGAATGTCTACATTGTTTTTGAATGTATGTATGAGTATTTTAAGCTATGAATTGTATTTTAGTATGATGTCTATGTTCCATGGAACCATAGTATTGCACTATGTATTCAAATGATGCCTATAAATGTTGCATTGGTTTGCTTGAATGTGGAGAGGCCAAGAACCTTCTATCTTCGGTGAGGATGAGCCAAGAACCCTTAGAAGTGGTTGAGACCAAGAGAAAGTCTCCCAAGAGCAAGGCTTAGTTCAAGGCCTTTGAGAAAAAGGGTGAGGCAAGTCCAAGAACTTTGAAGAAAGTGGGTGAGGCTAATCCATTCATTTGGCAAGCCTAAGTATGTTATGTGTGCTATGTGTAAATGCCAAGAATGTATTTTGCACCATTTTCTGTATTGATATGCCATGCATGCATCCTTAACACTTGTATTACATTCTTTATGCATGATTGAATGAGAGATGAGCTATTGGGATTCCTAGAATCTCACTCCTCCCTCCCTATTACTTAATATGCCTAGGTGGATCAAGAGAGCAAGGAAATGGGAGCCACCACACTTGGAAGCAAGAAGATTAGCAATGGAGTTGTAACATATTTGTATTATAGCCATATGACTGTCACATGATGTATCTCCATAATGTATATGATGTATGAGCTTATGAATATTTGTAAAAGTATGGGTATATTGTATATATATGAGAACTAGACCCATGTGAATGATATTTCATGAATTTGACTTAGATATGCCAAGTTATATAAGTATGGCTCTTGTGTATATCTTGGTGTGGGTGAGTGAGATGATGGAATCTGGGTAATTAGCCCTTTGAGACATGTTTGATAGAGTATTTTAATGCTTTCTCACGTGCTCATGTGGCCATAGAATGAGAAGAGGCAAAAATGGACCCCTTGAGACCCCATATGAAGCTTAAAAAGGGCATTTTGCAACCCTATGTCACAAACTGATCAAATGGACAAATTTCCTCATGAAATTTGGCATGCATGTAGCACTCATCTAGAGATTTTTGGGAAGCTAGAGTGCAGAATTTTTGGAGGTTTATGAAATATTTGGTGAATTTTTGAAGTTAGGAATTTTTCTGATTTTGGTCAGTGTACTATAGCTTTGGTCCGAAAATGCATCTGTGTCAAACATAGAGAAAATGAGGTCCAATGGTCCTGAAATTTTATATGGAGAAACTAGACATGCACAGTGAGCTATAGCAACTGGAAGCACCTCATTTGGAGGTCTAGAGAGAGATAAATGAATTTTTGAAGTTAGAACTCATTGTCAGTGACGCAGCAGGACTCTCAGCACTGTTCCATCGAGTTTCTCCAGCTTAATGTCATTCTCTGGGTCTGGAGCTATTTTTACCTTAATGTAGACATCTGTAACTTTCCAGATTGATATAGTTTACTTGATTTGGAGTTTTTTGGAATTAGTTATGAATTTTTAAAGTCCATATCAGTAAGCTGTAGCAGAACTCAAGGGCAGCCGGACCTTTCATAATTTTCGGTTGTCAAACACAGTACAGCTGGGTGTTTCATACCTGAAATTATTTTTAACTTATAGTACACATACAGATCTTTCTGGAAAGCTATCATTTGCCTCGTTTTGATTTTTTTATAATTATGATTTTCCAAAGTCTGCCCCAGAAAACTGAAAACTGGAACCCGTGGCAAAAATTCTGATATGTGTTCCAAACCTCCAAACCCGAGTTTCTTGACCTAAATGGCTATGAATCCGATATGTTTTAATATGTTATGGTCTAAGAGGAGTGGAGGATCAATTCATGGGCTTGGGAGTGATTTAATGCTGAGCTAGAGGTTCTTAGTAGTGTGCTTCCCATTGTTATGTGTTGTATGTCCAAGTAAATTGTGTAAAAAGTTCAAGTAGTGCAAAATGGACCTCAAGAGTTTATGTAATGATATTCTTGCTTTGAATAAATGTTTTATGGATATTATATGGACAAAATTGCTTAAACCAAAGTGGGATTGAACCGTGTGGGTTTGTTTATGTGATTTCGGTCCATATGCTACGCTTTGTGTGCTAGTCTAGTGTTTATTGCTTGAATGCTATGATATGAGTTTCTTGGGGTTAAGATATGACACCTAGAATGTTTGCATTGATTTGCTTGAATATGGAGAGGCCAAGAACCTTCTATCTTTGTGAGGATGAGCCAAGAGCCCTTAGAAGTGGTTGAGACCAAGAGTAAGTCTCCCAAGAGGCTTAATTCATGGCCTTTGAGAAAAAGGGTGAGGCAAGTCCAAGAACTTTGAAGAAAGTGGGTAAGGCTAATCCATTCATTTGGCAAGTTTAAATATGTTATGTGTGCTTTGTGTAATTGCCAAGAATGTATTTTGCATCATTTTCTATATTAATATGCCATGCATGCATCCTTAAAACTTATATTGCATTCTTTATGCATGATTGAATGGGAGATGAGCTATTGGGATTCTTTGAATCTTATTCCCTCCTCTCCAATATCCTAACATGCTAGGTAGAGCCAATGAACAAGGAAATGGAAGCCACCAAGTGAGGAGATGAAGCCTTGATCATAAAGCTTTTAATTTTGTTTATGTTGTAACCAAAGGAGTGGCATATGATGTAATCTTTTGTTAGAATTGATGCACAATGAATGGAACATGTGTAAATATCCTAATAGATGATGTATGTATAAAATTTGTAGATAAATGGAATGTATTGCAATTTTTGGGTATGGAATACCAAGACTAGCCTTATGGAAATGTGTGTATGGTATGGGGTGAGAGTGTGAGTTCCTAGATTCTGGGTTTTTGCACCTTTAATACAAGTTTAAAATATCATTTTGGTGTAATCTCACATGCTCATATGGCCACACAAGCTTGGGAAGCAAATTTGGACCCTTTGATACCATTATGGAGCTAAAAAATGACCAAAATGGAATCCCATGGCCCAAACTAACCAAATGAAGGAATTTGCCCATGAAATTTTGCAAACATGTAGGGCTCCTCAAGAGATTTTTGGAAAGTTAAAGTGCAAAAAAATTAGAGCTCTATAGAATTAATTATGAATTTTCAAAGTTCAGATTTTTCTGCTATCATGAGGCATGTACTGTTCATATGGTCAAATTTGTATTTTGTATCATCCAATTGGAAAATGGTGTCCAATGCTTTGGACATTTTACAGGCATAAACTAGAGGTCATAAGATTTCTGTGGCCACTGAGATCACCTCATTTGGAGGTCTGAGCAAAGAGTTATGCATTTTTGAATTTTTCTATCAGTAGCAGTGGTGCCCCAAGAGTTTAGCCACTATTCTATGAATTTCTAATAGCTAAATGTATCTGTTTCATTCTGGAATTATTTTTATCATAAATTTAACATTTTTGGCTTTCCATAATAACTAAATTTGTGTGATTTCAATTTTTATAAAATTAGTTATGAACTTTAGAATTTTATATTAGTAATCTGAAATAGCAGCCCAGGCAGTAGCGACCTTAGTAGCTTTTCAAATGTCAAACGTCTTCCCCTTAATGATTCATGAACTAAAACTATTTTACCATGGGGTAAACATCTAAATCTTTTTGTAATGGTAAATTTTGTTGTTTTCAATTTTTGTGGAATTAATTGGACATTTTCAAAATTTTTTGCAAAATTCTATGACAGTTCCAGAATTCAATCTGACCTTTGGATCATTTTGGATGTCAAACACCCTATGTAATAAATGTTATAGTCTAGGAATATTTTTATGTGAAATAGATATCCATAGCTTCCCATAATGACCAAGATTGCATGATTATGATTTTTCTAGAATTAGTTATGTTTTTCCAAAGTTTGGGTAGAATAAGGGGCAAATCTGGCCGAAATTAAACAAACCCATTTCATGCTCCATTTCGGTTTCCATGAGCTGTGAGCATGATTTTATGATGCAAATGAGTTGTAATGATGTATTTGAATATGAGAATACATAGTATGAGCTCCCACGGTCCATGTGACATCAAATGCAAATTTTTAAGTTTGACACAACGCAAAAGAAGTCATTATTTTATCTCCCTTTTTCTGATACTTTCATGAATATAATGATATAAGGTATGTGTATATGATGAGATGAGCTAGAATTTTATGGTGTTACAGGTGCCACAGTGCCATGCAAAAATTTTTGCCCCAATGTAGTTCTAGAACCAAATGCACCATGGCATGGTCTTACATGACCGCGACGCTAATCTTGGCTAGTGCTTTTAAAAGGGTGTTTTTGTGAGTTTCAATTAAGGCTTTGAATAAGGACTTAATATAGGATGTTAGGTCAATGTCTTAAGGTTTTAATGAGATGTTTTGGCATAAGATTGAGAGTTAAGACCTTTGTAATTGAACTATAGTCTCATTTCCATTATTGGGTTTATGTGAGTGTAAGATGTAAAAGGATAGGTTTCAACTTGTATTTAAGTAGATCTAGGTTTTAGTTAACTAGGAGTTTAAGTTAACTTCATTTCCAATGGAACCTAATAATAAACATTAATCTTAGTAGTACAATTACAATCAAAGTTTTAATTGGTTCACCATTTTAGGACATTATAGTTATTTTTATATCAAATTAAATGAATTCCCTTTGTTAATCCATAAGCTAGACGTTAATTTGATCTAGGTGTTATACATCTGTTTAATGCTTTATTTATGAAATGGCATATCTACTTATTCTAAAAATGAATTAAGACTCTCATTTTGCCAATAACAATGCCAAGCATAGGTTTTGTTTCCTAAAAACTATGATATCTATTGTAATTCTTCCATTCCAAATGTTGTATTATGAGGGAAAGTTGAGGCTCTTGAAATTTAATATTGATTATGGAATACTAGAAGCAAGGTTCCCGTTAAATGAATGATTAGTTTCTGATTAGTTACTACTCTTTTCAGCTTTCTTATCAATTGTAAATCTATTTCATTAGTAAGAGGAATATTTATAATTAGTGAATATTCATTTGGTTAGGAAAAGAGGACCAATGGATGAAAAAAATGTTATATATTCATTCATTTGAAGTTTTTCCTTTCTTTTTTAAGGCAAAGTTTAAAATGAGGATTTTTAACAATGTTCATGCTTTTTTTTTATTGTTTTGGCTATTGCTCTTAAACTTAACTAATACTTAGTTAATTGATTTCTCAATTGATGCAGCCCAAGTGACTGGACATATGTAGAAGCAGAGCTGGAAAGGCATGTTGGAAAAATTTCTAATTTTTGGTATCTAGTGTTCACATCTTTTTTTTTAATGGTGGTTCAATACATTATCTTTTGTTTCAACAATATTTTAAAATTTCTTTAGATTGAAATTTACTTTGATTTGTAATATTTAATTTTTCTTTTTGCATTGTCAAATGTAGGATGTGATCTCCTTTGACACTCCAGTTTCTTGTTTTTCTGGTCAAAATTATGTTTATCAAGTACAAATGAAAAGTTCCAATCAACTATGTTAATGGTGGTTACATCAATTATTAGTGCTAAAAGTGGGATTGGAAGCACCCAAGATAATTATGGTAGTGGAGAAAGTTTGGCTCAGAAAATTTAATGGGGAGAGTCGTTTCCTACATGTTTATAAAACATTGATACTTGAAAATAAAGATATTGTGTTCAATACATGCCAAATATTTATATCAAAGAACTTTAAGTTGTACTTAACATAAATTCCTTGGTATTATAAGCTAGTTAATGGAATATCTATAGCCCTTTGAAATTTCTCCTTAGCCTACAATGATGTAGAGGCAAAAGAAGAATTTTGAGCATATACACAAAAAATGGTACACATATTTAGTGTTTTTTTGAGTGAGCTACAATATGATTTTGGAGGAACAATCCCAATTCAACCAGTACTTAGGGTTTAATACCTATTCAAAGGATGCATGTATTTGGTGTTAAGCATTGCAACTTAAATAGGGAACAAGTGAAATATGTACAAGCAATGGCAGAGTCTACTTGAAAGATCCAATTTTACACCAAAATTCTATCATAGCATTTTCTTTGTAAATTAGTAAATGCATAATGTCAATGATGTGCAATGAAATTTTTAGTTCTAAATAGTAATTATGTTTTTATGATACGTTGTTAGAATTGATATACAATAATATACAATGATATTATTGGTTTTGAATGAAAAAATACTATTGCTTTTCAATCTTTCTCTATTTTCTATTGTCTTTTGTTTGAAGTACATTATTTCAAAACATATCTTAATTCAAAAAATAACTTGCATAATTTCAAAACACAAGCAATCTGCATAATTACAAAAAAAAATGTTTTTGGTTCTACTTAATTCCAAAACAATATCTTTGGTTTTGCTTAATTCCAAAACTCAAGCAATATGCATAATTACCAAAAAAAAGTTTCTGATTCTATATAATTCCAAAATAAAAGTAATATGCATAATTACATAAAAAACAATGGTTTTGCTTCATCAATTAAAAATCACACAAGACTTAATTCGAAATTATACTATAATCAATTGACTTCATTCAATTAAAATAAGCGATATTGTTAAGAAACAATATGTGCTAATTCCTTATTCTAGTTTGACAAGTCAACTTATGTTTTCATATTGACCAAAAAAAATAAAAACCAACAATGCAAAACTTATGTGAACATATTAGGAAATATTTCACAATACAAGGTAAGAACCTGGATCATGTTAGAATCTATAGGTTCATAGACTTGACATTGTTATAGCATTGATGCTTGCACTTTACAAAAAGTTTAAAATTAATATGGATAAACACACTAAACAAATTTAATTAAAGATAAATAAATAAATATACTTGTAAAAATGGAAGTAAAGAAGTTATGAATAAGGATGGAACTTGGATCATATTGAAAGCTATAGGTTTATAAACTTGACATCTTCATAACATTGTTGTTTGCACTTTACAAAGAGTTTAAAATTAATATGGATATACACATTAAAAAAAATTAATTAAAGATAACTAAATAAATATGCATGTAAAGATGGAGTTGAAGAAGGTATTAACACTTGTGAGCATCATTGATGATGCCTTAGTCGCTTAAGCATTCAATTAAACTAAGATTGATTTAATATAGTATAGATCAACCCTAGGTCATTTTTTCCAAGGAGCAATTTAAGGGTTAGTTTGAATTGATTCTAGGTGATTATTTGATGTTTAAAATGTTATGCAAATTCTAAAAAACTACCTCTATGCTAAATGCAAATTTAATTGAACTAAATGCATGTAAATGGGGGGTTTTTGTAACATCCGGTTCCCTGAAAACCAGAGGAAACGTGAGAAACGTAACGTACAGTTTCTCCGTTAACAAATGAAACTTACCGGATACAAAAGGAAGTCCCCCAAGATGATGGAGTTAAGGTTCCAAAAAATTTGGGAAGCATTCTAGACTCCTAAAAATGAGAATTTCAGGCTCAGACGGAAAGAAAAAAGGAGCTAGAATGAAGAAACAAATTTTGACGGAAACCTAACAAAGCATAATGGCATTTTCGTAATTTTCGGGTAATTTTTGGAATTCACACAGGAGGGCTTTTTAAATCAAATTTTTGAGTTCTCCAAGGTTCTCAGAGGCCCTGAAAACCATGGGAAGCCCCAGGACAGTTAAATCCCCTCCAGTGGGCGTTTTCCAATGTCGGTGTGCCCGAACTTTGACAAATCCATTCGGGAAGGTTTTAGCTCCAATTTGAGTTATTTCAAAGGCATTTTACTTAATTGAGAACCTAAATTTTGTAATGGAAAAGACAGTTCTCAAAAAGGATCTAAAACGAAGGAGAAACGAAAATGCAAAGTATGAAGGACAAAATTAGAATTTTTGAAAAAGTCACTTTTCCTTACCTATATATATGTGGTGCCTCACATTTGCCCTCATTTAACTTCAGAAAATTTAGCCCCAAACCAGAAGCAAAACCCTAAGGGAGAGGTGCCCAAGAGAGGAAGAAGAAGGAGGAAGAAAGCCAAGCTTAAGGTATGTTTTCATGGTAATTTTCCTTGCTTTTCTCCACCTCCACCACCTCTCCTTCATTCTCCTTTCTTTCCTTGGATTAAAATGATATTTATAAATCTGATTCAAGGCAGATATTCAAGGGAAAGTTCGGATTTGAAGAGAGGATCTTGGAGAAATCAAGATTCAAGCCAAACTAAGCAAGGAAACAAGGTAAAAATGCATCCTATGGTTGATACCTTCCATGGCCTTTCTTCTCCATTTCGCCCCACATGTGTTTTTCCCTAGGGAGTTAAATTTCAAGCCCAACCAAGCATGATTCTTAGGTATTTGATGGAGAGGAATAAGAATATGCAAAGAAAACCAAGAAATAGGCATTAGAAGTCAAGATGCAAAATCTCGGGTTTTAAGTGCACCTTCCCATTTCTGAATTTGTATGATACTTCCTAGGTCTAAGTAAGAGTTTAAATGAGTTCTTGAGATACCTAAGATGCTCCCCATAAGCTTCTTCCTTCAAGAAAATCAAGAGAATCCCAAGAAGCCCAAAGAAAGCCTATGTCTCGGCCTAGGCTTGTTTGTGTAGGTGGGGGGAGTTTTAAATTTTTCTAAGGCCATCCTTGAGTCATATTTGATGAATGAAGATGAAGGAAAGCCTTGAAAAAATTTTAAAACTCATGGAAAGTGATTTGGTGCCTTAGGTTCCATAATATGACCTAAAGAAGCAACATGATGTTAGGCTCTTTGTTTTAATTGTGTGATGACTCCAAGAGGCTTAAAAGGAGTCAAGAATCATATTTGAGAGGAAAGAATGGAGCCTAGAAATTGTTTGAGGAGTGTTGCTTCATTAGGTGCATTTATGGACCATAATAGAGCTTATAGAGCAATCTAGTATCTAAGCAAGTTGTATGACCTTATAGTTTATTTCATGAACCTAATTGTCTCCCATAAATTATATCTAGGCCAAGGGAAACCATGTCCACCAATTTGTGGGTGTGTGGCCGAAAGAGGAGGCTTGAATCCAAAGGAAAAAGTGTGTGATTGTGTGCAAGGTAGCTCTCTCCATCTTCTCTCATGCATAGATGTGTGTTTAGCTTGTTTTAGAATGTGTGTATGTATAATTTCAAGCTATGAAAAGTATGCTAGCATTCCTTTATATGCTATGATCCTTGATGCCATGTTATGTTTTCTAATGAGTGCATAATGGTTGTATGAGTTTACTTAAGTGAGGAGAGGCTAAGAACTCTTCCCTTGGGTAAGGATGAGCCAAGAACCCTCGAACTTGGTTGAGACAAAGCAAAGAGTCTCCCAAAAGCAAAGTGGGCTCCCAAGAGTATGGTTGAGTCCAAAATACTCAAGAATGGGTGAGGCAAGTCCAAAACCTATGAGGAGAAGTGTGAGGCCAATCCAAACACTTCGTGAGCTTTTGAATGATTTGTATGAGTTGTTCACATGCCAAGTTTGCTTATAAAATGTCCATGGCTTTTATTTTCTCCATGCATGAATTTGTAAATCTTACTTTACACATATTATGTGTAATTAAATGGGAGATGAGCTATTGGGATTCTTTGAATCTCATCCCCTCCTCTCCAATGATCTAACATGCTAGGTAGACTAAGTAATTATGGGTGAAGGGAGCCAACAACCATAAAGAGTAAGGATTGACAAGCCTATGTGTTATTTTAGCCATGATATTATATATGTACCATGAACCATAAGACATGTGTAAATATACTATTATGTGATATTTAGATGTATGAAAATGATATATGACGTATAGCACTTATTTTGAGCATGTAAGGCCAAAGTGTGCAATATGGAACTTTGATGAATGTATACATAAGTGTGGGTTGAATGGCCAAAATGAGAAGCATGAGGTTTGGGACCATTTTGAAAGCTTACACAAGTGTCAAATGTGCTTTTAGACTTGCCCAAAAGGTGCCACAACCAAGGAAAGGCCATTTGGCAAATTTGGTACCTTATATGGAGCCAAATTTGACCATATTGGAACCCTATGTCTCTTTTTAGCCAAATGAGTTAGTCTTGCCCTGAAACTTGGCATGTAATTAGGTCTCATTAAGAGCTTTTTGGAAAGCTAAAGATCATAATTTTCAGAGACCTAGAGAATATTTAATGAATTTTCAAAGTTGGGATTTTTCATGGATTCTAGTATGGGTACTGTTCATACTAGCAGTTTTGAATTCTGTGTCACCCGATGGCCAAATGGTATCCAATACTTATAAAATTTTACATGCATAGACTAGAGGTCATAACCTTTCTGTGGACACTGAGATCACCTCATTTGAAGGTCTGAGCAATGAGTTATGCATGTTTGAAGTTAACTATCAGTATCAGTAGTGCCCCATGAGTCCGGTTACTGTTCCATAGGGTCTAGCTGACTAAACGTATCTATTTCATTCTAGAATTATTTGTACTATCAATTTAACATTTGTAGTTTTCTATAATGACTGAATTTTTCTGATTTCAATTTTTATAAAATTAGTTATGAATTTCAGAAATTTGTATCAGTAAACTGAACAATAGCCCAAGCAGCCAGCGACTCTGTAGCTTTTTGGATGTCAAACATCCTTTGTGATGAATTTTATGACCTGGGCGTATTTTTAATGTGAAGTAGACATCCTAAGGTTTCCAGAATGACCAAGATTGCATGTTTTTGATTTTTTTATATTTAGTTATAATTTTTTAAAATTTGTGACAGAAAAGAGGAAATCCTGGCCGAAAATGCAAACACGGATTTCATATGCTCCTTTGCTTTCCACGAGTTGTAGGGCAAATTTGATGATGGAAATGAGTTATATTCATGTGTTTATGTATGAGAAAGTGATAGATGCTTTCATATGGCCTACGGGACTCTGAAAGAAAAATTTTACCAGTAGAGAA
Organism: Erythrophleum ivorense; assembly: GCA_026724425.1. Taxonomy (NCBI): domain Eukaryota; kingdom Viridiplantae; phylum Streptophyta; class Magnoliopsida; order Fabales; family Fabaceae; genus Erythrophleum; species Erythrophleum ivorense. The sequence goes on along the minus strand of JAIUCV010000742.1, from coordinate 187,989 downwards.
ATGCATCTTTATTCATAACTCCCTATGCCACTATATTGTTTCCATAGAACAAACATAAGATGAGGCATGGGAATTATATGAATTGAGTCCTAGAGGTATGGTGTTACAGTTTTGAATTAAGAAATTAAATTTTCAACTAAAAGAGAAAAAAACTAAACAAGTAATTAAACTAGAATGTTCTGAATTGAAATTAAAATGATTGTGAAAATGCAAAGAACAAACAGGAGGCAACCAAGGTTTTGCAAGGGGATTTCGGCTCTCATCACTTACCAAAGATTAATTGAGAGCAAGAGAAGTGATTAGATAATAGACTAATGAATTTAATTAACTTAATCTAAGGATAGGAAACCCTAAACTCAAATGCATATCACTTGACTTAACTAGGAAACCCTTAACTAATTTAAGTAATTTGCAAGTAATTAAGCCAATTAAACTCATCAAATCCTTCAACAATTGGATTCAATTAATTCTGAAAAATTTAGTTTTAATTACCTAATTGAACAATTAAGCAATTATACTACCCAATTCAACAATCAAATAGCATAAGAGACCAGGATATGCAATTAAGATCATAATATTAATCAAATTAATGCAAGATAACTCAAATATCAATCCAATCAATATTATAAGGTCTAAAAACCAAAATTCCAACAGTTACAAAACATAATTCAAATCCCAAATAACACCAATTCCAATTACAATCCAAGATAAAATCATTGTCCAATCTAAAACTAGATCTCAACATTAATTCCACATAGAAATTCCTAAAACTAAAAAATCTCTAAGTTCTTGAAATTGAAAGAGGAAAAGGTTGGAAGAAAAGAACTCCCCAATGGTCTTCAATCCATATAATTCAAGAGCTCAAGCCTTCCTCCTCCATGCTTCACCTTGGTGCCACCTTTCTTTAAGCTTCCATGGATTTTATGCTTCTAAACTCCTCCTTCAAGTTCTCTGCCATAAAGAAATGATGAAGGAGAATAGTGTTGAATGATGGTGGTTCAGCGTTCTAGAATGGCAACGTGCAATTCGAATGGCAAAGACAAATGAAGAAGCAGCGAATCCTCCCAGGCGCAGTGTCCCTCTCATGCAGTACAAAGGCAAAGAAAAGTCAAAGCAACAATTCCCCAATGGTCTTCTGCCCCATCAAGTCCGAAAAGCCAATCAAAATTAATAAGCAACAATTCATTCTTCTCCAGGCGCTGGCTCTGCGTATCTCTTTTTCATCTGCATGAAGTCTCCCCTGTGCTCTCTTTCAGGTGCGCCTCCCTCCAGGTCAAGTCTGAAGGCCCAAGAATGAATGAATGAAGAACAGCATTTCATCCCTTCTGGTCCAGGCGCACTTCCCCAATCAATTCTGAAAAGCTGAAAAAGAATGAATAATGCAGCAATACCTCCCTCCCTCCTGTTTTCGGTGCCCAATCATCCAGTTTTTTTTTGGCGTCCTGCTGCTGAAGTCCAAAAAGGAAAAATCAATCAGCTCCTGGTGTGTCCCTCAGCGTCAAGTCCGAACAAGCTCCAAAAGAATGAATCAGCAATTCATCCCTCTCATTTTTCGGCGCCTCCCAGCTCTGCAGTCCGAAAAGGAAATGAATCAAGCAGCAGCTCTTTGACTCTTCCACCAGAAAAAAAACAAAATAAAAACCTAATAATCTATTTACAAATATGCCATTATCAGGAAATTAATAAAAGAAAAAATTTTGCTCCAATCTTGACCTTTGATCCACTTTAATTCTTCAATTTATTTGCCTAAAAATTGTGCACAAATTTAATAAATGTTTTAAAGATCGGAAATATTCAACCCATCAAAGAAATATGGAAAATAAAATATTAGCAATTTAAATTCAAAAATTTTCTTAATTAATTCAAAATTATATTATTTTTCAAAATTGACCAAAAATTCAAATATTGTATAATAAATCTATTTAAATTCAAATTAATCATTAAAAAAATAATAAATGTGGATAAAAATATATAAAAATTAGCACTTATCAATCATTTTTTTCTTTGACTTCTTTTCCACACAATTTTTAGGTCGACCTTTAACACGAGATACACCATCTTTATTTTTCATTCCTTTTGCTTCAAATGCATCCTTTTCACTAGATGTATTGGTCTCATTAACTTGTTGATTGATGATCATTAAAATCTTGTTGATTTGTCATAGAAGAATTTCTATTTAAGATTTTATCAACTTCCACACGTAATTCAACCAACCTTTTTGTAAAAAAAAAAAAGTTGAAGCATCATTAGATCCAATAGGTTTACTTGCTATCTCACCAGCATTTTGACATAAGTCCTTGAAACAATTTGAGACAACTAACTTTGGGCCTTCTTTGATTATGCACCCATTATTATCTATAACACATCCACTCCAAGCATGATTGGTTCACCTCTTGGGAATGTATTTTGGAGGAATAATTATTATATTCCACAAATTAAATGCTTGAAGAGCATTGCAGCATAAGATTCCAAGAAAGTCATATTTCTTACAATTACACATAACTATTTCATCTTTTGAGTTAAAACTAATCTTGTGCTCATTTATATCTCCCATTACATATACTTTATACTTAAATAATGTTGAAACATAATTATATTCTTTAAAGAGTATGTTACAGGACTTTTCATATTCCTCTCTAACTTGATAAAAGTCTACTGGTGTAAAGATGTCTATTGTATTCTTCAATAAAAGGACATCCAAATTTAGTGGTGGCATTTTTTGACTCATTTCATTGTTAACCTCTAGCTCCTTATATGTCACATCCTTTAAAAATGCCTAAAGAAATTTAACACATGAAATGTATACTTTATATAACCTCTTAATCAACAATTGAAACTTTCACTCAATTGTGTTCATGTAGCACCTACTAAAAAGCCATGTCACCTATATATATCGATGCCCACTTTTCTTTCTTTCCAAACAAATCTTGCATCCATTTATTTTGACAAAATTCATACTTGTCAAGCATTGATTCCCATGCATCAAGAAAGTCATTCTCATACTAATAGTCATAAATGCAACACTTCAAGTCTAAAACAAAAGAATCTAATTTCTTGAAAGCATGATTAACATTCTTAAGGGCATTTTGAAATAGATGTCAAGTGCATAGGCAATTATATGATTCAAGTAAAACCATTGAAATTGCTTTTGCCATTTTTGCATATTGATTTGTAAAAATTATTTTTGGTTTCTTCTCACAGATGGCCTTTAGAAAAATTCTAAATAGTCATTCAAAAGATTTAGTAGTTTCATCATACAATAATGTAGCACCAAATATAATAGTTTGCCAGTGGTGATTGAGTCCAACAGAAAGTGCAAATGGTCAAAATTTTTTGTTTCTATGATAAGTAGTATCAAAAGATATCATATCTCTAAAATAAACATAATCTACAACCATTTTTCCATTTACCCAAACAATGCTTGTGATTTGATCTTCAGCATTAAGTTGAATTTCATAACAAAACAATGGATTCTCATATTGCCTTGATTGAAAATAATGAAGCAAAGTGTAAGCCTCCCTTTCTTTAATTTCTGTCATCCTTTTAGAAGTCAAATAATTGCTAATATCCTTAAGAGTGCACCTTGTAACACCATAATTACTAAGCTCATCTCATGTTATTTCTAAGCTCACATCCTTGGATCATACAATTTTGCCAAAGAAAGTCATTAAAAATATTAATTTTAATTGCGTTACGTCGTGCATAAAATTTGCGTTTCGTGTCCTATGGACCACATGAACTCATCTATCTTATTCTCATATTTAGATACACAAATACAACTCATAAAAATCTCAGGAAGTGGCCTAGAACTTGAGCTAATGAAATATATGCATGAAAATCATGTGTGTAATCTTAAACTGAAATTTTAGTTTTCTGTCATGAATTTTGAAAAATTATAACTAATTCTAGAAAAAAATAAAATCAAGCATACTATACCATTCTAGAAAGCTACAAATGTCTACTTTATGTTAAAAATAATTTCAAACTACAATAAGGTCGTCTAGCCACTAGAAATTAATGGAATAGTAACTAAGGTTGACTGTCACTACTAATACTATCCATGAATTTCAAAAATTTATATCTCCCAGCTCAGATATCCAATTGTGACAATCTCAGTGTCCATAGAAATTTTATTATGTCTAATTTATACTTGTAAAATTTTATGAGCATTGGACATCACTATCCCCTTGAATGACACAGTATAAAAAACTGACTATATAAATAGTGCTTATACTAGTTCAACAGAAAAATGCCAATTTTAAAAAATCATAATTAATTTCACAAAACTCCAAATAACTTGGTCTTTAGCTTCCCAAAAAGATCTAAATAATATCTATATGTATGCCAAATTTTATGAGCAAATTCATTCATTTGGTTAAATCTTAACATTAGGTTGCAAAATGATCATTTTTGTATCTCATAAAGGATCCAAGAGGGTCAAATATGGTTCCATGACTCCTATGGCCACTTGAGAATGTGGGAAAGCACCAAAATAATCTACTAAACATGTCTCAAAGGTGTACAAACCCAAATTTCACAAACTCACTCATCCACCCCAAGACATCCACAAGATTACGCAAGCTAGTTCTTGCCATTCAATGTCAAAACCATGCAATATTGTACATATGGCATCAAATCTCATTTGTACATGATACATTTATATATTTACATATATTCATGAGGTCATACAACATATACAATAAGGGATTACATCATGTTCCACTCATATGGCTACAAATTGGCATTTTCGCACACTTGGTTGTCAAACTTTCCTCTTCAAGCTTTGTGGCTCTTATTTCTTAGCTCACTTAGTCCACCTAGACATGTGGAGAGAGAGGAATGAGATTCTAGGAATCTTAATAGCTCCTCCCTCTTTCAACCATACATAAAGAATGCAAATCTATGTCTAAAAATGCATGCATGAACATCATGGAGTATGTAGTCATTCAAGAAACATTTTTAGCATTCAAGAAGTCATACAAAGCATACATAGGCTTGTAAAGTAAGTGGTTTAGCCTCACCCATTCTCTTTAAAGATTTTGGACTTGTCTCACCCTTTTCTTAAAGGCTTTGAACTAAGCCTTACTTTTGGAAGACTCTTGACTTTGTCTCAACTATTCTTAAGAGTTCTTGGCTCATCCTCACCATAACTAAAGGGTTCTTGGCTTCACCACCCTCAAGCAACCAAAGCAAAGTCACAAAGCATCATTTAAAGACATAATGCAACATCATGGTACCATGGCATCTAGATACATCCTAACACATTTTTCATGGCTCAAAACATACATACACACATCCAAGACAAGATAAACATCCACTCATATATGAGAGAAAGGAAAGAAAACTACCTTTGTTACACAAGCACACTTTTCCTCTTGGATTTGGTTGCTTTTCCTTGGCCACACACACACAATAAGATAGGGATTGTTTCTCTTGGCCTAGACACATCATATGGAAGCCAATTATACTCTTGAACCAAATTCTAAAGCTACACATTCATTAGAAAAGTTAGGTAGTTCATATGGCTCCTTTAAGGTTCCATAATGCATTTAATGAAGCAACCCTATGGAAATATAATCTTTGCTCCATTCTCTTCATTCAATTATGATTCTTGACTCCTTTTAAACCTTTTAGAATTATCACACAATCAAATTAAGGATCCTAACTAGGTGTTGCTTATTTAAACCATAATATGGAACCTATAATACCATCTCACTATCCATGACTTCTAAAATTTTTTCAAATTTTTCTCTCATCCTCTTCCATCATATATGACTCAAAAATAAGCTTAGAATAAATTGAAACTATCCCTTGGTGCTCCAACCCCTCTAGGCCATGGCTATAGAGCATAGGGATACTAAGTGAGTTTGTTTTATTTTCTTGATGGAAGATGCATATAAGGAGCCTTCTAGGAATCTTAGGAGCTCATCTAAATACTCATTTAGGTCTAGGAATTCTTGAATCAAATCAGAATTTTAAAGGAACACTTGAAACCCTAATTTTTCTATCTTGAAATATAATGGTTATTTTGTTGTTTCCTTTGCATAGTCTTGTTCTCCTCCTTCACTTTTCTAAGATTCATCCTTGGTTTAGCTATAAATCTAACTCCTCTTGGCTGGTCTTAGGTAGGGCAAAACACACACAAGAGGAGGAAGAAGGAGAATCAAGCATAAAGATAGAAAAATACCTAATTTCCTTGGTTTCCCTTGCTTGTTTTTCATCTTGCTTGGCTTCTTCTCCTTGAATTCAAAAATCTCCTCTCTGTTCTGCCCTCAAAATAGATCCAAACACCTCACTAAATGCATAGGAAGAGAGGAGGAAAGGAGGGGAAGAAATCTAATAAAAGAATAACAAGAATTTTCATGAATTTCTCATCTTTTTCTTGGCTTTTCTCCTCCTCTTCTCCCTTTGTTCTTGTGTGCCTCCCTCTCTTGAGTCTTCTCTGATTTTTGGATAGAAATAAAGTGAGTAGAGAAAGGAGAAAAAGGGGTGTGACTCTTATAGAAGGTTCAAGAGACAATTTCTTTCAAAAATTCCATTTATGTCCTTAACTCTTGGCATTTTCGTTTCTAATTTATTTTAGCTCCTTTTTTAGAATTATCTTTTTCATCATAAAATTTAGGTCCTTAATCTTATAAAATACCTTTGGAATTACTCAAATCGAAGTTAAAACCTTTTCAAATGAAAAGGTTAAAGTTCGGGTTAACTAACGTTAGAAAATGTATACCAAAGGGGTTTTAACTGTCCCGGGGCTTCCTATGATTTTCAGAACCTTTAAGAACCCTAAAGAACTCTGACGATTGTGTCGTTCAATCTCAAATAAAACTAGGAAGCAAAATAAATTTTTATAGTTAATGGTGCAATCCTAGGTCATCTCCTTTAGAGTTTATGCCTTAATTTGTTTATGGAAAAGTTATCTTAAGTATTGTTACTGAAACTAAATTTGGGGTTGAAGTATTAGAATTTAAATTAAACTAAATTTATTTGACAAAAATCAAAAGACTTTAAAACTAAATGAGATGATCAATTAAGAGAATATGGTAGCTAGCTTTACATTGGACTCCCTAGAATTCAATTATCTTTGCACTTGATTTAGTTTACCAAAATTGGAATTAATTCCTTGCTCTTTAGTGTATTCCTTATAAAAATTCTTGAATAACCATCCAAGACCCAATTTATTAATTATACAAGGAATTTGCAACCACAAGAATCCTTGAATAACTAATTAATTGAATTAAGAACAAGAATGCACTTTAACCAAATTCAAGCACATGCACAATTTACTTAGGATACTAATTTACCAATTAGATTAATTAATTCCTCAAACCTTTAATTGCACACAAATTCTAGTTAATTAATCCAATAACCATTGTATCAATTAACCAAAATCAAGAGGAATTTGAAAGCAAATTGTACATTAATTCTGGAATTTCTATAAGCATATGATAATCAAAATTAAAATTCCAAAATCAAATTCAATTCATAAAACAAATTAATAAAAATTCAGCAACTAAATTCCTAAATCAATTAACTAAACCTAGTCAAATTAATCAAAGATTTAATGCTGGAAATTAAAAACATAGTAAGAAATAATTATCCAATTTTATAGGAAAAATAGAGCTCAAATCTTCATCTGGGATTTTCCAACTTTCAGCTAGCCACCATGGTTGGATTAAGCTGCCATGGAGATATTAATTGAAGAAGAATTTATGGACAGAATGCTTCAGGAATCTCGTTGGCTCTCCTAGCAGTCTTGCTCCTTCCTACGTTCTGCTCTTGCTCTCTTTCTCGTTCAAAAAGCATGTCCCCTCTTACTGAATGGATGCATCTATATATATGCGAAAACTTGCTGAGAGTTTGAGGCGTGCTTGGATGGAACTGTGCGAAGGGATCAGAGGCTGTTATGAGTGAAAGAGACGTGCTGAATTGAAGCTTCTATCTCCTTTACAATTCACGTGCTTCTGGACGCTTTAAACTTGCTGCTGTTCATTAATTATTCTTCACGTGAAAGCCTCTTCATTTACTTTGCTCACGAGCTATTCCTTCTGTTTGGTGCTGCTGGATGTGTGTATGAGAGTGGGCCCCATTTTAAAGCTAATTATATTCGAATTCATGTGAACTTCCTACGTAGCTTTTTTTTCATCTTACGTTTTCAGCTCCTGCGTTAGTTTTCCACGTGAATTCCTTCATTCTATAGCTTACTCAGCAGCTTCTTCCATTCGTTTCCAGCTTCATTCATTCAGCTTGTAATTATATTGTCCAGCATGGCTTCACCTTCAGCTCTCTTCTCATGTCGTTGCTCAGCTTCTGCATGTTCATCTCCTCTTGCTCTATTCTTAAACTCAAAAACAGAGGCTTCTTCTGCATGCGTTCTGCTCGAGTTACAGCTACTTCTTTACTTAATTCTCCAGCTCGAGTTTCTTCTTTCCAGCGTGATATCCAGCCACCAACGAAGTGAAAGGAGCTTCTCCATGCAGCTCGTTCTTCTCACGTTGTTCTGCTTCTCAATTTTCTGCCCAGTTTCTTCGTTCTTTTCTGCCCTTCGTGTTTAGCTTCCATGCCACGTAAAGATTCTGCATTCGAGCCTCTTATCAATGTGCATCTTCTTCACGTTAGAACTGCAGCTCAAAGCTTCCTCATGCAGCTTGTTCATTCGTGTTCTCTTCCTCATTCCCACTTAACCCATAGCTTGCATGCTTCGTGTTTAGCTCATTCCAGTTCTTACATCTTGTTTCTGGTTCTCTTCAATCAGCTCGAAGCTTCCATGTGTTTTATTTCTGCAGCAAAATTCCAGCGTCTTCTCTTCACATGAGCTGCCTCGTCTGCCCAAGAAAGCCAATATATGAAAATATAATTTATTATTAATAAATACAGAATTATCATCCAAGTCTTTATCCTTAAATTCATTTTAATTCAATTGCCCAAAAATTCTGCACAAGATTAATGAATGTTTTTAAGGATTGAAAATATTTAGTCATCAAAGGGTTTTGGAGAATAAAATCTTAGTAATTTTAAATCCAAAAATTCTCTTTATTAATTCAAAATTATATTGTTTTCCAAAATTAACCACAAATTCAAATATTGTATAATAAGTCCATTTAAGCTCAAATTGATCATTAAAATCAATAATAAATGTGGGTAAAAACATATAGAATTTAGTATTTGTCAAACTCAAATTTATCATTTCAAAAACCCTCCTATAAAAATTTTAAAATTTGCTTAAAATTACGAAAATGTCATTACGTTTCGTAACTATTTCGTTAATTTTCATCCGACTATTTTAGCCTCTGTTTTAGGGTGCTTGTGGCCTCTTTAATTCATTATTTAATATCTATATTATTATTCTAAAATTTCTAGACCTTAACCAATTCATTTTAAAGGACCCGTTTTGAAAACATATTTGTTTTTGTCATTTTAACGAAAACCGGACGTTACACACCTAACGTTCTCTCATCTTCTAACTTGTCGACTTAAAAGTTCAAAAATCAATTTTTGTCATATGGCCAAAATTATTTGCCAATTCAATTTAAGTACCTTGAGCAGTAGTAACCTTTCTTTGGGATAGTCATTTATGTTTGCTCTTAGGAGTAGCAAAAGCATGATTATGTTGCTTCTCAAAAAATATAACTACATATTTTCCATTTTCTTATTGACAGATGACCATTCAAGCCAAACAATTAGCTTCAAATCTTTACAAACCTTTGTTAATTTACATTACTTACCTTCTTGAACCTTTTTTTTTTTAACATATAAATTCTTAAGATATTAATGTCTTTTGATCCATCTTGTTTTTGTTCACCCAATGTTTTCTAATACTAAAACTAAAAAAGCTAACATACATATTGTAAAACCTAGCTATATGCACATTCCTTAGTTTCAAACTCCATCCCAATATATGGGCTTAAATATGTTTCGATAACTTCATGTTCTAAAAGAGGTTCAGCTAATAGGGGACTAGATACGACTACATTATCCATCTCATTGTAATATATATATATACACACATATAAATTAACTATCAAATTCAATAAGATTTTTGATGCAAAATATAAATCAACACACTAACAACACTAGCAAACAAAGGAGTATAATGAAGAAGAACAAAAGATGAGAACTAAAAGTAATTGAGGCAAATTTGATCTATGCTACAATATAGGTATTATTATGAACATTATATTAATAACCATTATTTTATATGTGAAAACATATTATATAAGAGTAAAATGAGTGCATCAACTTGATGTTGAAATTTTAAAAGGAACAAGTCAAACATTAGTATCTCTGTCCTTGGTATTTCATAACTTTAGCTCTAAGATCTTAGTATCTTTATCCATTGTTTGTACCTACACAAGTTTATTTACAAGCCTTAATGTACATAATTAGGAAATTTTGGAAAGTGAAAATATATTATTTATATTTGAAATCAATATTAATATGTTCTTTTCATTAGAAAATTATAATTTAAAAAGAGAGAGTTGGAAGAAGAAAGTGAAGGAAGATATATCTAAAAAGTTTAAACTAGAAGTGTTATGTTGAGTGTATAAGAGAAAAAGTTGTAGGATAGTCATGAAAAAGCAACACAATTGGTATTACTTCAAGGGAACGAGTTGAATGGGAATAAAAAATATCTACACTGCTTAGATAATGAAGCTTCTATAATTGAAATCCTCATATTGAAATAAGGTTTTCAAGAAACATTATGTAGAAAAATAGAAAATGCATATACTTGGTGATTTCAACAATAGCAACCTTGATTGTGAGAAATCCACGACTTTGATAGTAGGAGTAGCTCTACAACTACCTTGAATGACTTCAATGGTGAGAGCAGCTCCACAACTTCCTTGGACGACTTCAACAAGATGGGCAAAGATAGAGGAGAAGAGGAGAACAATGGAAGATGGGAATAACATTTGGCTAGAGATTTTTAGGATTTTTTTAAAGTTAAAAGGTAAGTTAACAGTGGTAGTGACTCGGTTAATGAAATGTTAAAAAAAAAAAATCCATGCATAATTAGCTAATGTTAAATATATAGGTATAAGTATGTAAGTTTTCTCCAAATATTATATAGTCAATATAAGAAATAAAATAATTTAGATAAAAGGAAAATAACAAAATCTTAAATAATGAAAATGCATATATTTTCTTAATTCAAGTGTCATATGTATATGATATATTTTTTTTTCAAGTGTTATATATAAAAAATTTAGTTGTTGGTAAATAATAAAAATGAATACATATTCTTATGTTTTCTAACATAATGGAGGATATCCTTGTATATAGGCAAGAAGTTGCAATTGACCTTCTCTCTTAGAATCTTAAAATTTTGAATATAAATTGTCACAATAAAACACATTATCATAATAACATGACCATTCAACATCTTATAACTTTCTAGGATTCATGATTGCTTTTGGGATTTTCAAATTCAAAGAATTCATGGTAATTTGTCTTGATTGCTTTTAACCCTATTATAGCTATTGATCATAATCTTATATCATTTTAATAACCAAGGCAAGTCATTATTGACTTTTAATGGTTAACTTGTGTATAAGTCATAAGTGGCTATCAACTTGTACGTAAACATGTTAAAATTAGAGAGTTTTTAAGGTTTTTGGAGGCATGAGATACATAAATTATTAGCCTTTAAATCTACAACAAAAAATATTTATAGCCATCAATTCTTCAAGATATACCACGAATATATATATATATATATATATATGCACTATTTATTTATTTAGCTAATGAAAACATTGGTTATAAAATAACTAAAACAAAAAATGATGTAGCCTTTGACTATTTAATCATATTTAGCTTTTTGATTTTTAATATTAAATTGATAATCATATTATAGATATAATATGAATAAGGCTTGAATTTATAGATAATATAAAGCATTGAATGTATAGATAATATAAAGTGAGAATAAAAAGCTTCTTATACCTTTATATGATGAAGAGTAAGCTGTAAAAATTAATATATTACACCAATTTGTTCGAGACTTGTAATGATAATTTATTGTAAAACTAATAAAAATATAAAAAATATTACAACAATGAAAGAAAAATTGAGAAGAGAATAATAAAGATAATTCTTATTCACTTGATTACTTTATATTTAATACATAATCTCTATTTACAGGCCTTTAATCATAAAGATAAACTTATGAATTATAATAATATAAATAAAAAAATTAATTTACATAATTATATAATATAAATCTTTTTAAGAGTTATTGGATATATACTATTAAATATAAAAAAAATATTTAAAAAATATTCTTTAAATATTACATATATTTAAGTAATTATATCATTTAGAATAATTTTAATTTTGTTCTAGTCAGACAATGTTTAGCTAGTGGCCCTACTTTGGGTTAGTGGAGAGAGGAATACGGGTTTCTACAATAATTAGTGGTTTAATTTTCATACATCTTTTATAGTTCTCACTAAGTTCTAAATTCTCTTAGCTTGAGAAGTGTGTGACCAGAGTTATGATTGTATTGCAGAAACAACCACCTGATAAAGGATTGGATTTTAGTAGTACTATTTCTTAAATTTTTTTTCCTATAATCACAACTTAACTGTATCTGAAATTAAATTAATCTGTTCAAACAAAATTGAGGCATGTTCAGATGAATTTAGATATAATTAAGTAATAACTTTTAGTGCAGAAAATGCCAGTGCAAGACCACTCATGTCTGATGTAGTTTCACGATTGACCTGAGAATTCTGGCCACAAAATCGTGAGGACCAGATTATATCACCTTTTACCAAAAATAAAAAGTGAAATCCGATTACTTTTTTTGATTTTATATATATATATATATATATTGGGTTTCAGTAAAAATCTTATTTTCTCTTTTTTCATCCTTTTCTTTCTTCACATTTTTTTAATTAATTTAATTAACGCATATTAGTTTTTTTTTATTTTTATGAGACTAAGTTAATAATATTGTATATTGACCTATAAAGTTAATTTTCAATAATCTTTTAATATTAAACAATAAATATTACTTTTATTTATATAGTCATTTAATTTAATTTTTATTCATCAAAATAATATAAATAACAGTGCAATTATAAATTACTTTTCTTTTTTCAGAAGATACTTAAATTATATATTTTTATTTTAAAAAATTATATACTATTCTCTTGAAATAAAAAATATGTTATATTAATCTTTCTTGCAATATAAGACAAACTATAATTACATATACTTTAACTAAAATATTTTTATATTTATTCTATAATATGATAGATATTAAATATGTATTTAACAATATAAAATATTTATTTGTTATTTTTAGCTTAATTTAGATTTATAATTTTTAATATAAAATAAATAATATTTAAATAGACTTTAAAAATATTTTTATTAAAAGTTAATATTATTTTTCAGAGTACATTAATATATTTTTTTAAAAAAAAAAATTGTATATATTTTTAAAAGTGTTAAGTTCCGTGCTAGAACGGGAATGTCCAATTGCATTGACCGCATGGGGTTGTTGTAGATGGCGATGTGGTGGCTACGATCGAATCACAAAAAGCAAGAGGCCAAAAAGTTCAAAGCTTTCTCTGCTATTTGGAAATGAAGAACCCATAAAATAAGGGAAGAAATTGCAGTGATTTTATGGTAAATGGCAATGCGATAGTTATGATTATGACATTAGCTTCATTCTCATTGCCTGCCTTCTGTACTGTTATGAAGATGCTCTGTGTTTTTGCTTTGTCATTGTGGTTGGTGTAAAACATGAAATCCTTTATATCTTGCTTTTGTTCTTCCAATCGTCGAGCTCTATAATACAACAAAATACTTGTTAGAATTCTTCATGTTTTTTGTCATTTCAGATTTATCAGTAATAATTGGGGTAATTTCTTCTTTTTTTTTAGTCGAAATTATTGAACGTCAAAAGTATACGAAGCTTGGAGTTGGACTGGTTAAAGTTGTTAAAATGGTACTGAGAGGGGGAAGCTAACGTCTGGAGCACTATCGTTTATTAGTTAGAAGAAGAGGAAAAATCTATAAAATTAGAAGAAGAACTAATAATTCTATTTGCTTTTTTTTTTTCACCGTGAAAATCTATTTCAAATTTATATTATTATGTGCTTTCGATATAGAACACAATGTTGTGCTTTCCTAGGAAACTCAGGAAGGTGGCTGAAAGAAAATAAGTGTGAGGAACTTTGTAGAATCAGAATCAAAATCAGCGAACTCTCTTTCCTTGGTTGATCTTGTGTTAGTTGCTATTTAAATTCCTTAGTTAAAGATCTAGCATTCTAGAGATAAATTTTGCTATTTAGTTATGATATGATTTCTCAGTTACCTCTGTTTACAGGTCCTAAATTCCTTAGGATTATGAAAGGGTTGATCGAAGGATATAGAAGACGGAACAAGGTGCATCCAACTCATGGAGCTTTTTGGGGGATGGGCGTGGGCATAGGTTGTGGTGTTGGTTGGGGTCCTGGTTTTGGCCCTGAAGCCATCGGCTATGTTGGAGCTGGTTGTGGCATTGGATTTAGTGTTGGCTTCACTCTGGCTGGCCTGGGTGTTGGTCTTCCAGCCAACATTCACTTTCAAGCTCCCTATAATGGTAACACTTTCTATATTCTTAAACCACTGAAAGCCTTCTCAAGGTGTCACTTAACTCATAAATTTGTTCAAAATTTTTTAAGTTTCTGGGATCATCAAAACCTGTATTTCGCTTGATATATACAAAGAAGTTGTTTCGTTTATTGTTATCTTATATTCCCTGGTGTCTTCAATACCATGGTTTAAGATTTTAAAGTATAAGATATCATGGTATTTAAGATTCTTATGTTTGGTATGACAATTAAACATTGTCATAAAAAGAGTACAATTAATATTTTATAGAAGTTAGCAAAGCTAAAACTTTAGGAATGTGAAGTTCCCATGGGTTTTGGGTAGTTTGAGATATCACCTAAAATAGTGCAATCCTATTTCTTTTGATATCTTGACACCAAGCATCTTGGATACTAGTGTACCAAACTAGCAATCACAAGCATCTTCTGCTTTCCAAAATGTCTTTTGCATTTCAAATTTCTGATATCTAATATACTAGAATAATAATGATAGTATACTAAAGGCTTCCAAAATGTCTTTTGCATTTCAAATTTAATATTCCTAGTCTTTAACCCATTGGACATTATAGTTTATTTTTTGATCCAGCTATTATGGCAACAAGAGACTCCGCATTGGAGTTGGCACGGTCAAACAGTCTTCTTTCAATAAAAAATTTTGCAGGCGATGGCTGGACTGAAATTGTACCTCATGTTTCTGAACTGCAGAGAGAAGCCAGTGAGAAATTCTCTAGCTTTAGGCAGCAGCATTTATCAATCAAGGGCATTGATTTTCTTGAGGTGAAAAATAGCCTACCATTGCTTACCACGTCTGCTCGTGAAAGTTTTCGGGCATTCTATACCCAGTTGTTCAGCTCTCGCAGAGGTATCATCGAAAATCAGTTTTCTGTCCTGCATCGATTGATCAATTGACATTGAGTTTTCCTTGTATGATTCCTCTTTAATTGTTACCCTTTCCTCTCTTTTTTTTTTTTTCCGCTTTTCTTGCGTTGAGTTTGTAGCATATTAGCACTTGGGTCGGACATGAATAATTACCTTTGTTTCTTAGTCCAATATTTTCCTCTGGCTTTTGGAGGTGTTACAATATTCATACTTCCATTTGCAAGTTAGAGTAACTTAAATTACAAACTTCAATAGCTCAATAATATTTGTGTGGCTGATCCTTGAATATGGTCACCTGAATGAAAGTCTTCCTTTCAGTAAATATTATACTTCGTAGTTTCCCCTTTATCCCAAAAAAAAAAGGTACAATTTTCCAAAAATATCACTCTAAGATCATTTAGCGGTTTGGGAGATAATTCCACCCGACATGGTTAGTTTTGTATTTTAGAAATATGCCTAAGGAAAAAATTTTTAGGTAGATCCAGCATACAAAGATAAGAAAACCAAACCATTATATGTAAACATATCAAACACGTTTATAATTGATATATAGATCAATCATCAAATGAATCATGAAGTGATATGCAAACATGTCAGATATACTTTTAAGTGGCACTCACATTTAATATGCTTAACATGTCTCTTTATGATTAGTTTGATTTACATATCTTTTATAAATAAAGTCTTCTTAAAAATGTTTCTTGTCAGTGAATGCTATCCTCTTCAATTTGGCCTGATAGTTGTTGCATATTAAAAGCATGTAATTTGAGAAAGTATCATGCATAATGTGCATAAAGTCTTTGCTCCATTAGACGCAAAATTTCATTAGCTGCTGTAGTAAGTAAAACTGAAACATTTGCATCTGTTATTTGCAGGGAAAGATGGATAGTTATCCAAAACTGTGAGTTTGTAGCTTTTCCATTCGAGGTTTACATCTTGTGACAGAGCCTTCGTTCGTGTATGGATAGGACCAAAAGGACCTTATTGGTTCAGTTCTTGAGGTATCTTACCATATCTGTGTCTCCCCCCTCTTGTGGGAGAAATTCAGGCGTGTATTTTATTGGTCAAAAGACGATTCTCCAAAACAATCTCCCTCTTTAAAACTAAGATAAGAATAGTCTAGTCATACTCCTTCCGATTTAAAATGTAAGTCACTTAAGGATAAAAATTTTAATTCAAAATGTAAGTCATTTGACAATAATAATTATTTTTTTTCCTATAATACCCTCTATTTAAAGGTAACACCTGTATTAAAAACATTTCATTTAATGGCAACAGCTGTATTGACTATAAGGATAAGACTAGAAAGATATAGTAATATTTAAAAAGTTTAAAAATATAATTAATTTTTTTTAAGAATCGTAAATCTATTAAAGTTGACTTATATTTTAAGTCGGAAGGAATATTTCATAAGAAATTTGCTGCCAAATTAATTTCTGAATGGACAACATGTCAGTTTCTGGAGACCTCATATGAATGACATGCAAGACGCATTGTTAGCAGCAATGAAGAGCACTACAAATGGAGCATCCATTTCCCTCTCTGCACTAGAATAAATAACAAAAACCAAATTTGGCATGATTTTCTCCAGATTTTATAGAAGATGAAGTAGACTAACTATGGTTGCTTTCTAGTTGGTGAACGAGTTTAGAAAATGTCTTCCTTAGTCAAAAAAATGTGCAAATGAATATTATATCGGACTCATTTTTCCAATTTCATCTCAAAATTTTCAAATGTGGGAATTGACATCAAGGGAACTAATAAATTATACATTTAATCCCGAACAGATGCTATTTTATACCAAATAGCTCATTTTTCTAGTATAAGACATGGACGAATTCCTTTGGTTGATGCTCGTCTTTATTCATTTGGAGTTGAATTCAGGGTCTAAATATGACTATCGAAGATCTCATATTGGATATAAAAATTAAAAATTGTCTGACGAGAACACAAATGATAATTATAAAAGTGGAAATCGTTCCATGGATCCCCCATAATTTTTTAAAAGGTATGTCACGATACAAAAAGATGAACGATGCCATCCATAGTGGAAGACCTGAGATGCTACTTCTGGATTCACTGTGGACAATGGGGGTAATAATTTTCATCACTGTTACAAAGTTGTGCAATAGCTGATATACTTAGACATATTAAGGACACGCCTTTAGCTAAAAGCAGCCATGGATCTTCAGTTAACGAAAAGATGATTTTTGTACATTGCCCAACACGAGCCATAATTATTGGTTGTGCATGATCTCGTTATTGTATTTCCCCTGAATTGTCCAAGTGGCTAAGGACAGCTAAAAAGAAATATATCAAATCTAAATGATACAATTTTTTTTCCTTGGGTCCTTCACAGAACCACAGTGTAGTTAATGTGGGTGATGTTACCTATTGCTTGTGACAGAAAGCCTTCAGAAGGTTAAAAGGTACAATAGGCAGCAGCCCTGAGGAAGTCATTTAGATCTAGTAGTCCTGCTTGGCGTGTAGGCTTGACCAGATTCCATTGCATTTATGAAGCCGTGACTCCCCCTTTATGCCGCGAAATATCACTTCAAACCAACACATTAATGTGCCAACAACCAGCATTGATTTCTCATTTATAAGGATTAAAGAAAATTTTAACTTATAAATAAATCAAATTATTAACTATTAAAAAAGGCGTGTATGTGTATATTTTGTGAGACCTGTCCTTGTTCTCTGGTATATTTACGCATTATTTCGTTATTGGCTTAATCTCTCCCTTACCTATATAATCTATAGAAACCTTATGCAATAGTAACTGTCCAAATTTTATACAAGTTAGATGCGATTTATCACCCATCTGAAAAATGAGACAGCTCAATTCAATCTTTAGTACAATGATTAACTATCCAAATGGTTTGCTTTCTAAAGAATAGCAACTTTCGTACGACAATAGAAGACTTGAATGTAGTTAACGCTGACGTTGAATCAGGCAGCAGTCCATGTCGAAAGAGCATAGAATTATATTCTATTAGTCAAACGAGAAGCCAATAACAGAACAAAGGAAAAGCAAAGCACAATCACATATTCTAAGTTTACATATAATAAAAAGCAGAACTTCCTCAAGTATATAGGCAACAATGAGAACCACAAATTTGGTGCTCGGAAATTAAACCTCAATTCCGCGAAATTCTGCATGCTGAACCATATGACAACGCTTCTATCACTGCCTGAGGAATTCTATTTATTTATCTAGCACTCCTTTGGTTAGCGAAGGAAGGAGATAGTGAGGTGATTTCGGAAGTTTGCTTCCAGGGAAGTCAAAATGCACAGGACAAGCATACGCCTCACAAGTAACTTAAAAAGATCCACTGCAATCATCATTGACATCAGGGTCACAGCTAGAATCTTTATTGGATCTATACTCAGCAACGGGGTAGCTTGAGTCCTTCCAAAGCCAGTCACTTGAGAAAGTCTGGGAGGACTGATATTCCTGTTTCAAACACCCTGCTAGACTTAGCTGATCACCATAGACATGTTGCTTGGATCTTGCGGCATTGATGTTCAACGGCTCAGAATACCGCATTGTCCCCAGTTGGAAGCAGTTGCCAACCATAGTAGAACTATTTCTTGACTCTGAGACAAGTTCCGAGGGAATCTGTGATATATGAGACCACGTGGCGTCTGAGGTAGAGTCAAAACCAAGATACCTCGCACTTCCCAAGCCTTTCTGTAAGAAGTTGTGCTCATCTGCTTCAGAATTCAGTCCGAACCTGTGGAATCTTCAGTAAACATCAACATGCTCCATTTATTTCAGTTATGCATGATAAGAAAATACTGTTTAATAAAAACTAGTTAGATCTCCTCAGGAGCTCCTTACTCAAAACCACATTATTATTGCATCCCAACCCAATAACTGAGCTTATAAGCTTACAAATGGACCTAAAGGCAAAACGCTCTTGGATTATCGCAACCATGGAATCCAAAATCACCCCAGCTTCTATTCTATTGACGTGAATCTAATGGGCTCTTTCCAGAGATAAACTTCGTATAAGCTACACTCTAACATAGAGCAATTTAAATGCTCCTTCTATGGTCAGAAACATAAGTTGTATATCTGCCATACCTCAAATATTTAACTTCCCAAAAAATAAGTGACATCATTTAGTTTAAAATTGCCAAATTAACCTCTCACTATCGTCTTCCCCTTCACATTTGATCCTTTTCTAAATTTACAACCAAAAAGTTTTTGCCACCTTCGCTATGTGCATTTCTCAACCATCCACACAGTATTGACATCAGCTTCTGTTGACACAAACGAGCAACTATGACAGCGCTACTTAAGGAGTGTTCGATATATTCAATTTCAATTCAAAAAGTAATAGTGGAAGATTTCATGCGAGCTCACTGATGACCAAACAATTAAACTCCATATCAGATAATAAGAACAAAATAGTCATATTCACAATGTTCTTCAACAATCCATCCCAAATTTAATAGGAAGGATGCATCAAAGCTATGGACCAAGTTTCTAGATGAGTGTCATTACACCATTTGTAATCACTTAAAACAGTATCCCACCATCACTAAGATGTACGGCTGGCAAACATAAAATCATATCCCATTCCTGTTCAGAGTTTTGCTTCCACTGCATCAAAAATTAAGATCAGTCCTCCTGCTATTTAGGTTATTAATACGCAATCATCAATTAAGCCTTTGGTTTATCAAGTCGTCCCCTGATACTTCATTCCATTTTCACCCTCTGACATGGTAGCATCCCATTTGCTTAGGTGTGCTGTAAATCAATATGAAAAGCACATCTGCAACATCTTTAATAAAAAGAACCTAGAGCTCCAAATCATGATCTCAGATTCATGTTAGGAAAACCATGATCTGTTGTTGGAAGATAGGATAATACAGGTTCCTATGTGGATGTTCGGGGGAAGGTCAACCCCCAATGATCACTTTTGGACCCAACTTGAACAAAATAAAAAGTTAAGCTCAAGACTCAACCCAGAAACACAATTTCCAAATCATAGTGAACTTCCTTTCCAATACAGTAGTTGGAAGATAGAAAATGATGAAACTTGTATTCAGGGTTATAAACCTAAGAGCAAAATCTGAAAAAGGGCTAGATTAAAATTGTTAAGATTCTAGCTTACTTAAATGCATGTTTTCAACTAGACAAACCAAGTTGAAAAAATACAAGTCTAAACTTGAAAACTCTGAGTGGTGGACTTACACCATATTCTCCCATCCCAAACATTGTAATGATCCACATGTTATAACTTAGCATTACAGTTACTACGATAACCATATAACATACTGTCTGTGAAGGTAGCTTGTATGCAAAACAAATAACCGCAATTAGAAGTTACTTCAGACAGAAATTAAACAAAAATCAAACAATTAGAAGATGCATACATCATGATGCTCAATAAGCACCACTTAGAAATGGGAAGAATAAGAAAAATAGAAATACCTGTATTCTTTCTTGTTAATCTCACTAGGAAGAGACTGTATCTGAAGCTGTGATACGTTATTTCCAAGGTTGAAACCCTCACGAGCACCGTTTGCGTGCAAGGGCAGGCTCTGGAAGCTTCCACAGCCACTTCTGCTCCCAGTAGCAACAACGTCCGATGCCGAATCGGACGAAGACTGAGGAGCAGCTTGTTGTGATTCCACAGGCTTTCTTGAACGGTAACGACGGCGTATCATGTGCCGCTCACAGTACTTTGAGTCCGGATGCGCATCTCTCGAGCATCTCCACTTCTTCCCATCCGTCCTTCGACACCTCCCCGGCTCTGGGTCTATCTTCTTCCCGTAATACGAGCAATAACCCACTGAAAAAAAAAAAAAGGAATTAAGCATGATACTTCAAAAATCGAGCCGTATGTCGTCTAATACATATGGGCCAGTTGTATCAGATACCACACCACACTTCAAATTAGGTATTTGGGGGCTTACGAGATGGGTGATGGACAAGCTTTGGCGACATCAATTGGAGGCTCTTGCGAATGGGAGCCAGGAGGTCGAGGGGAACAGTCAATCCAGCCTTGAGGTACTTAAAGATGAGGGCTTGGTGTTCAAGCTCCTGCCATTGCGCCACCGTGAACGGTGTCTGGGTGGCCGTCCACATCGGCGGAGCGTTCATTTCGATTTTCTTGTTCATGTTGTTGTTCTACTGCTTTGAAGTTTGGGCACATAAGAAGAGCGATTCAATGCGGGAGACAGCACAGCCAAAATTGAATTACAGATAGAAAATAGAAAGAGAAGAGAGGCGGTTACCTCGGAGAGGGAGAGAGACAAAAGCAGTTCGGCCATGATTGGTAGGGATTAAGGAAGCCGAACAAGTATTGAAGCGATAGATCTTTTTCTTCACTGTCTCGCTCTTGTTTTTTCTTTTGTCCTTTTCCTGCAAAAGACACTCACCGCACCGAATGTCGGTTCAACCGCGAACCGGATTTTTTTCAGTGCCTTTTCTCTTTTTTAAATGTTATATCTTTTATAAAAGAAATCATCTTTAAGGATATATTAATAATTTTTTAATTTTAAAAAATATTACTTTTAATCTCATATATAAAAATAAAATTAATTAATTTATGAAAATTAAAATAATTAATTAAAAATAATTAATATTTTTAATTTTATCTCAAATAAAAATTATTTTTTAATAATATCTCTATGTAATATATGTATTTTTTTAAATTAATGATAATTATTATTTATAATTTAAAATACTTATTTAATAAAAAATATAATTAAAATATTATAATTAATATATTAAACATTAATAATTTATTTTTTATATTTTAAATCAAATTAAAATTTAAAAAAAAATTATGTATATGAAATCTTATGTATATTTTTATAATAAAAAAGTATTATATAATTTAAATATATTTTAAAAAATTATTTTTTTGTCACATGACGAGATTTAGATTTAATAGTTGTCAAAATCAGTCAAATCCACTAAAAGTTTGACTTGTTTATTCTTTAGAATTATCTAATAATATAATTATTTTTTATTTTACTTAATTCACTTATCGCATAAATCAACTTGGATAATTTGTGAGCTGATTATTTTTTTATTTTTTATAATTTCCTAATCTAAAGTACAAACCAGATGGACCCACTACGAATCCTACTTTCCTTTCGTCCAAAATCCTTTCGCAGAGAGACAAAGAGACAGCATCAGATAAGAGAGGACATCCATCTTACTCCTTCGTGAGAAAGGGAGTACATCATACTGCTCTTTCAAAATGAAAGGGCCTACATTATAAATGAGTTAAGTTTCAATCAAAGGATTGTATCAAAAAGCATCCTATATGTCCTCGCAAGTTGGAGGTGGGGGCAGCTGTTTGCTCCTACCTTCTTAATTTGGATTTAAATTTTTGTGTGGTTGTTAAGCAAGCAATTTGATTCCTTTTTTTTTTTTAATGAACTAGGTTAGATTCAAAATCCTGACTCATTTAATTAGATGGATTAACTTGTTTGACTTATTATTTGTGATAGGTTAACTTGTATGGTTAATTGGCACATTTTGATAATTACAGATTTAAACTTAAAATCACTTTGCACATTTTTATCAAATTTAGTCATATATCTACTAAACTAATCAAAATGATAAAACTTGTCAAAATCAAACTATGATCTAGTTTTATATTTTTTTTCTTTTAATTTAATTCTTAAAATAAACTTTTTAATTTTGGTAGGCAAAAAATTAAGTATGAAAATAAAATAAAAAAGGTGATTTTGTAAATAAAAAATATCCATAATATTTTTAATTTTAATAATTAAATAGTTATTATTAAAGAATATTAAATAATAATTGAGTGATAATTGTTGGGGTAAAAATATCCATAATATCCTCTCTTTTTTTCCTTTCTCTTTCTTGGTAAAGCAAACGGCCCTTAGTCACTTGAAAAAATTCTCTCTATCAAAATTGTTTGT
This sequence comes from Erythrophleum ivorense, assembly GCA_026724425.1. Taxonomy (NCBI): domain Eukaryota; kingdom Viridiplantae; phylum Streptophyta; class Magnoliopsida; order Fabales; family Fabaceae; genus Erythrophleum; species Erythrophleum ivorense. The sequence continues at coordinate 164,590 of JAIUCV010000742.1, read as the reverse complement.
TCATGAAGTAAACACATAATAATTTAACAAATTTGTTTATGTAGCATACAATAAATGATTGTTATTTTGCCTCACTAAAAACTATTTTGAGTGAGGAAAAAAAATTTTAAGAAATAAATTGAGAGAGTTTATTTTTAAAGAATTAAATTAAAAAATAAGTTGTCAAGAATAAAATTATTAATTTATTCTTAAGATAATTACTCAATATAAGTTTTGTTTCATAACAAAAAATAAATAAATTACTTTTTTCTTACTTTTTTTACTTTAAATTCAATTTTTTGATTTTAGAAACCTCAATACTACTAAGCTAAAGTGCATTTGTAAAATTAAAATATTTAACCTACTATGTTTGCTTTTTGTAATTTATTTATTTGTTGTTCGTCCATTCCTTTTAAAAAAAAAAATTGTTGATCAAGTATAAAGGTCTCAAAATAAATTTTAGAAAAAAAATTTATATATAACCTCCTAAATTTAAGATCATCATAATTTTGGTATACAATGTCATATAAGACCTTATACAAAGAGGCAATTGGGAAAGGTGATGGAAATATAAGATATTGCATGTAATAGTCTGAAGTGGATATGTATTTATATATATATATATATATTCTTTTCTTTTATTCCTCTTTCATCTGTCCCTCCCACCCTGTCTTTCAATTTTTTGTGGCGTTGACCTCCTTCCCTACCGAAACTCGTGAGTTTCCTCTTTGATGAAGCTACTGACATTTCCTCCATCGTGAAGCTTGCTTCTTCTAACACTGTGCTGACCCCCTCAAACTCCCCCACTACTGATTCGTGTGTTAGGCTCCATGGTTAAAGTGGGTAACGTTGACAGACAACAGTGAGCATCTTCCTTCTCCCATTTTCCATTTTTTCCCATTTCTATCCTTAATTCCTTCAATTTCTGGCTTACCCCTTCTATTTTTGGGCCATCTTAGCTACTATAGGGAGACAAAGAAGTGTTGAAATCCTTCTTCTAGGCTGACCGTGTAGCAACATGGGAGTTGGGTTTTCTTGGATTAAGGTTCCTAATCACGTTATACATGCATAAATCTCCAATTTTTTATTTTTAGAAGTAATCCTTAAGCTTAGTTTATAGATTGATAATTGAATGGACAGATTTAAGTGTATAATTAATTATGTGATTGAGAGGTGAGATTATAGAATGGGGATTTAATTAATTGGATATTATCATATTTAATAATTGTTAGAAATTGTTGGTTTGGACTTGTGAAATAATTTGATAAATTGTGGGTATTGCTAGGAAGCTTTAACGACGCTAGTAGTGGAAGGAATTACTCTTTCTAATAGGAACAAATGCCCTTTAAATGTTTGGTATCACTATAAGTAGATAACATATTAGAATTTATTTATTGCATTCCTATATCATTTATGAGTATCAAATAATGGTGGTTAAAATGTCATTCAATAACTTATACTTCGTGATAATGAAATATACTCTTAAATTGCTTGTTCGTTATGTGCTTGAGCAATGAACATGACAATACGACTGAAGTAGATGCTTAGTTACTCATGCTGAGATAACTAAGGTAAGCATTTTATGATGAGATTTGGTGTACTATTTAGTAATTCGAGGTATGAATTGTATAATTAACATAATTATAAATTTTTACTTAAGTTTATAAACCAATAAATCTTATGCATATATATAAGGGTATATAATCATTTGTACATATAATATATATATACTGATATAATACATCTTTTTTTTTGTATTGTGGTGTATTTTTAATATAACTAGATTAGTTATTGGAACAATTAAATTTCATAAATTATTGGCTATTATTTATTTAATTGAACATCCCATGGTTTCTACTTAAGTAAACCTATAACTAATTAATACAAATTAAAGCATAAACACCTAACCATTGCTAATATTTTTATATGTAATTCATTGGAGATACAAAATCACTTAGTTTCAGTAGATAAATGAACATGTTTGATGGAATCCACTGTTAGAAGTGTCGTTAAAAGTTCTAGGTGCACTTAGACAAGAAATAGGAAGCTTAGATGGAAAAAGGAGCTGCTCGTTAGATGTAGCTACCTTTGAAAGGATAAAAAACTACCAACGAGTTGTAACTATCCCGAGAATTTCATGTAAATCATAATATAAAGAGGTAAGTAGAAAAGGAGCTGCCCGTTAGGTGTAACTACCTCAGGAGGGTAAGGAGCTACCAACAAGGTAAAGCCGCCACCTTCATAAAAGAAAACTAATGGTCCCTATCCTGTGCTCACCATTCTTGGTATTCACATCCTTGAGACTACCTATGCATGGGTTTGTTTATAAGGAAACTTTTGCTACTTGGCATGATAAATTGATTTATGAAATTCTTGGCTCCTATTGTGTCATGATTCTTGTTGTTTTCTATTTTAATGATTTGTTATCTGCTCATTGAATTTTGCACTCAATCCCTAAATATTCAATTTTTCAAATAGTAGTGTTGGATCCGATCTGCCACCAATCTTAGAATTCAGAGGTGTGTAGTGGTAAGCCCTGTCTTTGGATCGCAGGGTCGTGGAGTTTTGTCGTGGGAAATTTTGATTTGGTGATTGTAAAATACTTCAAAAGAAGCTCTATTAGACATAGACAAAACCCCCTTTTCCTTATATTTCTTTTGTTCTTTTAGTATATTTGACTGTTGTGGTGAGAGTAGAGCTCACCCTTATTGCCATTGCTGATCATTAGCTATTGTAGAAATTTCAAGACACCTAAGTTTTAGAGGGAATTTTGTTGAAATTTTTACAAAAGCTTATATAGATATTGATGAGAGACCCTCTAGGAACTTTCAACAAGATGATACTTTGCCCGGGATCAGCTAAAAAACAAAAATATTGGTCAAAGAAAAGACCCTAAAAGAACCCGTCTCTTAGAACCCTAGCCTCAAGACACCACAAAGGAAGACTAATCTTTTGATAAGTCATATGAACTCTCAAGGAATACAAAGAAGCAAAAGTCTCACCGAAAATTGAATAATATTCAAATTCATGCATAACCTTCAAAATATAGTACAATAGAAAGCCTTTTATAGGCAAAGTTTCTAAAAGACTAATCCTAATAAAAGTATAACACTAAAATCTGATTAGAAATATTTTAAATGATGTCTAAAATCAAGTAATAATACTAGGATACTAATTTTAACTTAATATCCAAGATAAGCTCTTTAACCAAGGCTTAAAAATAATAAAATAAGTAAATAACGAAATTCATAAAAAATCATAACCTTAAATAATCAGCTTCTTAAAGTAGTTACATAGGATGCTCATACTTCATTAACAATCATATGGTTAATACATGATTCTTAATTTCTTGCAATTAGACTCCAATTGAACCTTAGCACTCCTCTTGTATGTGTATAATTGCATTGCGCCTTTAACATATTAGATATTGACTCTAGTTGCTCCATGGACCTTCTTAGGATATTGGGCTTCCACTTAAACTTCTTTAAGGAGATCTCATGTCCAAAGTCCAATTCAACTCTAAGATCAGTATGCCTGATGTGGTGCTTCTTACTAGCTCTATCTCGTCTTTGGAAGCTCTGATAAAGATAATTCCAAAACGAGGTGAAAGTTGAGGATTTAAGATTCAAGATTGACCCATTGATCATTTGAAAACTCCGTGAAATGATGATGAAAGCATTCACCAAAATTAAGTGACGTCCAACATGTTCTGAATTGATCAAATATGGATCTTGGGCTCTAAACTTGGGCCGACGTCTAACATAAAGATTATCTTGAGTTCTTTGAAATTCTTGGACATATACTAGCACAATTTTGGCCTCTTGAACATGGGTCATCCCTTCATGAGCCATTCGGACTTGAATCATTCACTTTTGAATGATTTGGGTTTTTTGATGGATGAGGGCTTCTTGTTGTGCTCTATTGGGCATGCCTACTGACATCGTATCAAATATAATATGACAACATAATGAGATGGGTAAAGAATTCTTATGTGTGCTACATTATCAAGAGACCTTTTTATCTTTAGTGATATCTATTAGGCTTACAGATTTGAGTTTTAATCTCTCTTTATGCTGGTCACTCCCTCTCATTTTGGGGGGTGACATTGCATGACTTTTAAACAATATTTTATAACTAATATGAATCCTTGTTTTATATTAGAAGAGTAAAGTGTTGTCTTAAAGTTGGAAAAAAAATTACAAATGCATCCCTTAAACTGAGCCTTTTGACTTTGCTCATAGAGATATCACCTAAAATAATGTTATTTGTCAAATGGCATAGTCCTGTTTGTTTGAAAGATAATACATGACATAGTTTGACATGGAATCTTTGTTATGTGGGTTATGAGAAAATGAAATGAGTGAGTATTTTTCTATTTTCAAAATTGAGGAAAGTATTCCTCAATAGCTCAACATTAAAGAGAAAATTTTTTCCTTTAAAGTTTATAAACCAAAATTAAAAATTTGAATTATCTTCATTTCTTTCTTTTAATTTTTTGTCAATTTTAAAAGAAGATAAACATAAAATATGTAAGATTGACTTAAGTGCCGTGTTATATTTCAATGTGTGGGATCCACTTGAATGATGGCCCCACATATTGTGTCTACCTTTTTCTTAAATTAACAAAAAAAAAAAGAAATAGAGAAAATCTAAACTACAAAATTAAATTATAGATTAAAAGCCAATACAAGTTGTTTAAGTACTAAAAGCAAACTAAGAAGATCTTCACAACCACCCATACAATGCTAATTCAAATCCCCTCGTTTTAAAAGTTTGTTAGTATTCATTACTCTTAAAGAAAATCACTTGCCCTCAGCTTTTAGCTGAGTCTTTGTTTGTTTTTATATTTATTCCTATTTCAAGAATGCCGAACATATATATCATGAAATTGATAAATAGAGGTGTATGGATTTAAAAAAAAAATCCCAATTATAATAGTGTTGAAATAACTTATTTCCATTACTATTACAAAAAAACTATAGGTCACAAATATTATATATAGTTTCTCTTTAATTTAACTCAACCAACTCAAAAAGTGCACTTGGTAAAAATAGTGGGTTGAGTTTCTCTATATATCTCTCTCTATTTTTAATCTTTAATAAATAAGTTGTGCTCAGAATGTAAATATTAGAGCCTTTTTACAATGTGGGCTCATCTTTGTCCAACCACACTAAAATGTCAATTGGATAAAATAAATAATTAACCAAAAATAATATTACACAAATTTTTATCTAACGTTATTCTATTTATGTGACCAATTTCAAAAAAGAAAAAGAAAAAATGGGGTGTTAAAAAACTTTTTGAGTTTAATGTGATAGTCTTTTACACAATAACCATTTATGATAAATTACAATTGTATAAGCATGTATTGTATGTAAGGGTGTACAAACTCAAATCTATCCAATTCTAACCACTTCGACCTATATTGATCCAATTAAAACTAATCAAAATTGTCTGATTAATTGGATTAATTGAATGGAATTTAGCCAAAACAAATTAGATCGGTTTAGTTGTTTGTTCGATTGTATTGTCATCTAACAATTGAACCAACTAATAACTTATTAATATTTTATATTATTTATATATTTAATACATTTTGAATTTTTAGTAAATAAGTAAATAATACCTCATCTAACATTTGTTCTGCCTCTTTAATATATATATATATATATATATTATAATTTTAGTATTATGGAGTTTTGTAGATGAGGACTTGGAATATTAAATTTGTACGTAATAAACTTTATTTTTATTTTAAATATTGACATGTTTATAGTCATAATATGTTTAAATTTGTATTGAAATATTTTTTTAATGTAAATTTTATCATTAAAAATGTCTATTTTCATAGTTGAGAGGGAATATATTTAATGTGGAATTTAAAATTTTTTCTTTTCAAAAATTGAGTATTCAATTCAATCCAATTTTTGAATTAGATTGACGCAATTGATAATTTTTTTTTCATCTAATTAAATCAATTCAATTGGTCAAAAATAAACATCTTAACTGTATGTAATTTTATTAGCAGTGTGGAGGCCCCCTTATCCTCAATTATAAACTCATTTTATCGCTTAGAAGGGAGATTTGAGAAGACGGAAATGGATAATCGAATATGATTCCCGTTTCACTTTCAGGAATTTTTTTGGTCAAACGTTCAAATGAAGTAAATCAATTTAATAAAAAAATTATATTTATTTTATTAAACTAAAGTATAACTGCTGAATTAATATATTAATTTTAAAATATAATATATTTTTAAATTTTAAATTAAAATAAAAAATTCCCAATATAAAGAAGAAAAGATAAATAAAAAAATTATATGATGTTTCATCGTTGATTTGAGTTGAAACTAAATAATTCTTTAATATTTTAGAATTCAGTGGTTAATTTTGTAATTGATTTGTATATACCAGGAATAAAATAAATATTTTTTAAATAAATCACACAATTCTAATTAAATTTTGTTAAAAATTACATAGATACATTATTTATTTTTAAAATATATATAAACATTTCTTAAAATAAAATATTATTTTATATTTTAGTCTAATTTTAAATTTTAAACTAAAATATTATTAATGAAATTAAATATATATTTTTAAACTAAAAAATAAAAATAAAAATATTTTAGTCAGAATAATTTATAGTTAAATTGAAGTGTAGGATAATTTTGTATTTTAAAAATAAAAATAATGTTTATATAATCATAATAAAACTTTAAAGAAGTGTAAGTAATTTATTTATTTTTATTAAAAAAATGCTGCCCGAAAATAAAGTCCTGACCGGGGCAGGCAGGCGGCCTATCCAGGTCCGTTGAAAATGAATTTAGTTGCATCACCCTCTTTGCCACTTTTTGAGCTGCAGGAAAAGAAGCGAAGCCTTTCGGGATTTCTCCGATTACTCTCTCATACGTCAGCAATCCCAGTTGCGACAAATAAAGGTAACCTCGGGGGTTATTTTACAAATACCCCCAATAGTTAAAAATAAAAAAGTTGGCAACTTGGTTTTACCGGCTCTCCTGTCCAAAGTACACCCGAAGAAGGGAAGACGAAGCCAACAAGCTCTCTCTCTCTCTCTTCCCCACCCGAGCCATGAGCCTCTTCGGTCTAGGCAGGTGAGCTAAAATTCTTTCAGATTTTTTTTTCCTAATTCATACTTGCAACAACTGTGATCTTCCATTCCCGTGTGATTTACGCCAATTTAGCCTTTTAGTTTTGCATTTAATGGATCCTTTTGTAAAAGATGTTCTGTGATCTGATATGTTTTAGTGGGTAACGGCTGTTCAACGTAAAAGATGTCATATCTTTAGGATTTTTGAGTTATTGTGGATTCAATTTAATTTATTAGTCCTTATACGTCGCCATGTCTTGCTAATTTGCTTTCATGGTCTCTGTATCTTCGAAATTTATAAGGAAATTTAGTGCGAACTCTGCTAATTTTTTTTTCTCTCATTATCAACGCATTTTAGTCTCTCTTCCAGTAAATTTGTTGAGCATGTAATATAATTTTGAGGGCAAGTGGAAATTGTGAAGTATAAAACAAGTGGTGTTTTTTCTCTTTATATAAGCTGCGCCTGATTTTAGTATTTTGCGTGGCACGAGTGCATGGTGTTTCCAAAAGCTCTGACGTCTGAACATGACTATCACATGATTATTGTCTTATGACAAAGAGATTTCCCATAACTGGGTGGTTTTGTGCATCAAAGAAGTTTTCTTTTGACTTTTACCCGCCTTTTAGACAGTTTTTGATGTTATAAAATATATTTTCCTTTTGCGTGTCATTTATAAAGTAATTGTTGTGTTTCCCACATAGTTCATGCTCTCTTTTCCACATCTTGTGGTTTTGATTGGATTTTGCATGGTCATGGCCAATAATAAGAGGAATCAACTTGGGTAGTAATGATTACCTTTACTAATTGGCATATATCCTATGGCCCAGCAACATTGAATATGAGATTTTGTTTAAATGATTAAACATGATAACATAAATGAAGGAGTTTTCATTCGAACATAAAGTATGCTAATTACTGGCTATACTACATGACTGATGCACTAAGCTGGAAGTCATCTCTCTGCTCTGGGGGGCAAAAAAAAAAACCCCTGACATAATTTTGGATTTGTTCAGATGCTTTGGAGAACTTTCTTTGATGTTTTAGAACTCGGAAGGAATAAGGAGTTTAAGGTTTTGTAGACATGCAATTGTTTGTTGCCTTGACGGGGTTTGGTGCATCTGGTTAAAGTTTAATGCTAGATTCACTTGATCTGAAGGTGAATTTTTTAGTCTTTATCTCTTCAAACTCTTTTCTACAGAACCCTTTTTCATCTCTCTGCTCTTAGCAGCTTAGCCAACCATGCCTTTTCTTTGGCATGTCAAACTGGTTAGAGTCTAGACCTATGAATTGCCTATGTTTTATTTCATCTTCTTTATGGCCTCCTATCTATTGCGGGAAATTGCAATCACTGCTCAGTATGTGCACCACATACTATTTGCTAACATTTGTTGATGGTTTGGGTAACTAGTTTAAGAAGATACTTCTATATATAGGATATTTACATGTAACAAAATTCATTGTAAATTGTTAGAAATGTGAGTTGATCAGGCTTTCAAAGGCATACTCTCTTGTTACAAAGAAATTATTGTTCATGTGTTTGTAATAAGAATTGGTTTGTGTGCAACTTTGCATTATGCTGGTACATCTGTCACTGGTGTAAAGTGTTTTTGTGAATATTAATAGAAGCTTAGTTTGAATTGCATATCTTCCATCCTTCTATGGAATTTTTTGCCTGACAAATTATTCTGCGACAGAAACCAGAGAACATTCCGCCCAAAAAAGAGTGCACCTTCAGGGAGTAAGGTTGGTCCCTTCTATTGAAACATACTTTGGGGATCTCTTTGATTGGATATTTAATTGGATATAATTAAATGCCTTTCCTTGAAATTCACTTGGGCAACCATACCTAGTGAAACAAATACTATTTAACTCTCAGCAATGGAAATTTCTTCTTTTTTTGTAGGAAAAAAATTATTTTTTATTAAAAAGAGAATTCATATATTTTGTAGATTATAAGAATTAAAAAGAAAAAGAAAAAAGGAAGTATGAAATCATTAATACATGAGCTAATAGGGACTACTTTGAGTCTGTGCAGATGCAGGAAGAGGATATATTTTGCATAAGCAAGATATTTTAATCTTTTTATCGTGGACCCTTGAAAAACACATTAACCTGCTTTGATTTTGAAATTGCAATATTAAGGTTTACAATGTTGTTGTGTCCCAACTTCTAAAGCATAAGATTGTCAACTTCAAGTTTCATGCTGTGGTGGTGGGAGTCTGAATGGAATCAGGATCTCAGTTATTCTGTTTGTTTGTATTGCAGGGAGCACAGCTTAGGAAGCACATTGATGCTACATTAGGTAGCGGAAATCTGAGGGAAGCAGTCAAGCTACCTCCGGGGGAGGATTTAAATGAGTGGCTTGCTGTCAACAGTAACTCTCTTTCTCTCTTGTGCATTGTTGAGAGCAGTGCATTAACTTGTTGCAGTTTCCTGTTGCCTCTCATTCTCTGGTTTTCCTCGAATTTATCCCTAGCATACTCCCTTTCAATTATGAAATGCAATAATCTTAGTTTTTTCTGGTCCACATTGCAGCTGTAGATTTCTTCAACCAGGTGAATCTGCTTTTTGGCACCCTTACAGAGTTCTGTACCCCTGAGAATTGCCGGACAATGTCTGCTGGACCCAAGTATGGCAGACTTAATTGAATATTTTTTTTTCTTCCTTTAAAAAAAAAATTTGTATGCTTATAAAAATGCACTCAAATTAATGTATCTAAATTGATTGTGAAAATAACTTTAAAATTAGCGGATTGTGTTGCTCAGCTGATATCATTTTACCATAAGTTGTTAAAACCAATTGGTAGGCATCTGATCTGAGTAGAGTTTGAGTTTCTTGCTATTATAGTTATTGTCAACTTTTTGTTAACATTTTCTTATGCAACATTATATTATTCTGATAAATTTCATGATAATTGAGGATCTGGGCGTGTAGAAGTTATCAATAGTTGGCTATATTTTGGTTTCTCTATTATATATTTTGCATTTCTTGCCTCCATTGTAAATACTCTCTAAGATGAAAAAAGGATGGAATTTGCATGGTGATGCTAAAGTCTTGACCTCATTAGGTTATGCTGTGTTCGTATCTTCTCACTGGCTATATGTTTCTGCAATATCATGCAAGCACAGATGTTTGGTCCTACGTAATAACTTTTTAGGTTGAGTATTCCTGCAAATTCTCCGTTTTCTTAGAATCTGCACATGACAACATTTAATAAATTGAGATAAACATGACTAGGAATGAGAGTTGTTTTCATATCATAATTACCTTAGAGAAGACAAATACATAAACCACAAAATTATGCGTACTAAATTTGAATTTTAAAAACAGTTTGGCAAGGTGAACCAACATACAGATATGGAAATGGATAATTTTGTACACAGCAGGATCAGAGCTTGAGTATTATATTCAGAGTGGTGTCAAAGGTGATGACTGATAATTTTCATGGTTTTGGTGTTAAAGATGATTTAACTAATTGTGACTTTTTGACCTTGAAGTGGCCTTACTGGATGTACATCAAAATACTACATTTACATTTAAATTTTTTATCAAATTCATTGTTAAATACTAATTATCGTTCCAGCCACTGTTTCATTAGTCACCTGTACTAAATTATGAGATATGTATGTATGTGTGTAGCTCTCATTTTGTCCTCTTATATGATAACTTTCAGGTATGAGTATAGATGGGCAGATGGTGTACAAATCAAGAAACCTATTGAGGTTTCTGCACCAAAATATGTAGAATATCTAATGGACTGGATTGAGTCACAGCTTGACGATGAATCCATATTCCCACAGAAGCTTGGTAAAGATTATATATTTATTTATTTCCCTAAGATTTATGGACTCTTATCACCATCATCATCATCTATGTGCTGTAACACATCAAATTTTGTAGGTGCACCATTTCCTCCCAACTTCAAGGATGTCGTGAAGACAATATTCAAGCGATTGTTCCGTGTATATGCTCACATATATCATTCACACTTTCAGAAAATTGTGAGCCTTAAAGAAGAGGCCCACCTTAACACATGCTTTAAGCATTTTATACTCTTTACATGTGTAAGTCTTATATTTTCATGACTGAATAACTGTATTTATCGTGAGCTTAGCTGATCTTTTTGTCCTGCTGAGTATCGATGTTAACTCTACTGTCTCAATATGTCCCTAATTTTTTCTTGAGGGCTATCCGGAACCTTTTTTGTACGCAATGTTAAATTGATCAGTGAAAATTTATCTTCATTTGGTGCAAGAAATTGTTTCTAGTGATTACAGGGTTTCTTTTTTGGTCCGATTTTGTTGAAATGGTTAGATATTAAAAATTCTTTTTTGTGCAGGAGTTTGGGCTGATTGACAAGAAGGAGCTTGCTCCACTTCAAGAACTTGTAGAGTCCATTGTTGTTCCATACTGAAAAAGTGAAAAAGGTCTTACTGTGCTGTGAGAAATCAAGTCTTAGGAAACAAATACTAATTAATGTGTGGAAACTTAGTCATGACTGCTTATTTGTACTTGACTAGAGAAACCCTCCTTGTATTTGTGGTGTTATGGCATAGGATCGTATGGTTATGTATGGTAAGTGGCCCCTCCTTCACAGTCTACAACAAAATATGAGCTAAGCAATGGCTAATTAAAGTTGAAAAGCTTGATGTCAGAAGTTAGCTTATTGCTAACGATGAAGTAATTATGTAAATATCTCTAGTTGATTGTACAGACATTTCAATTGATGCTTTCAACTCTTGATTGCTGTGTGGTACCATAGCTGCGGCAGCGAAGTTATCTAAATGTGCCAAAAAAAAATTGTCATGCGCTTCATTTGAGGTGAAGAAAAATGAAAAGCAATTGCATTTGATCTCAATTGTTTTTTTCTTTAAGTTAATAATTAGAATATCACTTTTATTTTGTGTTTTACATCTTTCAACACTAAAAAAAATTACAAATTGAAAAAAATAAAATAAAATTTAGATTATTTAAATTTGATTTTGAATGGATCAGAAGTGATGAGTTCAGTGTGCTCATTGCCCTTGTGTATCAATTTCGGATCGGTTAGATGTTGCATTTTTATTACTATTGCCATATTAGAAGATGTGATTTACAATTACAAGCCTATTTATTATTAAATCATATTTTTGATGTTTGGTTTATAAGGATTTTAAGTTTTTAACTAGTTAAATATTTATATATAAATTATTTGAATATAAGAAATATGTGAAGTTTAAAATATGTGTCTTAACGATATTGATATTTTAGATATCTCATGCAAATTTAGGAGTAAATGTTTTCAAACCCTAGAGAAAAATGCTGTTTTATTTTTTATTAAAGAGTCTAGAAAAAAAAAAGAGACACAATTGTTTAGAATATATAACTCTTTCCAGTTCTATATGATTTAAAGAGTTATATGGGATGTAGTACACTATTTTAACATTCAAGTTAGAGCATCTATGTCATATTTTTTAGCTTGTTACAAATGTAGTTGATGGGAGAACTTAAAAAAGATTTAATGAATATATTTGCTAGATGGTTATTTGAGTGGATAAATCTAGTAGCAATACATCTAGACTAAATTTTCTCTTTAATGAAGTGGCAATCAATTTTAATATATATGGTTAGAGCCAATGAACATTGTTGTTTGGTTGTTACACACCAACTCCATTTGCCCTATACTTCCAAATTTCAATTCTTAAAGTAGTTGCTTTACCTATATGAGTCCACATGTATCAAAGACATAGCACGACTTCAGCTTCAGTCTCAGCACTAGACCTATCAACTATATCTTATTTCTTGTTCTTTTAGGATACCAAATTTTCACCAGTAAAAACAGAGTACCTTAAGAACACCTATTAGAAGGAGATTTAGCCTAATCGGCATCAATATAACCAATCATTTAAGAATTGCCTTTATTTTCATACAATAATCCTTGGCCTATAGCTTCTTTGATGTATCTAAGAATATGAACCATGGCATCTCAATGACTATCACATAACAATTATAAAAATTGACTTACTATACTTATAACAAAGAAGATGTCAGGCCAAGTAATAATAAGATAGCAAAGGAGATGTAAGAGGTTGCCCTTATCCTGGTAAGTTGACATTTGGATCCACAAGAGTATTAATCAGTTGGCAATCTATCATATTAGTGTCATCCAATATGTCTGAAGTATACTTCCTTTGTAAGATAGCAACACTAGTACCAGATTAGGAATTCTCAATACCTAGAAACTACTTGAGATTTCCCAAACCTTTAGTTTGAAAGTGAATGAATAAGTGCTACTTAAGCTAAAGAATACCATCCTAATTATTGCATGCAATGACTGTGTCACCTACATAAACAACCAAATAGACATACTATTCTTGTGAAATATGGCGATAAAAATTAGAATAATTTGCCTCACTACTAACTAGGCTAAACTTTTGAATAATTAGGTTAAACTAGTCAAACTAAACTTGAAGAGATTGTTTTAGTTCATAAAGAGAACAATGTAGTTGGCATACTTTCCAAAACTCTCCTTGAGCAACAAAGTTAGGTAATTGTTTCATATAAACCTCCTTTTCAAGTTAAGTATGGAGGAATACATTTTTTATATCACATTGTAAAAATGCTAGGGATGCATAGTAGCCATGGAAAGGAACTAATAGACAGAAGCAATTTTGGTTATAAGAGAAAAAGTATCACCATAATCCAAACCAAAATTTTGAATGTGTCCTTTGGCAACTAGACGAGCCTTTAAATGATCAATTTGCCCATCAGGATTGATTATAACAATGTACACCCATCAATAACCAATTATAGATTTTCCTGGAGGTATAAAGTCTAGATCTTAAGTGCCATTAGAATGTAAGGTATCTATTTTATCGAGTATTGCTTGCCTCCACCTAAGATGAGAAAGTACCTCACCGGTAGTCTTAAGAACAAAAACAGGATCCAAAAAAGACACAAAAGCATATTAGGTACAGATAAATAATGATAACTCAAAAAATTATAAATAAGATAGGGGTTATTAGTTGAATGAATACCTTTATGGATGGTAATGGGAGGACTATTAGGCAAAGACAAAATTAAGGTAAGGGACTTTGTTAAAGTAGGTGATAAGTCATTGCTTACATCAACAAAGCTTGTCAAAGGGTTAAGACATGGAAGTCAATGATAACTTTGAAAGGAATGAAAAGGAGTGACTTCAAGAGAAGTAATGCAAGGTATTAGGAGAACTTTAAACATAAAGGTGTGCTCAACCATGGTAGAAGAAAAGAAAAGGATGTCTCAAAGAATGTCACATTAGTAGAGATAAAATAGTGTCTAGTGTTTAAATTATAGTAAGCAACGATACCCTTTTTGAAGGCAGGCATGCCAAAGGAAAATATACTTAATAGACTTGGCTGTGAGTTTATCTTTCCTTAGGGTTAGATTATGAACAAAACATATGTAGCCAAAAATATAAGGGAAAAGAAGATAAAGAGGCTCATTTGAAAACAAGAGAATGAGAAATTTGATTTTATAACATAAAATAAGGCATGAAATTAATCAAATAACATGCAATAAGGACAGTGTCATCCTAAAAATAAAAGGGTACACTATGACAAAGAAGAAAAGTACAAGTTATCTTAATAAGATGACAATTCTTATATTTAACAACTCTATTTTGCTATAGAATATGTACATATGAAATTTAAGAAAGATTCCCCTATAAAGAAATAAAATTTTTGAAAGAAGTAGATAAATATTTTAGAGCATTGTCACTATGTTAGATAGATATAAATGTACTAAATTGAATTTGTACTTCAACACAAAAAGAATAAAAAATAAACAAAGCATTATAATAATTTTTCATTTAAACATAGCCAAGTGAATGAGAATGGTTATCAAGAAAAGTTACAAAGTATTGGAAACCTCAAATAGAAGAGACACGACATGGACTTTATACATCTAAATGAACTAGTTGAAAAGAGGATATAACTTGATTATTGACACGTTTGGGAAATGAAGGATAAGCTTGTTTTCTAAGTTGACATTAATCACAATCTAATCACAACATGGTGGAAAGAGAAAGGACCATCTTTTAGAGTTTGAAAAGGTTAGGATGACCTAAGCAACCATGAAAAAGAGATGAAGAACAAGGGGTAATGGAAGCTATTGGAGATGTAGGAGGTATAAGATGGTAAAGCCCTTGTGATTCACAACCTACGCCAATCATCCATCTTGTACTCCAATCTTGAATAAAGACACACTTATCAAGAACCCATGGTCTAAGAGAAGAACATGTGAGGCAAGCAATAGGATTACTAGTTTGGGCAACAATTGTAATGACAAGGAACTATTTTGCTAATTGGTATGGTAGATACTTGTTATAGTCATCTTTAGTAAAAGTAATTGATTGAGAAGATACTTGTCATAGTCATCTCTAATCTTGGGCATTTCAGAGCTTGCTATGGTAGTTTGGAAGAAAGACAAATCTAAATGATATTAATAGTACAACAATGAAGAATAAAAGCCTAAGAACATGCAAAGATAGGACAAATAGAGACCATAGATCAATAGAGGTCAATTTGAGCAAGTTTAGGCAACTAGAATCAAAAGATGGTTTGTGATGCACTCTTGCAAACTAATGTGTGTGAAAGATGATAGACTATTGAGGTGGCATATGGCAGCACATGTAGTGGTGGACAACAATGAGACTTTGGGGTTTCATTAACTGAAGCCTTCTAAGTACGAAGGAGTGGTGCATGTCTCAAGATTTTAGGAGAAACTAGGTGAACTTGTATGGACAATTGTGGGACAATGTGAAATAAGAGTTTGAAGTGACCTAGGGCTTAAATGAAGCACAACATAAGGAGAAAGAAGCAATGCTAGAAGAAGACACAACAGGCTCTGATACTATATAGAGTTTAGAAAAGAAAAGAGACATATAATTGCTTGGAATATGTAAGTGAGTAACTCCTTATATTTATATTTTATTTATAGAGTTAACCATAGTATAGTACAATGTGTACCATAATTGAGAAAATTGGATTGCACAGATCGATTAGAGTTAAAAATTGATAAATTAGTCATAGTTCTAGTTTGATTGGCCCTAAAAACTAACGGGGTAAAAAGTTAGTCAAAAATCATAAAATTAGTATTTAAAAAAAAACCAAGCAATTTGATACTTAACTGATCAAAAATTGATTTTTGTTTTTTTGTTTTGTCTAAATCAAAATTTTGACATCGTGTAGTAAAAATTTATGATATTTATTAAATGCTACCCACCCAATATCATATAGATTTATTATCATATATAAATACATTATTAGTTTTTAAATATTTATATTTATTTTAAATATTATTTTACAATATATGTATATATTTAATTATAAAATATTATATCATATTTATAATTATATGTATATATATATATATATTTTAAAAATGACTTCAGTTTAACTACAAATAAACTATTGAACTATAATTTTCTCTTTATTCCAATTCCATAATTGGTTTAATTTTTAAAACATTGACGTGTAGGACAACTATAGCACAATACATGAACTAATATGCAGATAATCTAAATGGTACACTATTCCAACACTTATATTTTGGCAGAGAAAAGACAAATTCTGTTTTAATTATGATGTTAATTTAGTTTATATAAAATAAGTGAAATAAAATAAGAAAAAAAATTCATATATTTTTCCCTGACTAATTTGATTTATTTATTTATTGATGATAGGTCTATTTAGAATTTTCACTTTTCTCCTGTCCAGTTTTCTTGAATAATGTGCAATGACCTTTATGTCCTAGCTCTTTCCTTTTTCTAGATTGCTTCTCCCTATAAAAGAATCTGTAATTATACTAATCATCGTGAGGATAAAGATTGATACAAAATATATGATGACAAAATTCTGTTTCTGTTATGAAAGTCACATTTCCACTGGCCAGAAAAAAAATAGAAATATATAACTACAAAAAGTTTGACATGAAAAAGATAAAAGCAAGCCAGCAGCACATCAAAATTTGATTGAATGCTCAATTATTAATGGCAATCAAGCCTTCAGATCACAGAATTTTGCTTCTTTATAGTTTTGGCCGAATACTGATACCAGCATTTCTTAGAAACTTATGGTGAGTTAAATGAGATTATGATCCAGGGCGTCCCTTTTCATTTATTTTGTATGAGGGACTGAAAAACAAATTCACTTTTTATACTAAAGAAAAAGAATAATCTATCCATTCCTTTTACATTTTACTTCAATATACAGTATGTTCTACAAGAAACTTGGGTACCAAATCCCAATCTCACCAGAGAAAATGGAATCAAACAAGACAGCAGATCCTGCTTAGTGAAACTCAGAATTCCCATATCTCCTAGCTGCAAATCCATATGATACCACCGTTCCCACAAGGACCCCAAGAACAGCAAGAAAGAGCTGAAAGTTAGCGAGCAATTCACCCCGAACCTCGCTCTCATGTGAATGGCATGTGGCATTGCTGTCCTTGAGGTTACACCCATCTGGGAGCATAGGGCCATAAAGAACAAGAGCAGTCTGATAGAACCAGATGCCTTGGAGTGTTATGGCAATTCCATTGCATAAATCAACTGGGAAGCTGGTTGGCAAAAGAGCTCCGGCTATGGAAGATAAAATGCATAGCCCTATGATGAGGACAAGAAGCACGTGGTAGTAACCCTCAAGGCCCCTGTGAGTTGTTGAGTGAAAGTAGAAAAGAAGATACTCTGCACAGAATGCTGTGGCAGCAATCAAACATAGGACGCCATCCGGTAAGGGAAGAAACCTATGTAAGGAAGAGGTTGCAGGAGGAAATATTAAATATAGAGACATATTCAGGTTATAGAATGACGTAAAGAAGTTAAAATAACTATTCAAATCAGGTTTTACATTCTACAAACTATTCAACAACATATTGAGAAAAAAGAAAAAGAAACAAATAAGTTTTGCAGGGTAGTAGCAGAGGAATTAAGAGTTAATTACACTGAAATTGAACAAAATGAGGAGTACAAGATATCTTAGAATTAAATTTAGAGAGTGATGGGGTATGCATTACAATTTTTGTGACACGAGGCTTACCTTCTTTTTAATATTCATTCCGCAGATATATTTAATCTAGGCTTCTTAACTTGAACAGCCAGGCATTACAAGAACTTTTGAGTTGAATAACTAAGGGTATGTCTGGATTGAAGTGAATAAAGGAGAAGGGAAGGAAATATTTGATTTAAATCTAAATCAAGAAAAATGTCTAATCAAATTTTCCCTTCCTTCTCCATTCTCCTAAATCAAAACATCCCCTCCGATTATTGTTTTCCTTTATGCATTCATGAACTGCACTATTGCTCGAGATAAATAATGTAGAATACCCTTCAAGTTTCTGTCACCGGCTAATTTTTTACTCTTCTAACAATCATGAACTTTCTTCAATTCTCATTTCAACGAATTCAGATGTTCCTAATTCAAACACTTAAATATGCCTTCAATCTTTGAATGTGGGAGTCAATAAAATGGCAAAATAGGGTATCCAGAAATTTGTTGTAGTCTGGTAGAAGCAATCGCAATGCTATTAAAAATAAATAAATAAATAAATACACCTAATATTGGCCACTAACCTTAAAAAGAGTGAAATGACAGGAAAATGATGCAATGAAATCCTATTGAATCCAGAGCCATCACAAACAAACAAAAATAGTTCAAAGGATGATTAGAAAACTTCCGTTTGTTGTCCATTCCTCACAACCATATTAAAGCACGAAAATTTACAACGGTGGATGTCAATGACCATTTCATCAAGCTTGATTTCCTAACTCCTTTTCATCGCAAAAGCTTATTAGGTGATGGCCCAGGATTGGTTTTATTAGTGTCTCTAACATAGGAAATCTTGGTACAAACTATTGAACCAGCCTACACAAACGATCTCCAAGGTGGTTGGGTACAGTAAGAACACCACTCAGGAAACATCCAACACCGCTTCTTGACTGGGACAACTACTAGAGGAAGTAGAAAGATGGTTATTGGAAAACAGGTATGCTCATTGGATTCTCCACAGAAGCAACAAGTTTCCTGGGTTTTCACTGGTGTAAACAGTATGACATACTACCTTTCCAATTTTATTTTATTTTTACACTGATTCAATCAGAATCCTATTCCATTCACTTCTTCATCAACAAATTGCACTAAGAACCCAATTCCAATCGTTAAGACATAGTGACACTGACACCACAATAATGTCGTTAGAACTCCATTTTGACAAACTCACATTGTACTAGCCAAAAGGTTCTCGAAAAGGCTAGGAGAGTTTGAATATTTTATTTCCACTGAAGAGTTTCATCAGCAAACAATCAGACAGAGAAAGATTATGATAAGTTAAATGGGGAAAAAGTGGCTGCACTACTTTACATTTTGCCTAATTTTCAAAGTAAACCAGAGAAAATCATGACATAAACAGTCTTGTTTCTGAAAAAATTATAGCCATTAAAAAAATGGCTTGGAACAATAGAGTGAGAGAGGAACCAACCTTGTCTTTTCTGACAGAAGTGTAACCACACTGAAGATAAAGAACATAAGAAGCATCCCTGAGTGCTCAAAATTATTCATGTGAGTGGGGTTTAAGACTCCTCCGACGAAAAATCTGAGGTGGGTTGCATATAAGAGCTCGATGCATAAGTCAATGAAAGCCCCTATTGTAATAACATAGAGTTCCAGGTGCTTGAACCTCCCATCAAACCCTGACACAGGATTCCAAACCCGGACACGATATTCTTTAGGATTTGATACATATCTCACCAAGGAGCCCCATATATGCCAAACTCCTACTAGAAGAAACAATGTCCCCGGAATTGCATGACCCTTGAAAGATCCCATCTTTCTGATTTTTTTTTTAACTCTCTGGATATATTTCTGGGGGATTAAATCAACTTTTTTTATTTTTTGAATGGCTATTGAACTGATTAAAGATAGACGATCAGTGGAAGATCTTCAACCTACAAATGAATCCTGTATTGAATTTAAAAAAAAAAAAAAGAGTCAGCTTTAAAACTTTGGATAGCAACTTTTTGCATGATTCTCTATCTTGTTATATCTGCCATACGCTTCAACAATAAAGTATATGCTTTATAGCTAGCTTCCAAATCGAATATATACGAGTTTCCTTGCCAGTTCTAACTGGCGGGTGAGAAAAGTAAATTCTTTTTCACTTCTAATTTTAATTTAGCAGGAAACTAAATGCTTTAAAGGTTCCTTTTTTACGAGAAGCCTTAAGCACCAGTGAACCACCGCCAAAGACATCTTCCATGGCATTGAGTTTTCCCGGCTAACAAACAAAGACGTTGCTAATTTTAAGGCAAAGCTTCATCCAATTCTGCTCCCAGAAATTGCCTTAAAGGCGACTGATCTTCGAAGTCAACTCCAAAACTTTATTTTCAAGAAAAAATTACTCCAATTTCTCTGTTGTACAAATCAAAATTTCTCATGAGAAGGAAAATGTTGTTCTCAGTTCCAATTCCATCAAAAGAATCACCATAAAACAAAGATAAAATTCCAACCAACACCGCCACCAAGTCAAAAAAAATGGAAACTTAAAAAACAGTTTGCCATTCAAGAAGAAGGAGGAAGGTAGATCCATGTACAACTGAGAAATTTCTCTTAACATACACAAGGTAAAAACCCAACAAAGTCAAATCCATCTTTTTGTACACAATACTAAAGCAGAAGTACATTTTCCTTTGAGTAGAGGCAGATCGTTTATGTGGGCAAGAAGAAAGTTCAAAACTTTTTCAAAGCCATGAGATGAATAAGTAGGTACTTTTCCACTGTGAATGATGATGGGCTCTACAGAAAGTTCTAAAAGAAGAAGATAACGATGAAAAAAGTGCGGATAGATTACTTACAGTAATAATTTTATGCATAAGCAAATGGCTGATTGGCTTGCGTGATGAAAGCAGAGGCCTCTCAGTCTCTCTCTCTCCTTGCAATGATTCCACCATCCAAAAAAGCTTTAAAGTTTTCCCCCAAATCACAACACCACCATCACTGAATTTAATAATCTGAGACAGAAAGGTGAAGGTGGGTGTGGAGGAGACCAGGAGATCAGTTAGGGTGCTATGATAATGGTGATGCTGGAATCTGAGACCGGTGGGTATTGGGGTCAAAGGAGAGTACTCCGAAGAAGGCAATAAATAATCTTCAGAGGTAATTTTCGTGTGTAGCATTGCTTACCATCGTCAGTGCATTACCGTATGGCATCATTGACTCGTGACCTCGCCTATTCGGGCTATGGTGTTGAAGAGTCGGTTGATATACACCGTTCGACCGATCAAGTCATTTTTGAAACAAGGAAAGAAAATCCAAGTAGACCCCATGTTGGAAGGAAGGTTTGACCTTAAACATTGGGTCCCACTTAATTTAATTCTATTAATATGGCTATGATTTTCGACATAAGCTGCAGGCCACTTGTGTGAGAGGAATAGGTTCGTAGTTTCCAACCTAACGTGATGCGTTTCGATATTTTGTAAGAAAAATTCTTAGTCACGTCATTCTAATAAAAAAATTTTAATTAAATTAAATAAAACTTACTTATTAATAAAATAATATTAAATTATATAACTAAATCATATATTTAGTTATTAATTATTTTATTATCATATAAATAAAGTATTACATAATATCCATATTTTATTATTTATTATAAAAAAATTAATTTATTAATAAATAAATTTTATTATATTTGATTTAAATTATTTTACTAAAAAATATAAATAATGTGACGCATTAAAAATATTTAAAAATTTCTCATTTGATAATACCACATGAAAGCAGCAAGTCATCGTTGGCAGGCCGTGTTATCTTATTTGGAAGGAGTGATCTAAATTTAAGATTAAATCACACCAACTTTTTATTGATATAATTAATTAAAATTTCTAATGCAATTTGTTTTAGATTTAAAATGATTTTTCTAGGAAAAAACTTTTTCATAACTAAAACTCCATTTGAGAAGAAGCATCAAGCATGAGGGACTATGCTAGTATCATGTTAATACAGAGAGCTTTGTCTCATGTTGGTTTTAATGGGAGAAGAATCAGTGGCCAAGCAAGGAGCTCAGGCTAAAATGATAAAATTGATATAATCTGTTTTACAAATATATTTTTTGCATCTTACCTTGGGCTTTAGGATCATATACTAAAATTTTAATTCATTTTACTAAGTCTGATGGAGAATCTTTTAAATTAATTTCAGTTTGTTATTGTTAAAGATTAGATTCATTAAGTCTAGATAAACATTGTTACATTAATGACAATTTTCTCTTTAGAATTTTTTTTTTCATTTCCTACTCAAAATCCAAAAAAATTTGCAAACCTATCATAAATCATGTTTTAATATTATTGGATTATTATCTATAATAAGCTAAGTAAAATCCATAAATAAATAAATAAATAAATTATCTATTAATTAGTTGATTTAATTAATTAATATTTATTTTTATTTTGAATTTTGAAATTCAAAATTAGTTAGTTTTTTGTGAGGCAAAAGACAAAAATTGATTGAGAGATTTTCTCTCAATTGTGTGTTGTGTGCAAGTGATTATGTGAAAATCAATAGAGAGAAAAAACATAGTTCTAAGAAAAATACATATATTTTTTCATATAATATTTTTCATTCTTTTCTTTAGAAATTGGTGTTTTCTCTTGTATTTTTGTGATTATAGTTCGAATAGTGATTGTGATCATATCGCATTGGGCAATAATCTAAGAAAATTCATCTAGTATAAATAAGTAAACTTAACTATCTTGAATTTTATTACTTTCTCATGGTATGTTGATGATGATTGAATTGAATTAGAATAGGTTTGTATAAGAATAACATGTTTTTTACATAGTTTAAAATTCAAACTTGAGAAGCCATTAATGGTAGAAATTTGTAAAGACCATTATAAGCTAAGAAATCCACAACATAGGAAGCCTACATAGAGAAGACCTTGTGATAAAAATTTGAGGGAAAACTAAAACTCCACTAAAGAGTAATTTAGTTTTTAAATTTTAGTTTTACATGGTTAAAAAATCCTTTTTGGGGGGCTAGTATTCTTAACACAAAGCATCGTTGGCTTGCATCCATAAAAGAATGGAAAGCCTATTTTACAAGCTTTTTAATGCTACTAAATTTGCTATTAAAAATAAGTGAAATATGAAGTCATGAATTTGGCTATTATTCAAAAACCTGAATCTAAAATTTTTTTGCAACTTCTAAAATTTTTGGAAGTTGAAGATAAAGGTGCATAACCAACTTGGAGGTGGTGCGTGGACTCCATCCCCACCACCTTTTAACTGAAATTTGGTAACAACAAAAAGTGAGAAATAAAAGAGAGGCAACAACAAGGTTATTGTTGCTGTTAGATGATGGCACATGGCATGCACATGCCACCTTAGGCGTGGGAATGTGCTTCCCCTTTTAAGTTTTTGTTTTTTTGTGAAATTTTTTAGGCAAAAAGTTTTTTATGACACATGGTGGCATGTGCAAAGAAAGTTTAGGGCTAGGTTTTAGTTTTAAGAAATTTTAAATTCATGAGTTTTATTTGATATATAATTTGATTTATATTTAGATATGTTTTGGCAGTGGTCAAACACATGATGAATATATAGGAGACTTTTTTGGCATACCTAAAAATATAAATCATTTTTTATGAGCTTTATTTTGCTCCACTATCACTAAAACTATTTACAATTTATGGAAATGATAAAAGAAAATGGAAATATAACCCTAGAATGGAAAGGTAAATGTGTAGTCCTTAAGATCAGGATTGTTGAATGGTTTGGCCTAATTAATTTTTTTAATTAACTGATTAAATTATTGTTATCTATTTAGTGAAAAGATAGATACTTTGGTTAAGGGTTGTAAAATTGAACCAAATCAAACCAAAAGTGATTTTTTTATTATTATTTGAATTTAATATTTTTACCCTATTTTGATCTTGATAAATCTAGGCTCAATTGATTTTTTCATATATCTTTCATAATTAAAACCCCTAAAATCATAAAAGAAGCTTTATTACATAATGGTCATAATAACAATTTTTTTTAATCCCTGACTAAACAATTATCAATCTTTCTAGGCTTATAATCTATAGGATCATAAAATTAGTAATTAAACAAGAGATAAAAAAAGCGCTTTGACCATAAAATAAGCATGTTAGGTAGAATAGGTAACTAGTATCTTGTATTTATACTTTAATATGTATGTATCTAATCATAAATAAATACATACATATATATATATACACACACTCTATGACTAGTGACGGAGCCACGTTAGTCTGAAGGGATATATATACACTCTCTCACTTTGAAAAAAATTACAAGTAGAAGATATAAGTTTTGGTATTTTGTATCCCTTACTCTTAATATTTTGTACTTTTTACTCTTTATATTTTTATATTTTGAGCCAACTTGATTTTTCACCCAAATCATATTCAAATATAGTTAAGTTTAAAATTTTTTTAAATATGTGATAACTTAACTCAAACCTAATAAATTCTAATAAAAATTTTTAGACTAATTTAATATTATTTTTATAAATAAATGACTATAATTATTTATGATTTATTTTTAAAATAAAATATACTCTTTTGAAAAAAAATATATTATTTTTAATTATTATTTTTAAAATTACATTGCACCCTGGGTCATGATCTTGGCTCCGCCACTGTTAATATGATAGTTTTGTTTGATTTTGTATAAAATTTAATTTTCAAATCAAAAACCAGATTGAACAGCCAGAATTAAAAGAAAATCAAATCGATTAAAACAAAAAAATTGATCGGCTTTTGTCGCTATGGATTGGTTTGGTTATGAGATATTAATTTTACACACCCCCACGCAAAGAAGTTGTTGAGCTTTTCGCGGTGATCAACGAGGCGGTGCGTGGACTCTTACAAATAATGCCTAGGTCGGTTGATGGATAGAGCGTTGAATATGTAGAGCACGGAAGTCATACCTGGAAAGCTATTTAGAGTATTTAAAAATGAAGATCCGAGGGCAATATGATAATTTTGCATAGTTGATTAGTTACAAATAATGGGACACGTGATAGACGTTCATTGGTTCCAAGAAACTCAGAAACAGTATAAGAATCCTGTAAACATGTGGGGAGGTACGTGTTCCCCTAAATGTAATTATCCGGTACACTACTTAAGCGGTGGAGCTAGAATCTTAAAATTAATGAATTTAAAATTTTAAAAAATATAAGATTATAATATTCAAATTTAATATTATATACACACAAATTTATAAATTTGTGATGGGCATTTACCACCCCTCAATATAATGTGGCTCTGCCATTGCTTCGCTTCAAGTGCACCAATTTAGGATTAGTCTTGGTTTATTGGATAGCTAGATGGATTTAGTAAAATAGACTCAATGTTTAACATCGTATTTATTATGTATGTAAATAAAAAATATATATTTTAATTGCAAAGGAGACATAATATTCAAGAAGTTGGGAGTTGAAAAAGAAATAAGATAAAAATTGAACTTACATATATTATATTTCTATGGCAAAAATTTAAATTTTTTGGACAAATAAATTAAAATTTTGATAAATTCACATGTGAATACTAAAATATAGTTAGGAATACATGTTTCAAAAATTTATAATCACAAGAAAAGGTTTATACACAACAAATTATATTATAATAAGAGTATATGTAATTTAAACTAATGTTATTAAAATTAGATTGGACCAACCATTTTAATCAAACAATTGGCCATTTGTTTAGTTCGGAAGTGTTCCAAAATTGATCTAACTCAAAATTAGTCAAACTTAATTAAGAGTCAAGTTGAATCTATTGGTTTTGAGTGAAAAATGGCTCTAAATTTAGGTTAAACTAGTTTACAGCATTTTGTTTTGTTGTATTATTAAGCAAACTTGACAATGTTATGGTAAGAACAATGTTAAACGACATTTTGGATAAAAATTAGATTTGAATTTATGGTTGAATAGGTTTGTAACTTTTTGTTGTATTATTGTATTATTATGCAAAATTGACAATGCAATGACAAGAATTGGGTTGAATAGGTTGATTTTGGGTGAAAACTAAGCTGAATTTTATGGTTGAATTGGTTTGCAGCTGCTTATTGTATTATTTAGCAAAATTGGTAATGTTGTGGCTTAAGCCCTAATCCCCTCAATATAATAGCATGCCACATCTATTGAGCCAAAATACATCTTCAATTATAAAATACAATATTTAATATAAAGTCTCTATTATAGTTTTAGTTTAGACCAGTGGCTCATTTGAACTTTGACCACTAGAATAAAAAACAACATCTTTTTCATTAAACTACCACTATTGTCTTATTTATAATTCAAAATTTTAATATAATAAATAAGAAATAAAAATAAAATTTATATGATTTATATAAATATATTTTAAACAAATTAAATATTAAATATTATGTCATGTATGATTTATTTTTATGTATAATTAGTTATAACATATTTTAAAATTTATTAATATGTACTTATTATTATTTATTATCTTAAAATTTTAATATATAAAATAAAAATTTATATTTAATTAACACTGATTCAATTATAATTTAATTAATAAATTATTAATTAATAATTTTATCACTTTAATAATTAATTTGATTTTAAAAATATTATTTTAAACAAAACTATGATATTTATTAATAAGTAAATATATAATAATATTTTACAATTGTATATCCTTTAGTAAGATTATGAAATGATTGCTTTGAACTCTTTAACGACCTGCCTACCTCTGCCAGTTGTCCACAGTGACACGCGTAGAATCTCCCCAGGTCAACATGCCACCGAAAATTATCGCAACGACCATAAGGCCAATACAGACAAATACAAGAGTTTTAATCTACTTCAAAGTTGGATCCGATTTGGTTTTCCAAAATAAAGTATCTATTTGATTTTGTACTGCGGATTATTTAGTTTGCTTTTGATTTGAGTTTGGCATATATATATATATATATATATATATATATAGATTTTAATTTTTTTAAATATTTGTATAACTTTTGAAATTTAAATGTAATTTAACTCAAATATTTATTATAATTAACTTGTTTTTCTACTTATTCGAATAACAATTTTTTTGTAACTTATAAGTTATTTTTTTAATTATTTATTATTTATACACTTAATTAATTATTTGTAAATATTAAGTTAAATCTTGTAAAAAAAATCAAATAATCAGTTTTAATTTATCATTTGTCATATAATTTTTATTATATTTATCAAAATTATATATTATATATATATAGCGATCAAATTTATTAACTTTAGTGAAAGAAATAAAAAAATAAAAAAATAATATATTAGTTAGATTAAAAGCAGTGTAAACCATTCGAAATCAAAATTTGAATTAATTTAATCAATTGCTACACGTTTGAAATGGATCCTTTTAAAATGTTTTAATTTTGATCAATTTAATTCGACTTAATTTGATTCAGAAGATTTGGTTTGACATTGAACTGTGGTACAAAAATCCCTAGATTCCAAGGTCATATTTGTCATTCCGTTAAGAGGCTTCATTAGCAGCTAGCAAGTAGCACAACAAATAAGAATGATACGTGGGACCCTCTCTTTCTGATCACCAACTCTTCCAAAAGGACCAAAAGAGCATTCAAAATACTTCTTTCTCAGCAGTACATCACTATCTTAGGATCCGATTCCAACCATCATCTGGAGATCCGACCCGGAAAGTAAACGGGTCCTGTCAGATGACGCCGCATCAATTTCAAAAATGAGGGAAACGTCACGGTGCAAACATGACACGGGCCAATCACATCCCTCCACGTTTCCAACGCTCATCAAGGTCACAACTTTTCCTACTTACGTGGTATCTTCCGCTTGTGCTCGTCAGAATCTCTTCCTCAAATTGCTAGTCGTTCCATCATTCTCTCTCTCTTCGCTCTGGCTGTTCGCGATCCCGGCGTGGCGCTCCTTGATTCGAAGTCAAAGCGAGGGATTGAGAATTCCGGAACAAGATTTTGCGGCGACAATGTGGAATTCGAATTTCAAATTCTAGCTCGTGAAAATCCGCAGAAATTTCCCCGGACAGTGGAGCTTGGAATCTCCGATTCTGGGATCTCGCGGTTCTGATATTGAGCATGACCGATTTTGTCACTTAATTGATGTTGATCGCGCGGAAGCGGAGATTCCATCTGAAGCTTCCGGTTTCATAAGATATTCTGTTGGAGTTCGCTATTTGGAGTTTTTTGGTTTTGTATTTTCAGAGAGATATAAGTTGGAATTTGTGGCTTTTGTTTTGGGCACGTCTTTTTGTCGCAGAAGTGTGAGTTTCATCTTCATCTTCGGTTGGAACGATGTCGTCGAAAGTTGTGTATGAAGGCTGGATGGTGCGTTATGGCCGAAGAAAGATCGGCCGATCTTTCATCCACATGAGGTACTTCGTGCTCGAGTCACGTCTCCTCGCGTATTACAAGAGGAAACCACAGGATAATCGGGTAATTTTATCATTTTGCCGATATTCCATTTTCTGAATTTTTGGCTGTTCTGTTAATTTTGCTAAAGTTTTGGTTTATGCTAAACTTTCCACTTTCCACTTTCCAGAGCAACTTCTTTTGTTTTTGGGGTGTTTTCACAACAGAAATGACGACATGTTAGAACCTTAGCATATAAGCAGATAGAAAACGGGTGGAAAATTCTTTATTTTAAGAATATAGTGATGGGTTCGCCTTTCAACTGTTCGAAATTATACTTTCTAAACGTTCTTTTCTTATTTACTTTCTGGGACAGAGGGAGGGTGTTGGAGAAGCTGGTCACAATGTTAGCGACTGAATTGTTTGTCTATGCTTTATTAGGTTCCAATTAAAACACTGTTAATTGATGGTAACTGTAGAGTGGAGGATAGAGGCTTGAAGACCCATCATGGACATGTGAGTTCTCAAAACTTTTTAATAATTGTATTTTAGTACTGATTCATACTGTGGAGCCTGATGGCCTTGACCTGTAGTTATGAAATGTTGGTAACGCCTGGATAGTGTACCTCCAAAAGTATTTGTTGGCTTTGCATGCTTTTGTACTTGTGCTACAGTCCTGTATTTCGATAGAAGTTTAATGCTGTTGGGAAACATAATGTCCTAAATGGCAACTAGAGCGTTGTGGGAATAATGTGGACTGATATGTGATGTAAAATACATGCAAGGACAATTCATAAAATACCAAATGGTATGTAGGAAGGTAACGGAAAAATATAGGCTTCAACATAAAATGAAATTCTGAGTGGAGAAGTTTCTCTGACATGGTTAACGCACAGAATCTGTTATCCCAGACTAATTATTCTTTCATTTTAGATATAAGTAAGAAGAAATTCCATTAGACGAAAAAGAATTGCAAACCAGCAGGATGAGACATTTTCCTTAGACGTAGCAGCAAAAAACAGGAAAGAACAACATCAATATTAATTATTAATGCAGAAGAGCTCTCCAATCTCTTTACCTATCTGACGAGAAATTCCCTGAATGAACCTGTGTGCCAAGCACAAAAGAGAGGTCATAAAAATGATCCTATCCATAACAAGTTAAGGAAAATTATTTCTTTTAAAAACCTAAGCGATCCTCTCCAATTAAAGATGCCAAAGGACATCATAAGTGGGGCACTGCCACAAAGATTTTCCCTCCTCACTCCTGCTAAGAGCTTTAAACCTGATAAGAAGGAAATGCTTCAAGCTCTGATGGCATGCCAATTATTCACCAAGTACACCAAAAAGTCTACTCTGAGCATAGCGGGTTGCTGGTGACAAGGCAAAAGTAAATGTATTTTTTTTTTTAAGGCCTGTGAACTAGCAAAATCATATCTTATTAGTATGAATCCCATTGAGTTTTGTTGCTCAGATGAAATATGTGACTTTACATGGAACTATGCAGGAATTATTATCATGTTAGATCAAAATAACTCCATAAGCTGAGTATTTTACTGGCATCTGAGAGGGATTCCCATTGGTTTGCATTCTGTGTCTGCATGCAGTGGATTAGTCTTACTGCAGCTGCTGCTGTTACTATAATAATTACTTTTGTTTATGCTGTCTACGAACATGTATACTTTTAGCAGTACCCATAGATTGGAATGAGCAGTATGCCTGTTCACCCGTTGATGCATGCAGTTACCCGTGATTAGATAAACCTGAGTCCTGAGTGGAGAGGAATTAGATTTTTATGTTTTTTTTAATGAATATTTTAGAAGAGGAGAAGATGTGTAAATAATTCCTCCTGTAATGAATTAATAATTTGACCTGGAGATGCTACTTTCCAAATGGCATAGCCCGTGTTTTGGTCGTAGTTCTCTTTGTAGTTAATTTCATTTTCTTAAAAACTATTTTGACGCTTCAAAGAGTTGCCATACAAACTATAATTTTGTTCCCTCTAGTTTTCACCCTTTATATATATATTTTTTCTTTTGTGCAGATGGTTTATGTTTTGTCTGTTTACAACAAGAAAGATCAGTACCATCGAATGACGGTGAGTATATTTTTTTAACATCCATTTAACCGGCATATTTTTATACTCTTCTAGCCATTACTACTATTGTGCCATTGGTTTGTGTCAGATCTTGGTGATTTTTGTGTAACTTCTGTTATTGGTGCCGTGAGAATATTTATTAGTTGGGTTGTCATTGCAGATGGCAGCATTTAACATTCAAGAGGCACTAATCTGGAAGGAAAAAATTGAGTTTGTAATTGATCAGGTCTGTTTCATCAGATTGCATGATCTTAATGTGCTTTTTAAATTTGGAACTGTATTCATATTCCTCACATTTGGTTAGATTTTACATCTCCCTTAGTTTGCTTTCAAATTAAAACAAATTTTCTTGATGCATGACTGAAATGATGGCTTGTTATCGTAATTCGTATTTTGTAAATCCATCTTGTTAGGATATACTTTTCTATTCATATAGAATCACACTATTGAACTTTTAATATGTGTAGCATCAGGGAGCACAACCTGCAAATGGTAGCAAGTATGTTTCTTTTGAGTACAAATCTGGGATGGATAATGGGAACACGTCTTCTTTCTCAGACCATGAAAGCCAGTAAGTATTTTTGAGGTTTTCTCTTTTCATTTGAATAATGGAGAAGAGTGCAAAGTTAAAAAGCTTAGCTGCAGTTTTAAAATCAGTGGTATATGTTGTGATTCAAATTATGTTCATCCTCCTTCAGATTTTGTTGTTTCATTCTGATATCCATTCTTTGTTGATGCAACTGTAATAATACATGGAAATTTGATACACAGTTGAATATGATTTAGTTGTCTTTAAGAAATTTTTATTGCATTATTGAGCAAATTTCCCGACATGTATGATGGGTTTATAACTAGTGTGAGAATACAAAGTGGGTTCACCAAAGATTTCCTGATAACTATGGGCCTAAATCAGGGGTCAACTCTGAACTCCTATCTTTTTATTTTAGTTTTAGATGTGCTTACTAAATATATCCAAAAGCCAGTGGCATAGTGCATACTCTTTGCAGATAATATAGTATTAATTGGAGAGTCAAGAGAGGAAATAAATAAGAAGTTAGAGATGTGGGGACTAGTTTTGAAAACACATGGATTTCGTTTAGGTAGAAGTAAAACAGAATATATAGCATGTAAGTTTAGCAAAAGACTCACTAATTTTAGCGTAGAAGTGAAAATCGGAGAACACATCATACCACAAGTTACTCAGTTTAGATATCTTAGGTCTATCATACAATAGGATGGGGAAATAGAGGAAGATGTAAATAATAGAATTCAAGTGGGGTGGATGAAATGGAGGAATGTTTCGAGTGTTATTATAGATAGAAGAGTACCGCTCAAACTAAAAGGTAAATTTTACTAAAGCATACCACAACTATAAGATCGGCAATGTTGTATGGGATGGAGTACTGGGCATTAAAAAGCCAACAAAAGAAGAAAGTCAATGTTGCAGAGATGAGAATGTTGTGTTGGATGAGTGGATATACCAAACAAGATAAAATGAGAAATGAATATATTAGAGAGAAAGTTGGGATCGCACCTATTGTGAAAAAAATGATAGAATCGTGTCTTAGATAGTTTGGACATGTATGGAGAAGGCCTATAGAAGCCCTAATAAGAAGAATAGATCAGATGGAAAGCAACCCAATAACTAGAGGTAGAGGAAGACCACGAAAAACTATAGGCAAGATTATTAAGAAAGATTTAGATTTAAATGGTTTAACTAAAGACGTGATTTATGATAGAATTTTATGGCGTCGTTTGATCCATATGGCTGATCCCACCTAGTGGGAAAAGGCTTATTGTTGTTGTTGTTGTATTGAGCAAATATCTTCATTCTAAGTTATTTGTGGGATACCATTTTATGTTATGTGTATCCTCCTACATGTTCATGATCTTCAATATATTTAATATCTCCTCTGGTTCAGTGCTCAGGAGGATGATCAAGAGGCTCATCCAAATCTGTTAAGGAGGACAACAATTGGAAATGGTCTAATTTCTTGCCCTTTGACTTATTGGCTTACATTGACTTTGCTGTAATCTATATTTAAACCTTTTATTCTGTGAGATACAGGTCCTCCAGAATCAGTTTTTGACTGGACAAGGGAAATAGACTTGGATTTGTTAAATCAAAATAGCAATAACCAAGCATTTTCAAGAAAGCATTGGCGTCTTTTACAATGCCAAAATGGTTAGCTACATTTGTTTACGATGTTTCAATGATTGGCTATGTTGTTATTTACAAATTGATAGATGTCCTTCCTTCCTGGGTTGGCAGGACTCCGTATCTTTGAAGAGCTTCTTGAAGTTGATTACCTTGTATGGAATTGTTTCTGTCTTGCTTTATTTGCATTGTATGATTTCACCATTTCATCGAATGTTTTTGGGTGAACACAATCATCATCAATTTATTCTGTATGCAGCCCAGGAGCTGTAGTAGAGCAATGAAGGCAGTTGGTGTTGTGGAGGCCACATGTGAAGAAATTTTTGAGCTTGTGATGAGCATGGATGGATTGCGGTTTGAGTAGGTGTTCTGCATAATTATGTTGGGTTATATTCATGGTTGCTGCAGTTTGACAGATTGTGGTATTCCTTGATGTTTTTGGAGAAATACTGCCGTGTTTATCATGGGAGAGCAATTAGTGTTTGCAGCTTAAAATATTGCAATAGCATCTGCTTCTAAACTTTCTGCTTTCTACATGTCATTAAATATTGAGATTGAGAGAAGCTAGTTGAAGGAGAGAATGTTTTGATGAACAATTCAGCTATATAATATGCATATTCTGAACAATTTAGCTGTTCACTGGGTTGAGTGTTCCTATTTTTATTTGATTTCTAAGTAGCTAGTGTTCTGGGAAAAGTTGTATAGATGGTTATCTTATTACCAGCATGTTTTTGTTTTACACAGGATACTTATTCATATATTTCCCTTGATACTGTGATTTATTTCCTTGAAACTCTGTCATTATTTTATATTGCTTAGAAATGCTCAAGGCATGAAAGCCTTGGACCTAATTCTGGTAGAACTGTACTTGGGACTTACACAGGTCAAGCATGCCATTAATTTGTACTTTGTGTTAAGGAAATGGAGGAAAAGAAAAAAAAAGTATTTTTTTAATTTCACTCCAGATATTTTATGTCCCATAGTTCTGCAAAAAATTTATGCTGTGGGGAAATTTTAGTAGTCTCATGGTGTTTGCATGCTTGTAGGTGGGATTGCAGTTTCCAATATGGTAGCCTAGTTGAGGAGGTGGATGGGCACACAGCAATTCTTTATCATAAACTTCAGCTGGATTGGTTTCCAATGTAAATATAATATGTTGAATTTGTAGTTTATACGGGAATAAACATAATCTAATATTTTTGTGTAAACAATTTTAAATTTCTCTTTTGTGCACAAACTATAATAGTACCTGAATCTTATCCCTCCCAAGACAGAAATGCATGATGATTTTTGATAGTTTTCTTGACGTATATGAAATGTAACCTTAGAATATTATATATATTCTTGAACGCCAAACAAGTTAAAATTAGGAGAGATGATGGATTTTTTATATTGACCCAATGAAGTCAATTCATAATAATACAAGTAAACTAAAAAGAATAAATATTTTATATAAATGGGCTAGGCTGATTTTTTTTTTCCCCATCTGAGAACCTAAATTCAATTCAGGCCCAAATACTTGGCTTTGCTATCAGCTTTAGTTCTAATTGTTTCAATTCTGGACAAGTATATCCATATATTTCCCATTTAAATATAAGCTGATGTTTGTATGTGTGAAAATTTGATTTAGGATGGCTACTTATCCACAAAGTAATATCATTTGCTGTATCAATTGTATGTTCTATGTGTTTATTACGGCAGGTTTGTGTGGCCCCGTGATCTTTGTTATGTACGCTATTGGCGCCGAAATGATGATGGAAGTTATGGTAGGTAACTTGCTATTTTTGTTTAAAAGTTCATTATCCATTCTGAAAGTGTGCATTGATGTTTCTTTGTTTTGCAGTTGTTTTATTTCGTTCTAGGGAGCATGAGAACTGTGGTCCACAACCAGGATATGTTCGGGCACATATTGAGAGTAAGATTATTCTTACACACACACACACACACATATAAAGAATCTGACTCCATTATCCAAATATCAAGAGAATGGAATATATAGATCTTGGAAGAATATGCATATTGCCTCCTCTCTCTACCCCCTAAGAGAAATCTTGGACTCTAAAGCCAATAGTCCCCCCCCTCCCTTTGAAATCAATTCATTTCATTTATTTATTGAATACTAACAACCCTTCATCTTACCTCTTCTTAAATGGATACTTAAGTCTTGAGATAGGAACAGTTGATCAGTTGGGAAATGTATGCAAGAGCTACTAAGCTACCCTGGCGAGATGTCTGCCGCTTAGCATATTGTAGTTGTCATATGTGAAAGATCGACGTTTCCCTTCCCAACTTCATTGAGATGTCTGACATGTTGCCATATTTGAAGAGATGCATATGAAACCACGGTGTTTCAGTCTTGTGACTGTACTTTTCAGGCTGAGTTTTTAATGCTCTAGCTGGGCCCATGATCCATGTGGACCAAGGGTGAACAACCAAACTCTGAATTTATTTTGTTCTAAGCCAAGAATTTGAACAAGGATTTGGGCCTTATCCAATAACAATGAAATATTCTTAGAATTCTCCAAGAAGGTCATTCCTTTTGGTTTAGGAACATGGCTTGTTCATTCATTTGCAGCTTTGCCTGAAGTGACAAAGTGGGGGATCCATTTGAAATAAAGCTTGATCTTTGTGATAACTAGATAACTTATCATTTAAATTTGATTAATAGCATGCACTTGATACCTAAAAGAATATGTACTTTTCTTTTTAGTAAAATTAATTTTTGTCTTCATTGAATGATCCATAGCATGTAAAATCATAGTTGAAATGTATGTCATATTCAATTGTTTAGGCTTAAGAACTGTTTACTTCAGGTGGAGGATTTAATATTTCCCCTTTAAAACCTCGAAATGGAAGGCCAAGGACTCAAGTTCAGCATCTTATGCAGATTGATCTGAAGGGATGGGGTGTGGGTTACATTTCGTCTTTTCAGCAACACTGTCTCCTTCAGATGTTAAGTAGTGTTGCCGGTGAGTTATTTCTAACTATATGTGCAATTTCAAAATTTTCTTGTAGAATGTTAATGCTATTCCTTTCTTCATAGTAGTTTCTCTTTTTATAGAGCCCTTTTTTATCTGCTACTTCTAGTCTTCTTCCATCTATCTTTGTTGTAAGAGGGTTTGAGGATCTTTTGGGGGTGGGGGAGGGATAAAATAGTTGGTAGGAGTTTTTCACTATGGAATTTAATTTATGGACCTTGTATACTTAGAAAATCTGATTGGTTTTGATTAATTATAGGTTACTGTTTTTTACGAAAGCATAAATTCCTTCCTTATCACATGTACGGATCTGTAGATGCTCTTATTTGCAGTCAATGGTATTGGCTTAAGTTTAAGACTTGAATGGGTTATATTTCTCATTTTCCTTTATTTTCATGGTAATGTTATCCTGGATCTCCTTGTCTGTCATTGTTCTTTTTTTTGGTGTCTGTGATGAGTTTTTGGTTATGATTTGATTCTACATTCTTTTTCCTCTATATGATCTCTCTGTCAGCATGCAAATATTATGTATACTATATACTATTGAAGTGGTCTTTTCTTTTTTTTTCCGTTTGGGGACAGGTTTGCGTGAATGGTTTTCCCAAACAGATGAAAGGAATGCTCCACCACGAATCCCTTTTATGGTTAATATGTCCTCAATATCCATTTCTTCAAAGAACACTCCCAAGCCCCATGATTCTGCTGTTCATCCAACCTCTATGGATCAAATGAATGCTGCCAGTAGAAACTCTGTCACAATGGATGAATACTCTGATGAAGATGAAGATTTTCAAATAGCTGAATCTGAACAAGAGGTTGTATTTATATTCTCACAAATCTGACCTCTAATTTTGGCACTGGCTTCATAAATTCTAAGCATTCCTTTTTTAATATTTCAGGCATACACAAGTGGGATTGAGAATGATGTCAAAGGAACAGGTGGCTGCTTACTATGATCTTTTTTTTTTGGGTTATTTTAATGGTAAACGTGTGCCTGCACAGAGATAAACTAACAACAGAGAATGGAGGAAATCTAATTATAATATTTTCCTGAACTGAAGCTTTGGAAGAAGAACCAGCAAATGAAATTGACTTGTCCTGCTATTCGGGTAATTTACGCCGTGATGAACGTGATAATGCTCGTGATTGCTGGAAAATTTCAGATGGAAATAACTTCAGAGTCCGAAGCAAGCAATTTTGTTATGACAAGTCAAAGGTCCTTTCCTACTTTTCCTTTTCTCTTTTTGACTTCAAGTCTATTACTGTATTGCTGTGTTCTTATTTCTTTGTGGCAAACTCTACAGATTCCTGCAGGTAAGCACCTGATGGATCTTGTTGCTGTTGATTGGTTCAAGGACACTAAAAGAATGGATCATGTGGCTAGGCGCCAGGGATGTGCAGCACAAGTGAGTATTAGAAAGTCACTTATTCTGTATGTCTTTTGCATTGGATTGAAGATCAGGAAACTGCTTAATGAACTATTGCACCTTGTTTTGGCTTCCAAATGGCCTTTTAAAGCAAGGTTTTATAACTACTGTGGCTGGCTTAGTTTATAGCCTTGCAATGTTGTACTGGGGGCATTTATTATTTTTAACACAAAATAAGGCTTTGTTAGTGAGATGCAAAGCTTTTGTTTTAATGCTTATAAGAAATCACTTTAGATGTGGATTTTGTATACCAAGAACTTATGGATGACTTGTGAACCTTGTCTGTATTATGTTACTTGATGAGGATTCTTGCAAGAGGTGTAAAAATTAGAGGACTAGGGTGGGCTTCCTGTCGCTTATATATGAAAGTGTATATTTGCATAGATTTTCAACATTGCTTTTTTTCATTATTAAATAATTTATTGAGTTGATTGGTTGTTTATTACTTTAGAGGCTTTCATTCACAACAGTTCTCTTTTGGTATTTATGTAGGTTGCATCAGAAAAAGGATTATTTTCTATAATCATTAATCTTCAAGTGAGCTGCTTTTCTTCTTCTGAGTCAACTTTAAAGTTTAACAATATAGAGTTTTGAAGTAAATGAAAGCATTATGTTTGGCTTGCAGGTGCCTGGATCAACACACTATAGTATGGTATTCTATTTTGTGACAAAGCTGTTAGTTCCTGGATCTCTCATGCAACGCTTTGTTGACAGTGATGATGAATTCAGAAATAGCAGGTTGAAGCTCATTCCATCAGTCCCAAAGGTATTTACTAACTTTTGTCATTGGTATATAGGGCAATTCTCAGTTAAAACTCTAGTGCAGTTGTTGTCTTTGTCACAGCCTTTGCCCAGTTACTTTGGTAAGTTGCAGTTTTGTTAAGCTTAACCCCCTGCTGTCCATTAGAATCATTACCGACACATTTGCACGTAGAGGCATTCAGATGTCTATCTACAGGCATATTTTGAAGTGTCTCTCTTTTGTGCCTGGTGTAAGTATATGTCAGTATGTATGTACTGTGTTTGTATTGTATTTTTCCATCTGTTGATCATTTTTCTATATTTCCAAAGTGGTTGTTCTTTGGGAGGATGCCTTTATGTCTTCTTTGATTTTCCATCAAATTTCCCCCCTTCTTTTGTTCAGTAATTTAGTGTTTTTTCTCTCAAAATTTTTTATTTATAGTATTTTTAATTTGCTTTATTCTCCTTTTCTTCCTGTACCTTGCAAGTTGTAACCATTATTCTAA
Organism: Erythrophleum ivorense; assembly: GCA_026724425.1. NCBI lineage: Eukaryota > Viridiplantae > Streptophyta > Magnoliopsida > Fabales > Fabaceae > Erythrophleum > Erythrophleum ivorense. The sequence continues at coordinate 126,205 of JAIUCV010000742.1, read as the reverse complement.
CTTAATGGCTAATAAAAATGCACACATTGATTTTCCGACCCAAAATATGCAGGGCTCATGGATTGTGCGCCAAAGTGTTGGGAGCACTCCTTGTTTACTGGGAAAAGCTGTTGACTGCAACTATATTCGTGGTCCCAAGTATTTAGAAGTAAACTTTCATTCAATCTCTTCATAAATTATTCTCCTTTTTCATTGTAGGAAGTTTCCTTCTAATGAAGGGGTGAATGTAGCCTTCCTTGTCTGTTATGATTGATTAATCAATAGTTTCAATTTGTAGATTGATGTTGACATTGGTTCTTCTACTGTTGCCAATGGAGTTTTGGGGCTCGTTGTTGGTGTAATTACTACATTGGTGGTTGATATGGCTTTTCTTGTACAGGTATGTTTCTTTAAATTTTATAAATTTTATATACTAGTAATGCACATCTAAGCAAGTAATGACGTTTACAAAGGTGCAATTGGATCTTACCCATTTTCTTGTTGAATTAGTTTGGAATTGACTTTCATGCTCATATTATGAAAGCTTAACAACTTCGATTGCAATCACTAATTTTGGCTAAGTTGAATGTAGTAGGATCTTTAATGTTATTTGTCAGATTGGTATACCTGCTAAACAACTAACATACCTGAGTAATTATTTTTTCTGCTTATTGTCAATATCCTTGCAAGTGCAATGAGTTATAAAGATGCTCTTTCATGCTGAGCTAGTTTTGACAAAACTGAATCTTTTTTGAATATAAAAGAATTGCTCTTGGTAAAATGTTACTAGAATTTTCCTTAAAGAATACAATTAATATAGGATTATAATGATTAGAGCCAGTCTGCAACATATGACATTTGTAATTACTACTTTTCGCTTCTTTTTGCACCCACTCTTATCTATGAATGGATTTGTGTCCTGAGAGTGTGCACCTGCTTTAGGCTCCCCCCCCCCCCCCCCCGCCCACCACATAAACAAAAAAACAAAAAAAAGCACACTTGGATTCCTCAGTTTTGACTGATTCCCTTTAATCAATTGACTATGCATTTGGTGATCATTACTATATTTAGCCCTGACCAAGATCGGTCCAAGAAAACAACATTGCTTGCAGAGAGTGCACAACTCTAGAGACTACTGGAGATGAACAAAATTAAAATTGTGATAATTGAGAACTTTTTTTCTTTTAGTATAGAAGATGTGATGGAGAGTTGGATACTACAATAGGGTAACTTCTCAAGTTTGAGGAAGAGTTGGGATTTTAAGGGGGGAAAAAGAAAAATTCCTCCAGCTCTAGTCTTTTGCAATTCTATTTGTAGTTGCTCTATGTTGGGTGGGTCTGAGGAGAGCTGTTGCTCTGGGTTCTGTCACCTGCACAGATTAACTGTTTCTGTTTCTGCTAGAATTCCACATGCAGTTTGGCATTTGCATTCTCAATGGATTTAACTGCTAATTGTGCTTGAATAGGATGGATTTGAGTTGCGTTTGTGTGAGGATTTCATTTTTGGGATGTTAAAAAGTCATTATTCTGTATAATCACTGCGTTTATATCCGTGCACGAGAGAGATGTGGATGAAAATGGTCCATGGTACTATCCAAGGACTTCACAAGTCTCATCCATGCATTCTGTGATGGCCTGTGAGATGTTGACACTACTTATTATTTACAGGCAAATACTACTGATGAATTGCCAGAGCGGCTTATTGGGGCTGTTCGCATTTCTCATTTAGAGCTCTCGTCTGCCATAGTCCCAAAACTGGATTCAGATCCATCATGATTGCCCAAGACGTTTCTATTGTTCTTTTGCACAAAATCATTGGTTTGCAGTATGAATGTGTACCATTTGTAATTCAATTTTTTCTGGGATGTAGGTTTAGTGTAATCTAATTGGGTTTTACCATGAAATGATGAAAGGAAAAGAAAAGCTCTCTCTTTCTCTCTCTCTAGTTTTATGATTTATATTTAGATGTAGTTTTTTAAAATATATTTACTATTATATTTTCCAATTAAAATAAGTATATGAAATTTCAATTAAAACATGATAAATATATAATTTAATTGAGAAATTATCTAATGTCATTATATTTTTAATTGAGAAATCTTATAATAAAAGTGTTGGGAATTATATATAAGTTTTTTCCTTAGTTCATATAATCATGGATTTTTGTCAGTATCTCAGATTCAGGTCCAATAATGAAGTCATATTTAATCAGATTATAAACCAGCATCGCCATGTAAGACTTATCTCTGTAGCTTCCAGTAACATTGGAGAAAGATCATTTTTCATTAGTTAATCCGAATCTGCGGGTATGACATTGCATTGAGTTTTCTCTCGAGATTTCTTATCATCCATCATCGTAGAACTAGGGGTGGGGTTGATCTGGGTGATGATTAGGTGTGAAAATCATTAAATGCTTGCTCGATAGATGTAATGTAGAAGATGAGAAGACAACGGAATTGCAACATCTGCTTTGATAGATTAAACAAATAACTATGCACGATTGATCCATACCATTTTCCTCTTATTGCCATCGAAGATATCCTTACAAGGACGTTTTCTGGATTTTCATTCAGCATTGTTACCTCCACCCTAAAAGTCTTATATACAGGACTTTAAAAATTTGTTTCTTGACAGATGAACCTGCTTTCTTCCTATTGGAGATCGGAAAAAGTAGTGGTATATATATATATATAATTTTTATTTATAAAATATGCTTTGCTATCCCTTGCTTTATGAAAGTTCACAAGATTCTCACTCAAGAGGATCTTGATCCATCGGAGATCACGTGATTATTGTACTGGAATCATGTGTTGTAATTAGCTTTTATTTCCTTTCTTTTGTCAACATCTAGTCTAGTTCTTGATATGTAGCCCCTCAGATTTCGTTCATTATCTCGTATTTTTCAAATTTCATGCTGCTGATTTTATGGGATTGAGCGGCAAATCTGTTGGTATCTCTCCCCTTTATATATTCATGCATTTCATCAGGAAAATGCAAGTAAACAGAGCACCATTTTTCTAAATAACCTTCCAGTGAAAACGTAAATAACATTGCTCAAGTATCAAACAACCACCACACTAACGGGCAAAAAAGAAACATTTCTCGTTATAGTCCCTGGAAATTGTATAAAGACACAGACTAATGCAATTTCTGGCAGATATAATCTCTGAAAGCATCCAAAGCAGCCTCAGAACTAGTTGGAAACCCTTGCTGAAACTTGGCACTGAGCCTCTCAGCCCTCCTCTTCACTTCTTTATCCCCCATCAACCTCTCTATTCCCTTCACTATATCATCCTTCTTCACCTTCTCTGACAGATTATCAGATACATTGTACCCCACTTTAAGATACTGCACCACCAACTTGGCATCGAAGTATTGGTCACCCCTTATGGGCCACACCAAAAATGGGACCCCGCGTCCTACAGCCTCCACCGTGGAGTTCCAACCACAATGAGATAAGAACCCACCCGTTGATGGGTGACTCAGTATCAATAGCTGTGGCGCCCACCCACGTATAATCAAACCCCTCTGCCCGACCCGACTATCCAACCCGTGAGGAAAATACCCTTCTGATTCGGGTTCACCAGACCCGGGTTTCCCTCCCAAAAACCCAGGAGGAGGACCCATCCTACCCGACCCAGGTTGGAGAACCCATATAAATGGCTGGTCCGATGACTCCAAAGCTTCGGCTAGCTGTGGGTACTCCTCCATTGTAGGACCCACCTCACTTCCAAATGACACGTATAGTACCGAGCCACGTGGCTTTGAATCTAGCCATTGGTTCACTTCATCTTCCGTGATGCTGGACCGGCGGTTCGTTCGAATCTCCCGGTCATAGAGGAGCGAACCGGCCGATTTCCAATATTGTTCCGGCAGAAGTGGACCGACGCCCCAGACCGGTTTCCCGATTTGGTTCGCCACGTAATCGATGAAAGGAGCCTCCAGATCATTACACGTGTTGATCAACAGTGCGTTGGCTTCGCGGACTTCTTCCACCCACGGTGGTTGGCCGCCGGGAACAGGAGGTCCCATCTGATGCCCTGGTCCACCGGGAGGCGGAGGAAAAGAAGCTCCAGCGCCTGGTGGTGGCGGCGGTGGCGGACCGTGAGGCCCCCGTTGGAGATCCGAATGTGTTATAGCCATTTCTTCGGGTAACCCGGGAAGTAAACGGATCTCACCGGGTTTCATGTCTTCTGGGTGGGCTTTCCAAATTGCATACTCCATGGCGGCTGAGCAGGCGCCGGAGGTGAAGAACGCCACCATAGGCACTTGGAATTTGTTGAAAGCCTCGGCGGTCCAGCTCATCATGACGTCAACGATAGCAGAAACGGGTAGGTTATCGAGTCGGGTAGAGAGGAGGTTTCCGAGCCCATGAAGATGGTGGGCATGTATTTTGTGAATGGAGTGGTGTGGGTGTGAACCCGGTTCGGGTAGAGGCAGGGGGGAGGATGGGATTTGGGTGATTTGAAGTAAAGGGTATTGGTGGAGAGAAGAGGGAAGAGAGGAGGAGAGATTGGAGGAAATGAGGAGAGTGACCTTGAAATTTCTGGAAACAAGGTGCTTGCATAGCTCAATGGAAGGGAAGAGATGGCCTTGGCCGAAGAAGGGTACCACCCATATCTCAGCCGACATGTTGTCTTTCTCGAGTCTCTCTCTGTGATAGATTTCTGAAGTAGAAATTTTATAGGAGGAAGAGGAAGATGAAGATGGAGATGGGGTTTTACTGGTAGGAGTGTAACGGCAAGAATTTAGAAACTTTTTGACTGTTAGGTATGAGGAAATGATGGATGCTGTCCTCTGCTTTTCGCCTTCCTTGTATCAATTACCAAATAAAGAAAAACAAAGGGACGTGTCCGGCTTCTCTCAAGTCAGAGCGGAAAAATGATGGTAACAATTCAACAAAATCTAAGTCGTTCATGTGATCCGATACCATATGTTGTGCCACGCGTCCCTGAGACCCAAAATGCAGCAACATCCAGCCATCCACTCCTCCAAACGTTGATCTCATGCCACGTGTCCTCAATCCCCCAATGCTACGTTTCAAACCAAAACTAAAGTTGATATTCGCTCCATCGGGCTGAAATTCATGATCACGTTTAGTGCAATGTTTCATGCGTTTTGAAGTCGGTGACTGTCACATCAACATTATTTGCTTTTGGAATAAATCTTAATTATATAATATATATATATTTTAATTAAGGGGTCATGATTCCTAAGAAATCATGATTCTAACTTTTATGTTTTGTTTAGATGAAAAAAAATTAAAAAAAAATTTTTATTTTTTATTTAAATTGGAGAGAAAATCAGGAATAAAAAATAAGTTAGAAAAAAAAATAATGATAGGTCCCATCAAAATTTTTTTTAAATATAAAGAGATTTAAAAAAAAAATTTTGCATAACGTAATGCATATTTTATCTTTTCAAATTAACTCTTTTTCATCTCTTTATTTTCACTTCGCTCTTGATAAACAAACATTAGTTTCTATTAACTTAATTTTCACTCTTTCATTTTTTGACTACATATATGTTTTCAAAAAAAAAAAAAGAACAATCAATTTTCAAAAAAAATAAATTTATAAAAACCACATTTCAATTTTTTTTTAAAAAAATTTAGACAAATATTTAAAAAAATGGAAACCCATTTAAAAATTGTTCAAATAATAGAAAAAATTATTTTTTGAATAAGGCTATAACAATTTTATTAAAATATATACTTAAAATTAAACAAAGTAATTTAAATAATTTTAAAAAATAATTTCTGATTGTAACTTAAACGCAATTGGAAATATGTTCTAATTGCAATTTAGTCGAACAAATTTTGACTACATTGTAGTCAGGAATTGTTCCGACTACATTTTGATTGAAAAATTTTTAATGGTATTGCAGTCGAAAAAGTATTTGGATTGAAATTTAGTAAGAAATCAATTTTTTTTACTGAATTTTAGTCAAAAATTTAAAATTATTAATTTAGTCAAAAATTTGTAATATTTTAATTAATTAATTATTTAGAATTTTATTATAAAATTAATTAATAATAAATATATTTTACAAAATAATAAATATATTTTTTAATATTAAAATCAATAAATTATATATATTAAAAAAACTATCGACAAAAATACTAATTGCCATCATCATCATCATATATATATATATATATATGCATTGCCACAAATAATGTAGCAATGTATTTATATATACTAATCTCATATATAAAAGACTTTTTTAAGATTTAATTTAGTCTAAAATATAAGAAACAAACTACTAATATTTGATATATTAATTATAATATTTTAATTATGCACTTTATTAAATAAGTCTTTCAAATTATGAGTAGTAGTTGTTATTAATTTCAAAAAAAATGTACACACATTAAATAAGAACATTCTTGTGAAATAATTTTTATTTGGGACAAAATTAAGAATATTAATTACTTTTTACTAACTTTCTTAATTTTCGTAAGTTAATTATTTGTTTCTTATATATAAGATCGAAAATAGTATATATATTATATTTTTTAATATATAATATTATATATTAATATATATAATATTATAATATATAATAATATATTATATATAATATTAATATAATTAAAAAATATTTATTATATTTAAATTAATTAATATATATTAAAATAATATTTATAAAATTTTAAATTAAATAATTATACTTATTGTATTAAAATAATAATTTATAAATAATTTTTTATTTTTTTTATTTCATTATTGAGCTAAATTATTATTATTTAAATTAAAATGTGATTTTTAAAATTTTTATTTTTAAAAAAATTTATTATTCTTATTGCTTCTTAAAGGTATATATATATATATATGTATGTATGTATGTATGTATAAATTTAAAATAATTAATTTATATTTAAAATATAAATTTTTTCTTTAAAATATCCTATTTATTAATAAAATTTATTAATATTATATAATAAGAATATTATTATCCTTATAAATTTACGAGTTTTCTTTTTATCCAACCAAACATATAAAGAAAAAAATATTTTCTTTTCATTTTTCTCTTCCTTTCCTTCACTTTTCTCCTCCTTAATCCAAACACAGGATTAAAAAAAATAAAAAATGGGTCACAGTTATCCATTTTACTAATTATTTTTTATTTTATGAAATTTTTAAAAATTATCATTAATCAATTATTTTATATATATTAAATTTATTTTCTTAAATTTAATAAACTACTATTTCTAACAAATTTTAATTGTATTAATGTAATAATTTTATAAGTAAAGACAAAAAAATTAATATAAATATCAATTATAAAGTTTTAAAAGTTATAAAAAAATGAAAGATGTTTTAAAAAAATAAGGTCAAGTGTTTTTAAAAAATAAAATGTGAAATAATTTAAATTTGATAAAAATATTAAATAAAATAAAATAATTTTAAGAAAATAAAGGACTATTAGAAAGAAAAATTCAATAATGATTCTTTTAAACATGATAAAATGAATTAAGAAAAATAAAATAATTATTCATTTTCAAAAGTTACAAAATTTAAATTATTTTAATATTGAGTTTAATAATACTTTAGAATTGTGATTAATTTCTTATCAAATTTTTAAATACTCTTATATTTCTTGTTTTAAGGAAATTGAATTAAACCATTAACCTTCATTTCCCTTAATTAATTTTATGGGTTTCATAGTAAATAATTTTTTACTTATTATAATTAATATTTTTATTATGTAAATCACTACATCTAATTTTTTTTTTATTACAAAAACCAACTTCATGATTAGATAAAAAAAATTTTAATTTAGGGATCACTGTTGGGTGCTGTGACCCCTTTATATATTAAAATTAAAAAGAAAATTTAACTATGACTCAACTTTTTAAAATAAAAAATTCATATTTTAGTTGGGAAAATAAATTTTGGCTAAGTATAGGGTGAAATAATAATTTTAGTTTATTCTAACTTTTTTTTATAGTTAAAATTTTTATTCCTTTAATATTAAGTTTAATGAAGGAAAATGAATTATAATAGGTAAAAAATTATTTACTATGAAGCCCATAAAATTAATTAAGGAAAATTGAAGGTTAATGGTTTATTTCAATTTTCTTAAAACTAGAAATATAAGAGTATTCTAAAATTTGTTAAGGAATTAATCACAATTCTAAAGTATTATTAAACTCGGTATTGAAATAATTTAAATTTTGTAATTGTTGAAAAGGAATAGTTATTTTATTTTTCTTAATTCATTTTATCATGTTTAAAAGAATTATTATTGAATTTTTCTTAACTAATGGTCCTTTATTTTTTTAAATATTTTTATCAAATTTAAATTATTTCACATTTTATTTTTTAAAAACACTTAGCCTTATTTTTTTTAAAACATTTTTCATTTTTTATAACTTTTAAAACTTTATAATTGATATTTATATTAATTCTTTTGTCTTTACTTATAAAATTATTGCATTAATACAATTAAAATTTTTTAGAAATAGTAATTTATTAAATTTCACAAAAAAATTTAATATATAAAAAATAAGTTATTAATGATAAATTTTTAAAATTTCATAAAATAAAAAATTAATAAAATGAGTCACGGTTGCATTTTATTTTTTCTTTTTAAGTTGGGGCCACGGTTTCTTAAGAATTGTGACCCTTTAATTTAAAAAAAAATCATTGTATTATATATGGGGAATTAAGATTTACGACTGTATATAGGGCAAATTTAAAATTTACCCCATTGTATCTGAGTCCAAAAGCCAACCATCATCTTCTTCCATCAAGCTTTGGTGCCATTTTTTGTTGCGTGGATTATATCTCCATTTCATGAGCTCCATTGCCTCCTTTTTCTTCTTGTTTTGTAAAAAAGGTGACATTATGATTACATCATGTGAAAATGGCTACCATATTAATGTAATCTACAAATAATTAATCTAATAAATTATCCATTTTAACTTGCATAGTTTGGGGTTGCTTTGTTTGGAGCCATTCATTTCATTTCTAGGACCTACAATATAGGGGTCAAGGTAGCTTTCTTCCATTGCCATTTTTTCAAACCTTAATGGACAAGCGGTTAATGAACTAATTTTACCCTAAAAGCATATATAAAGAATAAAAGTCTTATGTGCATTGTGATTATTGCCATTTATTTTGTAAAAAGGGTGATTATTCTATCTATTTTTTTGACTCTTTCTTAATTTGATAAGAGGACTTACAACCATAACGTATACATATTAATTTATTTAGCTTTCTTATCTTGTTTCAAACATTAGAAATTCATAATGATACACAATTATTTATGAAGGTTAAAGGAAGTGAAGGTTATAATTTTTGCTTTTTTTTAGATACCAATCTCATGTAAGTAATGATAGGATCTTCTGTGGGTGTTAATTTTAAACCTAAATTGGATATGGAATTTGATAGCTTGGAAATAGTGTGGAAGTTTTGGGTGGATTATGACAAAAAAATTGGATTTGACATTAGGAAACGATATTTCAATAAGAAGAACAAGGATGATGCCATAACATCATATAGGTATGTTTATTGTAAAAAAAGTGCTCGAAGGAAAGACAAAATAGATTTTATAACTAGAAATCCTCGATTAGAGACTAGAATCGATTGCAAAGCAAAAATCGGATTGATATTTGTAAATGATAAATATAAAGTGCATGAATTTGTTGAGAAACATAATTACCCATTTCATATTGTGAAACTACTCATATGTTGTCATCGTAGTGTAAAATATCTGAGGTTCAAGCTCATGAAATTGAGCTAGTAGAGGATTTTGGGCTAGGATAGAAAGCTTCTTTTGACTTAATGGTAGGCATGTGGGTGGAAAGCAAATGCTGGTTATACTCGCTAGGATATCAATAAGTATCTTTAAGTAAGAAGACAAAAAAGTATAGTGTATGAGGAAGCTGGAGCTTTATTACAATATTTCCAAGAACAGTTATTAGAAAATCTATCATTTTTTCATGTATATCAAATAGATATGGAGGAACAAATAACCAATGTCTTTCAAGCAGATGCAAAGATATTGATTGATTATGAATGTTTTGGTGATGTGGTATCCTTTTACACAACACATTGCATAAACAAAGGAAACAGACCATTTGCTTTATTTTGTGGTTTCAATCATTTTAGGGGAATAACGATTTTTGAGATAACTTTATTATATAATGAAACAATGGAGTCATTTAAGTGGCTTTTTGAAACTTTTTTGGCAGCTCATCAACATAAAAAGCCCTTAACTGTCTTCACTTATCAAGATGAAGTGATGTCAAAAGCCTTATGTGAGGTGATGCTCGAGGTATCACATGGATTATGCATATGGCATTTGATGATGAATGGCTTCAAGCACCTAGGGCACATGATGAAGGATAGACCTCATTTCTTAAGGGACTTTTAAGTGGTGTATATATGAATATAATGATGAATCATGGTTTGGGAGGGCATGGACTAAGTTGTTGTTGGATTACGGTATCATGAAAACACATGGCTGTGTTTGCTTTATAATATAAAAGAAAAATGGGCCAGTTATTACATGGAAAATGTTTTTACCTTTGACATGTGAAGCACATAATTGAGTGAAAGCTTGAATTCAAATGTAAAAAGTTTCATGAGACCTAACTTAGACATCATTAAATTCTTTAAGACATTTAAGAAGGTGGTAGATGACAAGCGATACACTAAATTGAAATGTGAGTTTGAATCATAGAAAAAAACTCCAACGTTGAAAATGGAGAATTTACTTATGTAGCAACAACTTACTTAACTTTGCATATCCTTATTTTTGAACTATTTGAATAGGAGTTTGATTTGAACATTGTTGCTTGTATAAAGCATAGGAATGAAAGTCCACCCGTATTTGAGTACGTTATTTCCAAGGCCAATAAGGCGGGAGATTACAAAGTGTTATTTGATCCATCTAACAAGTCTATTTCTTATAGTTGTATAAAGTTTGAGTTTGTTGGTATATTGTGTTATCATGCATTGAAGGTGTTTGATCACATGGATATTAAAATACTGCCAGATCAATATATTCTTAAGAGGTGGACTAAAAAAGCTAGAAGTGGTGTGGTTCACAATATCAAGGGAAAGGCAATCGTAGATGATACAAGGTTAGATAGTATACAATAGTATAGATAGCTTTGTCCCATGTTAATAAGAGTAGCATCTAATTGTCTAAAAGCATTTTCATTGGTGCAACAAGTCATGAATAAGTTGGGCAAGCAAGTAATGAAGAGTCTAGATGACAAAGATAGTGCTACCACAATACCAACACATACAATATGACACAACCAGAAGGATTTAAGAATTGAATTGGTTTAAAGAATAGGGACCATATGAAGGGTTTTATGGAGTGTCAAGGTAGGAGAAGTAAAAGAGGTTCAACAAACCAAAATTCGCAATATTCACAATCTATGGTTAGTAAGATATACTTCTTGATATGTTCAAATAGTATATTGTTGCTTTTTATAGTGACTTAAACTTTTTGCATAATCTTTATAAGAGAATATTGCAAACACTCAAATCTCTATTGATGTGTCCTATTTAGTGCCATCGGGCACCTTATGCACAACCTTAAATCCATGAGGGTGAACTTACTTTCACAGAAATGATAATGGTAAGGGCATTCAATTTATAATGACAATATTAAGTATCTATATCATTAGTGTTTATCTTATAACTATTGTTATTTTGTATTGTAGGCACCTTTTCATCATCTTATGTTATCGCTTGAAGCAATGAAGTTTAATGGAGATTTCTCAAATATTAACAATTCAAATATTTGATATGTTTATTTGTGGCATATGCATAGTGATATTTTGGTACTTGTATATCATAGTAATATTTTGGCACATCACTATGATATTTTGGAACTTGTATATGCCAGTGATATATTGGAATTTTTATACGATAGTTTGAATTTGCAAGTTGTATATGGCAGCAATATTTTGGAAGTTGTATATGCAAAAGTAGTACTATCAACTTTGAAAGAATTACCAATGAAAGAAATCATTTTATTGTCATAGATGTCTTCATTATAATATTCTCTCCATCTTATACAATCACTAGTTCATACAACAAGAATTGGATTTACAAACAAATAAATATGACAGTAGACTTCCAATGCTAAATGACAGGTCTTTGATTGAGTTCAATATTTGGCATGTTATCTTATAGGCCCAAGACTTTAAGTGTCACATCAAGGATCATGACATGTAAAGGCATGCTAGCATCCTTTTCATAACTTAAAAATACACATACACACATTCTAGAAGCTAAATACACATCCATGCATGAGAGAAAGGGGAGAGAGCTACCTTATAGGCTAACATGAGTCTTCCCTTTCAATTTGTCTTCTCCCTTGTTGATTTCACAATCACAACTAGATAAAAGTGATTTTCTTGAGCCTAGGCACACAAAGAGTATGGAATTACTCTTTCATAACTCAACACGTATTCACAAAGCTAAGGGTTTCTTTCCAACAAACCCTACAAAGCATATAAGAAACTAGGGGTTCTCTCTCTCTCTAGAATTTCACTAACTCTTCCTCTCTCTCTCATGTTCTCAAGTTGGTAGAACCAACATACTTAAGGAAAACAAAGAAGTAAAGCTACATGAGTTCTAACCTCCTTCAAGAGTGGTATTCCACTTTCCCTCTTCTGAACCAAGTCAAAAACATAGCTAATTCAACAACCAAAACTATAGAAAGAGAGGATAAGGAGAGAAGAACAAGATTTTAAGAAGAAAAGTTAGGGAAATCTCAAGTTATACTTACCTTTTTCTTGTTTCTCCTTCCTTCTCTAGGTATCTCTCTATCTCCTCCACCCTTTTCTCTGCCTTGGATGAAGCCTAAGTCGGTTAAAAGGAGAAAGAAGGAATTGAGACACTTTAAGAAGTCAAATTCTCTTTTTTTACGCTTTTTTAGACTAATCCTCGCTATAACGAAGAATAACCCTCGCTACGGCAAGCACGTATTAGTCCCAGACCCCTTTTTTTGCTATGGCACGCGCTATGGCGAGCAACTCCCTGGTTTTTGTATGGGATGCCCGCACTCGCTATAGCTAAAATTTTCGCTATAACTAGAAGGTACTCTTGCTATAGCTAGGCCATTTCTCACTATAGCGAACAGGTACATTTGCTATAGCTAGGCAATTTCTCACTATAACTAGCAGACTTAGCAAATTTTTAGCATTTCGAAAATATTTCTTTTTTTTTTGCTGGTTGTTACATTTCCACCCACCTTAAAAGAAATTTCGTCCTCAAAATTTAAGGGTACACTTTCTCTTACTCTTTTATATTTTGGCTAATTGTTCTTTTCTTTTCCTTCTTCTTGGCTCCATATGTTTTTCTCTCTGGTTTTGCTTGTTTAGGTTTTCTCTCAGCTAGGGAATTTTCATTGCTAGCTTTTAATGAGGGCTCTATCATTATAGAGTACATGCTAGTCCCTCTCATAAGGTAAAGAAATTTCAGACTCTAGAGGCCTATCCTAGGAGAGCTTACTCATTATAGCGGGTTAGTCTTAACTTGCCGTAGGAGTTATCATTCTTTTTAGTGGACTCGCTTACATATCTTGGGAGGTACTCATTTTATATCACGTCTCCCGTATCCTGTCTAAGTGGCTTCTCATAACATCTCATCATCTTTTCTGATCATTAAAGCCATCAGAGATTTTTATCTGTCTACTATTTTGAAGTATACTATCCATTGTTCATCTCTGCGTTCTTTCTTACTAGCTCATCCCATGATTACAATTCACATCTCTTTCTGTCATAGCCTCATATTGTAACTGCTTACTGGGATTACAGCTCCTTTGAGGGGTTTCTGCTTTTAATGATCCTAATTCCTCTGTTTATTACTATATCTGTCTTTGTAGACCGGGACTTTTTCTCACTTTCTTTGCTCACTTACCGTGGCATTTTATAGTCCCTCAATTCAATACTGATTGGCCTAACCTGGGTGCTTCATACTAGCACTGAAGAGCGATTACCGCTTACTACTATTGAGCTCTGGTGGGATGCTAGATATTCTCACAGTTTTACTCACTGGAGATATACTGTACCATTTACCTCATGTAAACTGCACCTGACCCATTTCTGAATCCATAGGCTAGCATACGGGGATCTCTTTATCCCTCGATCAGGGTTACTATCTGCTAGGTAGTGGATCATCTGACTCTAACTTTGGAAAACTAATTTCTTGCTTTCCTCATCCCATACACTATGCTCATTTTTGAAGAGAGCTAGTCGTGGTCTAACTGTCTGAGTAAAGCCTTCATGTCTCTGTGGCAACGGTCTACCAGACTCAAAAGGTCTGTAGTCTCTGAGACAAAAGTTAGCCGAAACTGTACTGGTCTCTGAGACTAATTGCTCCGTAAAACTATCTCAGGCTGTCATCTCATTAGAGAACTATCATGTTGTAGCTAGGGCTTTCTGTAATTCTGTGGGATCTACTATGACCCCTGGGTCTACTGCGACCTCTCAGAGCCCTGCTAGGGTCTGCTGCAACCCACTATGATATGCTAGGATCTACTGTGATCCATCTCTGGGAGATATCAAAGCCTAAGATCATTGTAACTGACAGTAAAATATATACTCACTAAGTTCGGTTACCATTGCTCATAATAGCTAAGGCTAAACTCAAAAGTACATCATGCTCTTTGTGCGAAGTGGGTTTTGTGTCATCTGATTCTCTAAGATCCCATCATACTAATACTAGGGAGCGTTTTATTTTTTTCATTCATCACTCCTCATAGGATCCTCAGATTCCCACTCTAGCCCCTTTCTTATTTGGGTTTTCTTTTCTTACTTTATTAACTTACTTACTTTGCATGTACTCATTTTAGTCTTCCTTTCATATCCTGCAGTTTGTAACTATGCCCACATTTTGCTTTAAAGCGCTTTGGCACTAGAGCATCTTACACATTGAGTGTGGTTAACATCTCTGGCAAGAGAGAGGCTATGACTATGCACTGGTCCCTTCTCATTTTATTTACATATATTATAAGGGACTCAGGCTATGCATATTACATCTAGACATTCTCTACTGGGGATTCCTTTCTACATACTTTTCTTACTATTTTAGTATTCTTGGAATCCCTTTACCTTTCTTCTCTGACTCATCTCATTCTTTAACTAACTAGGATACTCTTCGATTACCGAGACACTTAGGTGAGTGATGTCATCATTTGCTACGCACTCAAGTCATATTACTATTAGGTTGATCAGGCCTACTATCATATAACCATTGTTGCAAGAAAACTATAACATCAAACACTAATACACAAGCGCTTTATGACTGAGCTCGAGGCCATTATCGCCTGTATATTACAAGTTTCCCAATAATCTAAAGTACCTCTCTCTTACCTTTTCTATCAGCCTTATTCTCGTAGAGTGCTCTGGGAAAGTAGGATTCTTCCTCTACTACATCCCGAGATCTCTTTGTATTACTCGGCTATTTTTACTTTGGGCAATATCATGCTAGAAGGGCATCTATGCCAAGAATAAGTGTGTTTTCTGAAGTACTCAAGCACATTAACTGAATATCTATTCTCAATCTAAGATGTCATTGGCTTAAACACTGTCATATTTTCTTTCTTTCTACCTTTCTTATCCTCTTACTTAGGTAAAAGGATGTTTTACTACTGGCTGTTTCTATTGCTAGTTCAGATTTTTCTATGCTCAAGAGTACCTGCATTTTCCTGGGATTCCTCTATTTATTTCTCTCTGTAACATCAAGGGAGTCTATTTTTCATTCATACTCTTACTCTGCTCTTAGCTAGACCATCCCTCGATAAGAAAAGCATCTTCATACAGTCTTTAGTAGAACATAATTTTGCATGTAGCCAAAACAATTACCAATGTTTGATACTGTCTTCATATAGTCTTATTTCTTGTCTGCAAGTTCCTAACATTAGCAACATGCATGAGTTAAAATGCATCCAACCTGATTTAATCAATTTTACAACATTGTCATAGTTCTTTTTATGATTTTCTATAAAAATACAATCCAAGCTTTCCTGCCTAAAATTGCAAACAAATAAAC
Organism: Erythrophleum ivorense; assembly: GCA_026724425.1. NCBI lineage: Eukaryota > Viridiplantae > Streptophyta > Magnoliopsida > Fabales > Fabaceae > Erythrophleum > Erythrophleum ivorense. The sequence goes on along the minus strand of JAIUCV010000742.1, from coordinate 110,202 downwards.
TAAACCAAACCATATCAACCTTGCCCAAATTAAAACAAATCAATTGGGGTGTTTGTGTTGAAATTACACATTAAACTTGCCATTGGTAGTTAGAACAAAGTCCTTTTGATTCAATCAACCATCCAAAATTGTCATAAATTAGACAAAGCACAAAGAAAAATACACAAAGGATGAATCAATTAGATCACATGAAGCAATATGATCAAGCATGATATTACAATTATAGGAACCCATTATGCTAAGTATTGCTTATTTAATAGAGTGGAGACGGAGGCAAACACATGGGATGTCAGGCTGATGGAGGAGATCTTTTAATTTGTGCTTCTTCAATGAAGCGAAGAAAGAGGTAGACGTAGGGGGTTTTGGGCTAAGATGTTTTATTTTAGTGGAGATTCAGAGGACACGTGGGTTTTATGAATTTCAGCTTGATGGAGTAGATATTAACTTCAATTTTAGTTTGAAACACAACATTAAGGATTGAGGGACACATGGCATGAGATCAATTATTAGAGGAATAGATAGTTGGTGTTGCTACATTTTAGGTCTTAGCGATGCATGGCACAACAGAGGGTGTTAGATCACATGGATGACTTAGATTTTGTTGAATCGTTCTTGTCATTTTCCCATTTTGACTTAAGAGAAGGCAGATGCTAAAGGGATAGGGTTCTTGCTATTGTTTATAGATGAAAGGCACAATCTTAGTCAGAACCTTCTCAATTTTTTGATAATAAGTGAAAATATAGTTTTCAGATGTTGTGAAATTAGTAAATTTTATTTAAAAAAATTTGCAAACAAATTCTTAATATCTTATCTCACAACTTGAAAATTTATTGGGATAACAACTAATATCTCTAAATAATAATAGACTAGGATGATAACTAATATCTCTAAATAATAATAGTCCTATTTGAAAAAAAAATTCCATATTTAATGGATATATTTAGGGAAGAGAAAACCCCAATAAATTTTCTTTTTGTCAGATAGAGAACCTCTATCATCAGTTCATCTAAACAACCACCTAATACTTAAATGGCTAATAGTAAAACTTTAATTAAATGAACAATGTAATGACTTTGATTTTAAATTTAAAATTTGAATAATTGGTCATGAGACTTGAGACCTGGGCATCAAATAAAATATTTAAATTTTTTTTGTTTAATTGAAAATAATCATATATATATATATATAAACAACTCATGGATAAAATTTAGAATAAATATTGCAGTGTTTGAATATGTAAAGTAAGTTATTTGACCAAAGATAATGAGAAATGAAATGGTAAAAAATTTGATGTTAGTAAATAAGTTACATAAACAAAGTGCATTATTAAAGACTTGAAATTGACATTTCATATAGGAAGAAAGGAGAACATAAACAAGATAATTAATAGTATCTTTAGTTGTCCATTACAATGTATATAAGGAACATCATTATTTTTTAGATTAGCTTAAACATTCTTCGACATAGTTTCCATCGATGACACCAAAATAAAGTAACATTCTTTCATAGTTATTTGCACAACATAACAAAAACATGTCATGATTAATAAGAAAAAGGAGAATGAAGCAGTAGAAGTAAAGACACAAAGATAATAACATGGTAGTTTGTACAATATAACACAGGTAGTTGATGAAGTAGTTATATTATAAAAGCCATGGTGTAGATCTTCTCATTTAGCATACTTACATGTAGCTTCAAACCAATTGGAATCTTGGTTAGAATTGAATGATATGAATAGAGTTAATTGTTTAAGAAGCAAATTTATGGAGTATAGGTCATGACTTTTCTCCTCAAAACCAGGAACATCATATGCTTTATTGGCAAGAATTAATGAGTTAGATGTAACATGAAGTGGAGAAAAAGTAGGTCTATCTTTGAGAGCAAAGTCCGTGACTTTGAGGAATAGGTGTTTGGATTGAAACTCTAGAGTTAGATGATGTAAGTTGGACGAGTGTTGATGTTGTAGAGGAGGGTAGCTGGATTATCATTGTAGTTAACTAATTTGCATTGAATATTGTAAGGAAAGATAGGTGTGTTGATCTCCCTAAAGGAATTAGTTGATGAATTATAGACAAGTACATGCTAAAGCACATAAGTTTGTTGACTGGTTGTCTGCAATGGTTGACAAATGAAGTTATCCACAGCCAATGTGTCTTGTAAGAGTAGGTTATCATTGATGTCACAGTGTTGAAAAGGTCTCCATTTCTTTTCTTTGAGATAGGAAATACTCATCCAAACATTGTTATCATGGTCATTAAGAAGAGTGATTAGGCCCAAGAGGAAGTGGTCTTGAATAACAACATTGTAATAAAATGCAAATTGGCTCAGTGCTGCGAAAGAAAAAAGAATTGAGTTATGCTTGAGTAATAAGATGAAAAACAATTATAATTAAATAGAATTAGGAATATAAAGATTAGTTCCTTTTTTGTTGTTGGGTTGAAGATAATGTAGACGATTTGAAGGTTAGGGAGACACTGTTTTAAACAGAGCAATCTTTTGCCAGATCCAGCAAAGGATGCAAAGGTGGGTGTCATTTGGGAAGATTCCTAGTGCATTGATGTTGTAGAAGGTTGATGTGAATGGATTAAAGAAGTGTAGTTGTTGTGTCACAAAATCAACCATCAAAATGTTGACTTGAGAGTATTAGGTTAGTTCTTTTTGCCATGCTATTATACCCGAATGGCCTAAAAAAAAGATTATGTATGCTGAAAATGAAGTGAGAAGTGTAACAACCCAGAAAAAGAAAATAGAAAAGAAAATGAGAAAAGGAACGGGAAAGAGAAGCTGGAAAATTTTCGAACAGCTGAGAATTTTCTAAGTCTTCTCGCCATAGCGAGATATGGAATCGCCATAGCGAGAATGCCTCTTCGCCGTAGCGAGTATGTTTCTAGCTATAGCGAGTGCGGCATTCCATATAGAAACCAGTGAGTTGCTCGCCGTAGCGAAATTGTTCCTAGCTATAGCGAGTGTGGCATTCCATATAGAGACCAGGGAGTTGCTCGCTGTAGCGACGCCATAGCGAAGGCAGAGGTCTGGAACAGACACGATCTAGCCATAGCGACACCATAGCGAAGGTCGAGAATAGACACGATCTCGCCGTAGCGAGGGCACTAACTCGCTGTAGCGAGAGCGGTCCTGAAAAGCGAGAAAAAGAGAATTTGACTTTTAAAAGCTTCCAAATCTCTTCTTTCTTCTTCTAACCGACTCAAACTCGTCTTAGGAGAGAGAAAAGGGCGGAGGAGAGAGAGAGAAGCTGAAGAGAAGAGGAAAGCACAAGAAAGGTAAGGATTCTCATGACTTCCTCTTAGTATTTTGCCCTTCTCCCCTTTTCCCCTCTTTCCTACGGTTTAGATGATAGAAATGGTTAGGTTTTGAGTCTGGTTTAGAGGAGAGAGAGTGGGAAACCATTCTTGAGAGAGATTAGAAGTATATAGTCTTCTCTATCTTGCTTTTCCCCTTTCTTAAGAGTTGAGAAAAGAGAGGGATAGCTGATGGACCTTAGTGAAAGGAAAAGACCTAGAGTGAGAAGCTCAGTAGAGCTGATTAGAAGTAATCCCTAGCTTAAGAATTGAGTAGTAAGGTATTAATTCCATGCTTTTGTGTGGTTAGGCTCAAGAGGGAACTCTCCCATCTAGAAGTTGTTGTGAAATCAACAAGGGAGGAGACCATTGACAGAGCAAGTAGTAGATAGCCAACAAAGGTAGTTTTCTCCACTTTCTCTCATGCATAATTGTGTGTTTACATTGTCTTGCTTGTGTGTATGAATGATATGAGCTATGAGAAGTGTGTTAGCATGATTATGTGATATGATTGAGATGATGTTTTAAATGCTTGATTGGTTTGCTTGAGGAAACGGAAAAGCCAATAACCCTATAGCCAAGGTGAGGATGAGCCGAAGCCCTAAGTTAGTTGAGCCATGTCTCCCAAAAGTGAGGTTGACTCCCAAAGAGTAAGGGTGAGTCTAAGGACCTCTAAAAGTATGGGAAGGCAAATCCAAAAGCCATAAGGGAAGGGGTGAGGCCGATCCAAGTACTCAGCGAGCTCATGAATGTTATCCATGGCCATTTCACATGTTTTAAATGTTTTTCATCATGTTTTATATGCTAACATGCCATACATGCATAATGAGACTTGTTGCATGCAATATATGTATGTTTGAATGAGAGTTGAACTACTGAGATTCTCCGAATCTCACCCCCCCTCTCCACCATCCAACCATGCCAGGTGGCCCAAGTGAGATAAGGGATGGGAGCAACCACCAACAAGCATGAGGCTAGGGATAGAGATGAAGAAAAGTGTAAAGCTGTGTAATACATTGTATATGAGAATTGTACATGAGATGTAAATGATGTATATGATGTAGCATGTACAAATGTTGTAAGACAATGTATGTATTAATGATGTATGTATGAGAATGAGATTTATGATGCATGAAAAGCTATGCTTGAATGTGAAAGAACCAATGGTAGCCTAGTATATAAGGGTGCATAAGTGGGCATGGGGTAGTGAGTTTCCCCAATCTAAGTTATTAGACACTTGAGGCATGATGGATAGCTCCTAAAGATGCTTTCTCATGTGCTCAAGGAGTCATAGAAGTAGAAAACTTAAGATTGGACCCCATTAGCCACACTCTTGGCCAAGAAATGGCCTTTTGCACATGATGTCATAGAATAGCCATATGACCTCTTCTTGCTATGAGATTTGACATGTAGCTAGATTATATTTAGAGCTTTCTGGGAAGCTAGAGTTCATGTCATTTAGAGGTCTATAGCATTTTCTATGAGCATCCAAAGTTGACATCAGAAATTCGGATTTCAGAAAATCACTGTTCATTTGGTCAGTTTTGAAATCATGTCATCGGAGGGGCAAACGTAGTCCAATGGCTACGAAATTTTATACACAGAAACTAGATGGTCACAGTGACTTGTAGGAACTGGAATCACCTCATTTAGAGGTCCAGAGAGTGAGTTATGCAATTTCGAAGTTCCTGCCCAGAATCAGACCCCTAACCAGACCCGAGGTACTGTTTCATCGGTTTCCGGGGAATTGGCTTGGTGGACTGATCTGGAGATATTTTTATCCTCTAGCTAACATCCACATATTTCCATAGAGATATAGTTTATGAGCATTGGATTTTTGTGGAATTGGTTAGACATTTTCAAAGTCCATATCAGTAAACTGTGACAGCAAAGAAGCCCCCTCTGACCAGTGAACTATTTCGATGTCAAACGCAGAATGAGTGAGAGATTGAGACTTCTAAGTATTTTTACCATGAAATAGACGTCTCAAGCTTTCTAGAATGACCCAGATCATGTAGATACGATTTTTCTGCATTTAGTTATGAATTTCCAAAGTTAGCCCAGAAATGAAGCAAAATCTGCCCATAGCGAAAATGCATGTCTCTAATCCCTTTTTGCTTTCCATGAGTTTGAAGCATATAGTAGGGATTGAAATAAGTCTCAAAAGAGTAATTGAGCATGAGAAAGGATAGAGAGAGCTCAACCGGTCCATATTACTTCTAAGTGGAGCTCTACCCACACATAGTGCCATAGAGAAAGTAAGCATAAGGTAGAGAAAGTGTCTCCCTTATGAGTTCCGCACCGCCCATATGGGCTAAGGGGCACGTTGGGTAGGAGCTAGAGGTTAAGGTGTCGCAAGAAGTACGTATATTTATGTGCATGAACAGGTGCACTGATATGTTGCTCTAGTCGCACAAGAAGAGGAAGTTGTATATAACTTAGATATAAGCAGATAAGGGAGTGTGATAAATGTAGTATAATTTGAAGGAACTAAACATTTAAAAGGGCAAAATAATGTAAGGAATGAAACTAATTTATTATGATTAAATTGCAAGGATATAAGATATTTGATAGGCAATTTATAAAGAGTTAAAGCAAAGTTATATTATATGAAAGGAAGAAGATATAATGACAATTTTTTTTTGTATTATCAATATATATATTATTTCAATTACCAATCACATTGTTAATAAGTCATGAATTATATGGTTGACCATATTAAGTTGTGTGCCTTTTAAAAATTTTTTAAATTCTTTTTAAAATATGTATTAAATCTCGTACAACTACATGAGATCTGAGATTTAGCCTAAGAATAATTTAGTATATAACTAATTCAAAAAAATTGTGTGTTGGAATAATTCTATTTGCTTTGGTTTTGTAATGAATTATGACAATTGCGCTGAATATAGCTCTGATATTCAAGTGAGTCAATTGGTCAATACATTTTAGCAAGATCCATTGAAAAAATCTACAGACTAGTTACAAAAGTTACAAAGCTTTAGGATAATAAAGGAGATGGTCTTTTCTAGAGAATAACATAAAAGAGAGAGAAAAGGAGAGCATTTGTTAGGAAGAAGAAATTGCAGAGAGAAGAGAAACATTCTTCCAGCCTATCTTCATTATGTGCCCGATCCTCCCTTTTATACACTATCTCTCACTTTCCACATGGCCCACCTATTTCAAGTGCTCCTCTTCAATCCTTTAGTTGCATGTGTAATGCCTGTGCTTCTATTCTCTTCTACGCTTTCATCATCCACCATGGCTTGGGCCCTAACATCCTTTTGACTCTCATGCATGATATTGACATCTTCATGCATGATATGCCCTTTCGTAGAGATTAACCTTGTCCCTAAGGTCAAAAGTAAGATAGTGTTGACAAATGACATCCAAGAGTTCCCACGTTGGTGATACAGCTGGTCCCCAATCTATTAAGACTTGAGTCTGTGTGGGGTCTTGAAATTGGTGTTGTCAAATACCCAGAACCTTGGTGGGGTGAAGTAATGGACCTTTGGGAATAGTGAGAAGAGGCAAAAGAATATATAGTTCATCAATATTTCAATGATATCATTTTAGTGGGGATATATGGAAGATTGGATGAATATAGGCTTCTCACAGCAAGTCCAAATGGTAAGCAACTAACCCAATTTTTTCAACTATCAAAAATCGCCTAGAATATTAATAATCCTACTTGTTATGCTTTTGCAGCCAAGAAAATGTTGGTGATATGGTTGAAGTTTCACCATAATGTAATCACCAACTTGAAAAGATAGGTCAAAGCGGTGTTGATATGCAAAATGTTTCATCTTTTGTTGGGCTTTCCCTATATTGAGTTTGAGTTGATCCAAGACTTCATCTTGTTCCTGTAAGCGAGTTGGAACATCTAGAGGAGAAGTATCACCAGGGTTAGCTTGTAAAATAGGAGGGGGATCCCTACCATAGTTCAGTCCAGGGTAAATATTGCACTTATTTGCATAGAGCATCATAGGCAAAGCAATGAAGATACATCTCTAAACATTTGTTTAGTGCATCTATTTGGTCATCCATTTGTGGATGGTATGCTAAACTAAAGTGAAGTTCTATTCTTTGTAATTGAAAGAGATGTCTCAAAAAAGCACTGGTGAATGTTGGGTCCTGATAAGATATAATCATTCTGGGCATTCCATGTAATTTAATAATGTTAGTAAGGAAAACTTTAACTACTTGTCGACTGTAAAAATAAGCTTTTAAGGGGATAAAATGGCCATGTTTAGAGAGCCTATCCACCATTACCAATATAATTGAGTATCCCTTAAATAAAGGAAGTGTTGTGACGTAGTCTATAACAATATCTTCCCATATTCATTCTAGAATTGGCAGTGGGCTCAATAACCCAGCTAGATGTAACTGGGATACCTTTGTATGTTAACAAACCTCGCAACTTTTAATAAAGTCTCTAATGTCTTTGCGCATAGTTTTCTAGAAAAAATTGACAGCTATGCGGTGAAAGGTTCGCAAAGTGCCAACATGTCCTCCTATCACTGATGAGTGGAACTATCATATAATGGCTTGGATTATACCATTATCACACCTTGGAGGAATGACAATCCTATGGTTCGAATAAACCAGCCTATCATGCACCTGATAATCTGGCATCTCAACTGGGTTGTGTTGTATTTTAGTGATTAATTGTTGCATTACGGGTAGTGCTCTGAGGGATTGTTAAATCCCAGCTAGTGGTTGATTGTGAGATACCGTTGTAGCCATATGACTTTGGTGTGGTAAGGCATCAGCGTCTTGGTTTGTTCTACTTGGTTTGAATTCCATTCGATAATGGTAGCCCATTAGCTTTGGTAAATAGACCTTTTATTCTAGTGTTTGAATCACCTGCTTATTCAGATGTTTGAAGCTCTTATGATCCGTTCAGATGATCAAGAAATGGCCAAACAAATAATGTCAAAACTTAGCCATAGGTTTAACAATAACATGTAATTCCCAAGCATACATTGACTTAGCTTGCATTCTAGGAGATAGCTTTTTCGAAAAATAAGCTATGGGGTGTCCAGCTTAACTTAGCATTGAACCTAGATGCATCAGTCTCTAGTATGAAGGGTTGGTTAAACTTGGGTAAAGTTAGCACTAGCACCTTCATTAATGCTTCTTTCAACTACTCAAATGCTTATTGGGCTGCATTGGTTCACTTATATCCATCTTTTTAAAGTAATTGGTGAGCGGGCTAGCAATATAGGCATATGATTTAATAAATCTTTGATAGTACTCTATGAGTCCGAGGAAAGCTCTTAGTTAGTTAACATGAGTAGGAATAGGCCATTGTTGCATGATTTGAATTTTGCTCACATCCACTTCGACCCTACGACTTGAAACTACATGACCCATATATTCAATTTTCCTTTGCCCAAAAGAGCATTTAGATAACTTGGCAAAAAGACGATGTTGGACTAGTTTTTGCAACACATAAGTAATGTGTTGGATATGCAAGGGCCATGATACATTGTAAATCAATATGTCATCTAAGAATATGAGCATAGATGTTTGTAGGTAATCTTGAAACATAGAATCCATTAAGGCTTGGAAGGTTATAGGAGTGTTTGTAAGGTCGAAAGGCATGAGGAGCCATTGATAGTGGCCCTGGTGTGTTTTGAAAGTGGTCTTCTCGTGGTTATTGGGATGCATGAGTATTTAATGGTAATCTCCTTGGAGATCTAGCTTTATGTAGTACTCAGAGCCTCCTAGTTCATTTAATAGTTCATCTACTATTGGCATTGGGAATGAGTCTTTTATTGTGACTGAATTGAAGACTCTATAATCCACATAGAACCTCTAGGTGTTGACTTTTTTATGAACTAATAACACTAATGTAGAATAAGGACTGGTGCTAGGCTAGATTATACCCTCTTGCAACATCTCAGTAACTATCTTTTCAATCTCTATTTTCTGATTGAATGGGTATCTGTATGGCTTCACCTTCACTTGTCCCATCCCTGTTTGTAATATAATTTGGTGGTTAAGTTTTTGTTCAGGTGGCAATCCTTGAGGAATGGAGAATGCTTGAGCATACTAGGTCAAGATTTCTTTAATCTCTAGGTGAATGTTAGTTGGGAATTCAATATTGTCATTGAGAATTCTCTTTGCGTCTTGTGCATGTAAAAAATACAACTCGACAATTGCTTCAATGGATTGCAATCGAGTAATTTGATGATATTGAACTGGGTTAGCTTGCGCGACCTTATAACTTGCAACGTAACAAATTTGCCATTGGTGAAAAACTTGATTACCTACTTGCTATAATCTACAATATGGGAGCCAATGGTTTCCAACCATGAAGCCCCAATTACTATGTCAAAACCTACAATTGGAAGCACATGCACTGGAAAAACTAGTGTGTGACCACTGATGAACGCTTTTAATTCTTGAACCAATCCTTCGCATTGCATGCAATCTCTATTACACACAACGACTTTCGTTTGAGGAGTAGGTTCCCTTGATAGTTTGAGATAGTGAGCAACTCTCGGGTGTATGAAACTATTAGAGCTTCCTCTGTCTAAAAACACTTGCACCGGGTGACCTAATATAGTTCCATCGAATTGAATAGTTGCGGGTCCATTAAAACCTCAATATGCATGTAAAGATAAGTGGTGGAGGGTGGAAGTTTCAATAACTATTCTATCCACCTCTATTTTTAAGTCAATCTCGAGTTGTTGCTTTTCGTCCTCATCACATTGTAGTACCATGTATTATTGGTTAGGACAAGAGCGTCCAAGAGAGAATTTCTCTTCATAGGTAAAACAAAAGCCATTTTCCTTGCAAAGCTGAATCTTTAAGGGTGTCATTTTCTTCATTGGTAGTATTGGTTTGATGGTCAACATTGGCAAAAGCGATGGTAAACTCTTCGTTGTAGATGATCCTACTATAAATGAATTAGTTGAACCTTCAATAATGGTTTTATTGGCCTGAGTTGTTTATGTGAAGTTTCTTGACCTGTATACTAAAGATAGGAATTACTTTTCATCATATAATATGGTTGATGAAGATGCCTCTAATAATGTCAAAGGAGCTTTAGCTATTACATCTAGTCGAATCTTGGGCTTTAATCTATTGATAAAGCAGTTCATAATAGCATCTTTGATCATCCCTTCCACCTTGTTAGCAAGCATAATAAACTGTTGGTAATAATCAGCAATAGACTCCCTTTGGGTCATTTTTAGAAGCTGAGTTTTGGGGCTCTTAAGTCAAAAAGGATTAAACTGATTTTCAATTGCTTATGCTAACGAACATCGGTTGGTAATTTAGTGAGTTTTTTGCATCATCTAAAACCAGGCTATTGCTTTTCCTTCCATGTGTATTATTACAATAGTCATTCTCTGATTGTCTAGCATTCATAATAAGCAAAGAATTGCTATGTTCTAAACAACTAGTTTAGAGGTTCAGTCCCATCAAATTTTGGAAAGTCGAGTTTTACCTGTCTTAACTGGAATAGTTGATACGATACTGGAACCATGGAAAAGCTTTATGTTGCTATAGCTTTAGGATGAGCTTCAACTAATCGCATCTACTGCTCGGGTTAAGTTCTCAATGGAGGACTCTAATCTTTTCATTCAAACATTTGGTGACCAGGTCATTGATTCAGTTTGTTTCTCAATTCTTTCCATTCGCACGTTGGTAATCATCTCAATTTGTTCCACATAATTGTTCACCTTCTTCATATCTGCAGCTAATTTTTTTAATTGTGTTCCTTTTACCATGTCAACTCTCAATGAGAGCACCAAATTGTAATGAATTATGACAATTACATTAAATATAGCTCTAATATTCAAGTGAGTCAATTGGTCAATACATTTCAGCAAGATCCATCAATAGAGCTTTAGGATAGTAAAAGAGATAGTCTTTTACAGAGAATAACAGAAAAGAGAGAGAAAAGGAGAGAATCTGTTAGGAAGAAAAAATTACAAAGAAAAGAGAAACATTTTTTTAGCATGTCTTCATTATGCGCCCGATCCTCCCTTTTATACACTATCTCTCACTTTCCATGTGGCCCACCTATTTCAGGTGCTCCTCCTCAATCCTTCAGTTGCAAGTACAATGCCTGTGCTTCTGTCCTCTTCTACCCCTTCATCATCCATCGTGGCTTGGGCCCCAAGACCCTTTTAACTCTCATACATGATATTGACATCTTTATGCATGACAGGTTTAGATGACAATAATAGCTAATTAAAGGACAATGAATATGAAGAAAAGACCATAGTCGAATTCAAACATCTTATATGAGTTGATAATTGAGGTAGTTATAATCTTGTCACAGTTAGTGGTTGTAAGTATTTATTTTGAGAAAATCCATTTATGTGAAAAGATAGATATGAAGTAAAAGGATAATAGGATTAGGTTAAATAGATAGATATGGATTGCAGCATAGTGGGCTTTGTTTGATAGGGTTAATATGCTATGGAAGTGGTAACATAGTCCAAACATTACTTAAGGAATACATATTGAAGATTAGAAGTTAGAAATGGTCAATTAAATACTTACAAGTGACAATGGATGGAAATCTAACCAAGATTTAGATATGCGAGTCTAATTTAAAAAAGCATATCTAATACTTGAACTTTATGTAAATATGGAAAAAAATTAACTGTCCTATTAGGTATGCAAAATGAAAAGAAAAAAAGTAATTTTATAAATAGAAAAAGATTTTTATAACCTTATTTTAATTTGAATTAAAAGAAAAAAGATAAATTAAGTAATGATGAGTAATAATTATAAGAGTATAATAAATACTGCATATAATTATGTTAAAAGAATCTTTTCACTTTGCACAAGAACTAAATCGACTGCAATATTTATCATATTTGCAATACAAACGTTGTGATATTAAAAAAAAAGTTGCATTAATAAAATATTGAAGGTTTTATAAATATGCTGGCAATGAACATGAGAAAAAGAATATTCAAGAAAACTCAAATCCATGTTAACTATATTATATGGATGGGAGCTTAAGACCATAGCATAAGGTTAATAATCTTATATTTCAAAAAAGAAAAGAAAAGATTAACCACTTTTCATGCTAGATTTTGCAAATAAGCCAAGTTGTTCAGCAACTTGTTAACTTCGACCTAAAGTTCACAAAAAAATTATATCCTAGCAATACATTGAAGTTATTCTAATGCCAAAAGTATTTACAATCACAGATTTGATTCCTTCATAAAAGGATCTAGAAAAAAAATAAAAATTCTCACATTTCTACTAGGAGCTTAAGATTTGAAGTAAAATTGGCATTTCATAAACTATAGCCAATATATATATATATATATTAGGTTTAGCATTAATGTCTGCCAAAGTTTATTTATTTTCTTTTTACAAAGGATGGGCCTCAATCTAATGTAATTATGAGGTTGTCTTCTATGGAGTTTAAGGGCAGAAGATACATCTATTTCATTGCAATGGAAAAAACTTTATTATTACAATTTATAAATAGACAAAAAAAAGAGAAAGGAAGTATTTGTTATATAGAAAGGCATCAACTTGAGAATACAAAAACATTCAATGATGTAAAGAGCTTATAAGTCATTACGTGTATAAGAAGGCCACATATACTAACTTCTCTACTAGAGCCATTGGAAAGGTAGACTTGAACAGGTCTGAGCCTTGGGATTTGCCATGTAAGATGTTGTTGTCTTTAAGTTACCCTATAGATGCAACATATTATAAAAAGTAATGTAGCATAAATTTGTCATAAGGGTTGAACAATAACTCAACCTAGGTAAATTTTCAATTAGTTCCGTACATATTATAATATTTTTGAAGATTTTTGCTCTATTAGGACTACCTTATAAAAGAAGGAAGTATATGGATATTGCATATGCATATGCATCTAAAGCGTTCTACTTCCAAATTGCTAAAAAAATACTTTAATGTACTATCCACCAACTCACCTGTAGCACGAAGAAACTCGTTAATCATAATTGACAATGGCAATATTCTCTATTAAAATGAAAACAATAAAAAATTCCATTCTAATTAAGGCATTTAATCACATAAAGAGTGTGAACATTAATACATCTAAACTAAATAGCTTCAATAATAGAGAGAGAGAGAGAGGTAGAAAGAAAGGGGGAGCATCGATTTACATTAGAATGCCTAAATGATAGCCATATCAGATGATTCCACCATCTCACTCTTTCCACTTTTTCCTAGAAAATGTAGCAACTAATAAATAAGTTAAGATAAATGAAGTTATTTTCATATACGTATCCCACAATTTCAGAAGGGTTTAATCCAAGGTTAGGTATATAACTCCTTAGCATGATCTTTAAGTTCCTTTCTTTGTTATTAGAAATGTTATGATGCATGAATTAGAAGATGGGCCACTCTAAGTTCAATATTTCTTAAAAATTTGCTAAACCAGCATTATTCATGAATGGCATCATATCTAGATGTTAACACCTTGCTCCAGTCTAAGATTGTTTTTCCTACCCTTTAAAGTATTTAAATTGAGCAATTTTGTCATTAGAGGATCTAAATCAATCGAAGCAAAACCATATACAACCAAAATGTTATATTAGGATAAAGAAACTAATGAAATTTCATAAAAATTTGTTTGTTACTATTAAAAAAATAAAATAAAATAAAACCATGAGAAAGTAATATTTCACTTGAGCAAATAAAAAGCACATGTACCTAGCAATATTACTAATACTCCTTTCACTTGCATTTGTTGTATAACTTTTGTAAATACACCTGGAAATGAAGAAAAGGTAGGAGCTTTTATAACAATGTGACAAGGAAAAAAAGAAAAAAAAATCTTATATAAGGAGACTATAATTGATGATGTGTAATCTATAACACCTGGTTTTTGTAAAAATGACGGAAACAAGCTAGTTATAAAAGAGAATCCTTTAAAATGAATAATTTGAGACAAAATAAAATTAGGATAAAATTCTAAATAATAGAAAATGAGGATTTAAGGCTTAGGATGCCCAAAAACCAAAATCGTAGTAGCTAAATAAAATAAGACAAAAGGTAGTAGTATTTTCGTAATTTTGGATACTTTTTAGAAAACTCAAAGGAGGGATCTTTAAATGGAAAAATTGAGTTTCTCGAGATTTTCAAAGGCCCTAAAAACTATAGGAACCCCTAGAATGGTTCAAACGCCTCCAGTTTACGTTTTCGAATGTTGATTGACCTGAACTTTAAGTCTTCTATTCGAGAATGTTTTAAATCTAATTTAAGTGATTCCAAAGGTATTTTATAAGTTAAAGGACCTAAATTTTATAAAAAAAAATACAATTCCAAAAAAGGAGCTAAAATGAACCTAAATAGTAAGAGCCAAGAATAAAGGACAAAATTGAAAATTTCAAATGTCTTAAGTGAACTCCCTCGCTATATATTATATGTCCTTCTTCTCCCCCACACTTAGCCGACCTAATTTTTATCTCAAACCAGATGAGAGTTCTGCCAAGGGAGACACACAAGGAGATAGCCAAGGAAGAAGGAGAAAGCTTAAGAAAATGTAAGAAAAATCATGGAATTTCTTGGTACTTCCTTCATTTAACTTGTTCTCCTGCTTCTCCTCTCTTTTCCTATGGTTCTGGTGTGTAATTTGGGACTGTTTTGGAACTTTTTCAAAGGGAGGAAGTTAGAATTTGAAGGAGAAGCCTATGGCAAGTGGAAGAGCTCTTGAAAAGGCTAAGAAACAAGGTAAACTTCATGGCTTTTCTTGCTTCCTTCTCCTTGTTCCTCCATAGATGATTTTCGGCCACATAGAGAACAACTAAGAGGGAGTGAATTCTGACCAAGACCAGGCATGAAACCTAGGTTTTAGAGCATGAGAAATAAGTATATGCAAAGAAATTCTAAAAAGAAGTATTAGAAAATAAGTTACCAAAACCTAAGGATTTTGTCGCACCTTAATATGTATGAAACTTCCTAGTGGTAATTTTGGTTGTCTAAAAGTATGTATGAGTTTTTGAGACACCTAGGAAGCTTTACATGTGCCAACTCCTTAGAGAGAAAAGTTGCAAAACTCTATGGGTGAAGTCCCTTATGTCTCAGCCAAGATCACCATGAGCACCTAGGAAGAGTTTTAAATTTTTCTAAGGCTAGAAAGGGACTAATATAATGGAAGAACATCAAAGGAAGCCTTAGAATAAATTTAGAAACATTGGTTTGTGAGATGAAGGTGTAAGCTCCATAATGAGACATAAAGAAGTAACTTGTATCTAGACTCTTAGGAATGAAATTGTGATGACTTCAAAGAGTTTAAATGAAGTCAAAAGACTTGAATAGAAGGAGAAAATGGAGCTGAGAGCATGAATTCTAGTAGTTGCTTCTTAGGTCTTGTATGGAACCATAATGAAGCCATATAAAAAAGTAGCCTTTCATAGAGTGTATGTGATGTTAGAGCTTGCTCTAATGATATAATTGTGTCCCATTTGATTGTTTAGGCCAAACAACTCAAGCTCTATCTAGTTGCAAGTGTGTAGTCGAGAGAAGGGAAGAATAATCAAGAGAAAAGTGTGTGAATCTTGCTTCAAGGTAGTTCTCTAACCTTTTTCACATGCATGGCTTAGATGTTTAATTGTCTTTGAATGCTTATGTGTATGTTTGAACCATGAGAAATGTTTTTAGCTATTACTTACAAGGTACTATTATACTTCTTGAAATATGTTTATATATGCAAAGTGACTTGAATGGGTTTGGTAATGCCAAAAGTCCTTTAGCATGAGTGAGGATAAGCCAAAAGTCCCTATAAATGGGTGAAACAAAGTCAAAAATTTTAAGATGAGTGAGGCTAAGTTAAAAAAGTCTTTTAAAAGTGAATGAGACAAATCCAAAAGTCGTAAGGAAATTAGGTGAGGATAAACTAATGCCCTTAAAAGCTATGTTTGCTATGTATGAATTTATGTGCCAAGGAAAATGCTTTATGTATGTTCACTAGTAGCTTGAATGTCATACATGAATTATTTGACATGAATTTGCATCCATTATGTATATTTGAAAGGGTTAAAAGCTATTGGGATTCTTTGAATCTCACTTTTCCCCTATATGTGCCTAACCATGTCTAGATGAGCCAAATGGACCAAAAAATAGAGGCCAACAATTTTAAAGACTAAAACTTTGACAAAGGGATAGGAAAAATAGGCATTTTGATGACATATTGATGTCAAAATATGTAACCATCTGATGTATATATGATGTAAACTTTTGAGCAAGTTCAAATGTATGTATACATGATGTATGTAACCATCTTGGAACCAAATGAATGAATGTATAAGTTTTTACCACCAATATGCTATGATGTGAATGTGTATAAATGCAAGTGCAAATCACTTGACATGCTTTTATATGTTGTAATTATGCTTTTAAACTTGCTCAAGTGATTGTGGAAAAGTAAGAAGAGCATTTGGTGCCTACTGATACTATTTTAGATTTCACAATTGACCAAATGGCAAGCTAAAATGAGTTTTTGTATGAAATTTGGCCATCAAGTAGGTCTCATCTAGAGCTTTTCACAGATTTAAAGTGTACTTAATTTGAAACTCTAGAGAATTTATTATAATTTTTTAAAATTGGCTAAATTATACAAAAATAGTATGTGCACTATTCATATGGTCAGTTTGCTTCTCTATGTTACATGTAAGTCAAATAAAGTCTAATACTCATGAAATTTTACAAGCATAAACTAGATATCATTACCTTTCCATAACCACTAAGAGCACCTCATTTGGAGCTCTATAGAAGGATAACCAAAATTTTAAAGTTGCATGATAGTATTAATAATATGGCTCGACCTTTAGTATTGTTCCATCAATTTCTATAGGATAAATGCCATTTTCTTGCTTTGGAATTATTTTTAAACATTATTTAACACCTAGAGCTTTCTAGAAAGCTATCATATACATGATTTTGATTTTTTTAGAATTAGTTATGAATTTTTAAAATTTATATCAGAAATCTAGACATGCCAACCTGAGACCAACTTTTATTTTTCTGGTGCATGGTTCCAAATCCGTGATGCATGAGATAAATGATGATGTTTATAACTTGAATGGATATTTTATGGATAGAAAATGATATGGATGAGTTTACATGGTCCTTAAAGCCATGAATTATATATATGGCTTTCCAATCATGTAATGATCTATGAATAAAGTACTTGTTTCCTTACAAATGTAGTCTAATATGCTTAAGATGGATTGGGATAGACAATGTGACCATTGTGTAAGGGCTAAAAAGTTAAGGTATTACATAATCCATATACAGAACTGTGGCATTTGTTAATGACATTACACCTCAAGATTTCCATCAAGTAATCCATTTAAGCCTAGGAAATGGAAACGGGAAACATAAGAACCAAATGATCCAATAGATCCCTCTTCGATAGTGATAAGAATTCCATGCTCTCTAGCTAGTTCCCTCATGAATAGTACAAATTATAATTGAATTATCGTGTTTGCTTAGGATTGTGATAACAAAGTTTTTCAAGTTGATATATAATATTGCATTGAAAACCTCAAAAGTTTAATCACACTTGTGAAGCACAAACTTAAGATGTAAATAAAAATGTAGTTAGTTATATAGAATATAAAACTAAAGAGTTAATTTTACATTACAAACAAAGAACAACTTTAATCAATATATGACAAAAGGCTAAGACTTTGATTTAGATTCCCATTTGTTGAAATGAATATGAACATCAAAATGAAGTGTTAGTTTAGCTGTATTACTAATAAATAATATAATGTATTTTTTTTTTCTCTAGATACAATGAGATGTGTGTATTCACTAAGAAGGAAGTTTGAAGATGTAAAATTGTTACCATAATGAGGTATAAATGTAGGCAGAAGCTTCTTGGTGGATTTATAGAAGTTAATCTGGATGATTAGTCTGATATTTAACAATCATTTTAATAAAAGAAAAAGTAGGATTAAAATAGAGAAATAATGAGTACAAGAAATTGCATTAGATAAAAGCATATGGTCAGGATACAGATATAAATAGAGAAACATTGAAATGCTGAAATATGGAACTTAAAATGGTAAGATTTGCATGCAGAGACATATGTATATAAAGGAATGGTATTTAGTAGTACATGTGATTGTTGTGATTGAATGGAGTGATACATGTAGTTAGGAGAGAAAACTATCAATGCAAGATTGCTAATTATATGAACATAAAGAAAGGTTAAAAGGAAAACTGGCATAATTGGTAAAATGAGCAAAATTTACCTTTGATGGAAATATTAGTAGGAAAGAAGAAAGAAAAATAGAAAAGAAAAAAAAATCTAGTTCTCATACCCTGTAGTGTTGCAAATACGTTAGTATTGCCCTGTCCAAATGAATCATGAGCTTCATAATGTAGTGCTTTATAGTGTACTACCACATATTGCAGAGTAGACTAAAAATAAATGCTTAAAATGAGAAAAATGAGAGTAAATGGAAAATTACAATATGATATGACATTTTTTTATTAGTGTTAAAAAAAGGAAAAATCCAAGGCACATAATGTTTTAAAAAAGAATGCAATTTCAATTGTTCTAGCTCAGTGACATTTTAAAAAGTGGTTAAGAAAAAAAGTAGAAAAGAAGAACTATACTAAATAATAACCTTGCAAAATCAAATATAGCAACCCTAAAAGGTTCAAGTTCCAACAATCAATAAGAAAGTCAAAAAGTAGTAAATGATGATTATAGTGATATGTTGGAGCATAAGATGTAGAAGTTCTTAAAAATCAATACCTACCATGGAAGTTTTAGCATATGAATAAAATGACAAACTAGAAATCCGTTGCTAGTTGTGGGATGTTCAATGATAAAGTAAAGAACAAAATAAGAAACAACAAAAATGAAGTGAAAGCAGAGTGAGAAAACCTATCTGTACCTTTAACGAGATAGGGCAAGCCCTTCTTTCCTTTATAAGGTGCTTACCCCATCTTTATTGAGCTGAAGTTGCACCATGAAGCAGTCAAAAGAGGTGCTTAATAATAGATTCCCATGAAATTTACTCAAGCGTTGAACTATAAGACTAAGTGTATAGAGAGAGAGAGAGAGAGAGAGAGAGATGAACATTGATGTCCTTTGCTTTCCTGACCTTTTGTTCCACTTGGACAAAGAGAAGGGAATAATTTTAAGGACAATGGTGGAAAAATTGAACTAACTATTTTTTAAAAAAACAATAATAATAAGAGAATTAGAGATTTATTGGTATCTAGTGCTCCTTGTGTAAAATGAAGTTTGCTCTCTAAAAGATTTGGCAACCTTGCTTGTGTCACCTCATTTGAATGACATGAAAACAATGAAGGTATTAGGTGTTAGCAACAAAAGATGAGAAAGAATCTACGTGAATAAAAAAGTAGAAAACAATTAGATACTCAAGAGGATAGGGAGAACCTAAGAAAAGGAACTTAACATAATTGTGTTGACATTAATATATTATTTGTGAGAATAAAAATTGAGAAAAGGTAAGAGAGTCCAAAGGTTAAGTGATAAAAGGATTTAATGTTAGATAGAGCTGTTGATGTTTGAATTGAAATATAACAATGGTTACTAGTGATAGAGAAATAATGTGCATTTGTTGTCTAGAAAGGGCAAGCAATGTATCTGCAATTAACTTAATGATTAATATGAAAACATAACCTGTAATATGAATAGGAACTTTTATGGATGGATGTTAGAAAATTAATTGAATAATGTAATAGGAGTGGAGTATACTTGGACAAAGATCATTGCAAGTTTTGGAATATTGCTTTGAATTTTATATTTCTTGTTGTCCTCAATGGGTTGTTGCCTAAATCATGGATTAGTATTTTTAAACCCTATTGCTTTTAACCCTGGAGATAGTAACATAAAGCTGCCCATGTGTAAAAACTAGTTTGGGAAGATAAAGTCTCACATTTGCAAGTGATTGTCCTTGATATTTATTGATTGTCATTGCAAAGGATATAATTAAAAGGAAGGATATAATTAGAGGGAATTGTTTCTCCTTCAATTTGAAAGGAACCTTGTATCAAATGGTGTAATATTTATTATGGGGATGTATACCTTTTGGCCAACCATTGTTCTAGTGATAATTATCACTTGAATAACATGATTCCTAAGTTGGATAACAAGTAGCCATGTTCCATTAAATAGTCCAAAAGCTTGATTAATATTTCTACGTAATATGATAGGAACGGTGACCTTTAACACCAACTTGTGAGGTGGGAGACCAAAGCAATTAATGTGGTTAAGAAATTTAGCGATTAGTAGGTTAGAATGAGTAATGGTCCACTTTGGCTTAAGTCATTGTGCACAACTAGAGTATTATTTCTCTTCCCTAGGTAGTAAGGACAATATAAAAGTGTTAACCTTGTCTGCAATCTCAATAGTAAGGGCAAGAATTGCATGATCTTCAAGATAACTAGTGTGAATATCGTATTTTGTTCGGGTAGGCTCTAAAAATAATAACAAAATCAAATTAAAAAATATACGAAAATAAAAAAGACAAAATTAAAAAAAAAAGAAGAAAAATGATGAAAGGAAAGATCAACAAATAATAATAATAATTAAAAGAAAAGGGATTAAAAAAAGGAAAATAAAATGTGTAAAAAAAAAAAAGGAATTGAGGGGCAACAAATAGGATCCTTCAGCATCTATTTCTTTGGCCCATTAATCCTAACACCCAATACCCAAAAAAAGATTAAATAGAATTCAAAATTTCTATTTTTCCGAATTCTCAAAACCCTAATAACTATAAGCCCACATAATGTAGTTAGCCTAAACAAGTCTTTCTATCCCACATAGCCCAACACCTAAATAGCCCAATACAATCCAGAAAAAAAATAAAGCTAAATTAAAAAGAGAGAGAGAGAGAGAGAAGAAAAAGGAAAAAGAAAAAAAAAAAGAGGAGTACCTCTTTTTCTTTCAAATTTTAAAACCCATTGAGCCCAGCCTAAATCAAAAAGGGAAAGGTCCAAGAAAAAGCCCAATGTTTTTAAAACACCATCAAATTAAAAAAAAAACACACAAAAACCTTGCCTAAAAGCTACCCAAGTTCTAAAGCCCATAAAAAAGGAAGCAATCATAATCAAAAAAGAAAAAAAGGAAGCAGCAGGATTTTGGGCCAAATTTTGCGGCCTAACCCCCAGCAAACCCTACCCGTTGGTCCCCCCTCTATTTCGTTCTTTGGCTTAGGAGCACATGTGGACGAAAAAGGGAAAGGGAGCACCACTCATGCTCAAGAGAGAGACACGACGGGACACACAAACGCACAAAAAGGGGGATAGACAGACAAACAAAAGGGGCAGACAAGCAGAGAGCACCAAGGGGGGAAAAGAAAGGCACAGAAAAAAAATGGAGGGGAGATTTTCAGAGGGAAAAGAGGTGAGGGTGGAAGTGAACAAGAGGGGAGGCTGAAAGGAAGGATTCGAGAGGAGAAAGCATCAAAGGGGATGGACTTTGAGAGGAGGAGCTTATGATATAGAGGAGGGCGAAGAGGAGAGACGGAGGATTAAGGGTGAAAGGAGATTGGAGATTTTCAAATTGAAGGGGAAAATCAAAGGAAGGAAGGATTCGAGTAGAGGGTTTGAGGGAAAAGGAGAAATTAGAAAAATTAGGGATTAGGTTCGGGTTAGAGTGAATCGAAGGGAAGGAAAGAATCGAGAGTGAGGGAGAGGTAGGAGGAGAAAGAACAAGAGAAGGTTACTTGAAAGAGGGAGTTTAGATAGAATGAGGGAGAGACCAAGAGGAAGTTAGCTCTCTAGAGGAAGCTTCTAGGTTTTCAAAGGACTCCATTCTCCACAAGAATAGAGAATCAGAGAGAGAAAAGGGGAACAAACTTGAGAATCAAAGCTGAAGGCTTGGAGAGGCTCAAAGACGTAGATGAAAGTTACATTGAACAGAAACAACAGATCTGATTTCCCCTTATTCGAGCTTTCCAAAGCTGCACAGAGGTAAATCATGTACTGCCACTCTCTTTGTTTTGATAAGAATTAATGTAAGCTTATAATTGGTCGCTGAAATTTTTTTATATTAGTGGCTTGCTCGAATGGGTCTACATGTGTGACTAGGTTTGTGTGCGACTAAAATTTCGTGAACTTCTCTCATTGTGATTTCCCACTCTCACAATAGAATTGTTTGCTGTGTAGTTTGAACCACTTGGTATTATTTATGTATTTGGAGTCATGGTGCCAAGTTGGGGAGACCAAATGTACATTAATATTTTTCTACAGGATCTGTGTTTGTTAAATGCTTGATTATCAAAACCAACAAGTTTGGTATGTTCTAATTCAACCTTAGATTAACACATCGAATACAACTAATGCTTGCTTGACATAAAATTCTACCTCTTGATGTGGGAAGTGGTTCCAGATTTTGCCTACAGCTTTTAGGATTGTCTGTGTTGCTATTTGAAGGTAAATTTATTTTAGCTCGTCTTGTCAGATAGTGATAAATTTGATTTATTCATTTTGTTCTCTTATACGTGTTGTACCTTTGCATACAATCAGCTTAGAGTATTATTCTGTTTCTTGGTTGTGTCTTGGTCCAGCTAAGCCCAACGTAAATCCTGTTTTGTGCTTGGGAGTTTTTTGATTTAAAGGTGCATAGGTGTTTTAGGATGTTATTGGGCATTGATCTTAATTGGATTCCTGTTGGGATATATATTGCATGTGAGTTTCCATTTACTATAATGCGTCCATATTATATATGCTGTTGAACAAGTTCTAAATTTGCACCACACAATTTGTCTATGGTGCTAAGCTGCCAATTGAATCCAACAAATGAATGGCCTCTTCATTCTGTTTGATCCAATATTATAATGTGCATTGTGATTTCTTTTAACCCGTTGATGAAGATTTGGAAAGACATAGGAGTGTGCCCATTACTTGATTTTACGTTTTTGGAACTGTTCCTAACATTGTCATATTTTTTGCATGAGATAAAATCATTTTGCATCGAGCATGACTGAGGAGCACGAAGCAACTGATGAATATAGTGGCAAGCAAGGGATTGGAAATGGGCTCTTCTAAGTTCATGACTAGTGGAAGGATATGGCGTGGCAAGCATAAGGAAGTTGAAAGACAAAGGCACAACCATGAAGACATCTTGGTTTTGTGTTTCATTTTACACATGTTTTATTTCTATTTTTATTTTTTTTTCATACTTGAAATGTATTTAAATATGATGTTTAATTGGCTACGCAAGCACACACAAAATTGTAAATATTGTATGCTTGTAAATAGTTTATCTCAATTTTATTTCTTTTTTAGAGTTGTCGTGTAGGATTCTATGTCCTCTTAGGGGCATAGGGGTCAACCAGGCACCATGTGTGACAATAAAATCTCTTTGTTACTCATTGGTTTATTATATTTGCAAGTTTTGGGTTCTAAAAACCCTATCCCAATTAATTTTGTTTTCAAAAAAAATTTCAAAGGAGAAAGAAAATGTGTTTAAAAACAAAACAAATAGTTTTAGAAAGTAAAGTGCATTTCCTTTCAATGAAGAGTTTAAAAATTAATTAAAAACATGTAGTCTTTGAAAAGTTGAATAAATTTTCTCCTCGAAAAGAAAAAAAAAACAAAAAGCAAAAAAAACAAAACCAAAAATGCAAGAAAAAAGAAAACAAAAACAAAAATAAAAATATAGACAAAAAAGGCTTTTAGAAAGTCAAATGAATTTCTTTTAAAAATAAAAATATAAAGTTTTAAATATAAAAAAGTCAAAACAATAAATATAAGAAAAAGGAAAAGAGAAAAACTATCAAAAATTAAAGTGGGGCATTTTGAAAATCTACCTTCTTAATAGGAGTAGAGTATAGGAAACTCAATTTATTTATGAAGTAAGTTCTAAATAAATTTCTCTATGAATAATAACAAAGAAGGGGGGTCATTCTCCATGAATAATAAAAAAATAAATTTTTTAAAAAATAAAATTAAGCTTGTATTTTTCCTTAAGAGTTTACCAAAACTAAAAAAAGTATAAATAATAAAAAACAATAAAAAAAACCTAAAAAAAGAAATAAAAAAACTAAAAACTATAACACAATAAAAATTACAAAAATATATACAAAAAAATTTAAAAATCAAAATACAAAATAAAAAAAATAATAATAACAAAAAAATGAACCAAAAAATATAAAAATTAGAGAAATCAAAATACAATAAGAGATAAGGAAAAAAGAATCAAAACTAAAAAAATTTAAAAGTCAAAAACCAAAACCTAAAAAAAGAAAGAAAAAAAAAGTAAAACAAAATGAAATCAATAGGAAAAAAATCATAAAAAGAAAAATCAAAAGCAAAGATAAAAAAAAATAAAAAAAAATAATCCAAAAAAAAAGAGAAAAAGAAGAGAAGAGAGTAAAATTAATTTTGTCATTCGTAAATAAAAATATATCAACCAAATTTAAGTTCGTTTTGTTCGCGAAAGTTCAAATGATCTCTACCTTTTTTTTCTTTTACAAAAATTAAAAAAAAAACAAAACAAAGAACAAAACAAAACAAACACCAACAAAAAAATAGTTTTCAAATGGTTTAAATTATATGGACTTTGATCTTTCCAAATGGTGTATAGGCCCTAAGTTCTTATCCTAAGTCAAATCTGCCCTTACAAATAAACATTTTCTTTTAATTTTCTTTCAAGTTCAAATGATCTCTACTTTTTTTCTCTTTTCACAAAAATAAAAAACAAACAAAACAAAAAACAAAACCAAACAAACACTAACAAAAAAATAGTTTTTAACTGGTTTGATTTCTCCGAAGGATACGTAAACCATAGGCTCTCATCCTATGCCAAGTCCACCCTTACAAATAAATATTTTCTTTCAATTTTTATTTCCTTAATTTCTTTAATTTCATTTCTTTTTTTTACTTTTATTTTTATTTCCTTAAATTTTTCCTTTCGTTTTGCATGTGATTTATCATGAAGAATTAAAGTAGAATCAAGGCTATATTAATTTTGCACAATTAATTTAGGATAACTGTTCTTAGTGACGGGTGTTGTGGGGTATTTAATACCTTCCCCACTCACAATCAATTTTTGAATTTATTTTTTGTTTGTAGACCATTTTTTTTCATTTTTCAAATAAAAAAGTTTTTTCAAAGTTTTACCTTTTCAAAAATTAAAATTTTGGTGATTACTTTACTAAATTAATTTTGGTTTTGGTTTTCGTTTTCTTTGAAAATAAAAAATTTCTTTTAATTTTTTTTTTCTTTTCTAGTACCACACAGTTGCATTTTCGAGTGTGATAGTATGGCAACTCCACTGGAGACAGTTTGAGAGTCAAGCCTAATTTTAAGTTAGTTGTGTAATATATCATGACCTTCTTTTTATTTTGATTCTCTTTTTGTTATTGTTTACCTCATATGATTAGGGTAGGTAACATGCTATTCACATGCTTGCTTCATTTGTTGTATTCCATTGATTGTATATATAACATGTGTTAGGGTTAGATAACATAAGAAATAAAACCTTAGGGTAGATGACCATATTTGTATATATATTTTACTTCTTTTACTTATATTTGTATATATTTCTCTACCTTTAGTTCTGCCAATCTGCCTAGCATATGAGGGTTGGGTAGTCTATAGGATGAAAAGCTAAATGCTCTCCTCACACATGTCACCGAGACACAACTACTTCTCACACATTATGGGACCTATACCTAGGTCTTAGTGCACCTTAGGTTAGTAGAGGTTTATATTGATTTCTTTGTGGAGCATTATGCTTCTTGAGATTATCATGAAGATCTCACCTAAATTGTACCTTGTTATATGAGTTTGACTTGTGTAGGATCTTTTTTTTTTCTCTCAAGGTCAAATTTATATAATGAGATTCTCATCTTATGGTAGGGGCAATTTGGGGACCAACAATTTTAGGAGTCATAGACCTACCCTGAAAAATGCACTAATAGTTAGGCTATAAATGCCTCCCAAATAGTTAGAATCAAACTTTTGCAAATAAGTGATTTTAACCTAGTGTTTACCCATAATAAGATAAATGAGAGCATTTTTTTAACCATTTCCTCATCACATTCATGCATTAAAAAAAAACCCATAAAGAAAGTGACATATCGTCTCTATTTGCTAGAGTAGTTAATGAGATGTCATTGCACAGTTGACATACATTAACTATGACGAAGGTATGAGTTAATTAAACTAACCCTTATCTAGTGGGATTCCAACCTTGAATGGACCATAACCACATTCATCATGATCCCTCAGAAAGGAAACCTTTAGTATACATTTATTTTCGTTATACACTTGCATAAATAAAAAGAGACAAAATAAAATAATAAAGGATACACAATCCAATTTTATAATTTTTTTTCTTTCTTGAAAATTTTCATCCCCACAAAATAACAAATTTCTCATAGAAATGGAGTACTTTCAAAATTTTAAAGAATCATAATATCCATAAGTTTTGAAACATCAACAATTGAGTATCATGCCTTGGTTAGAGATTGGAATTATTTTTTCAAAGCATCGATTATGTAGAAAGACATATTTCTCTCAAATTGATTGTCGATTACTTTTTCTTTCATGAAACAATAAGTTTCTCAAGAGAAAGTACAAAATTTTTCTCCTTTTCTTAAATCAAGACATTATTCTTAATAGTGTATGAGCGAGTACGCAATATCAAATTCATCATATATCGGTGGATCATTTGATTGCATTGTTTTTATCAAATACTATCAAAGCCAAAGTTCTAAATATCAATTGTGTAAAAAACATCCATTCTCAAACTAAGTGATGAGCCATAACTCCCTAGAGATCAATAGGCTCCTATCAGAATGTAAAAAAATATCAACAAATACTAATAATCTACTAACTAATTATAAAAGACAATTTTAAATAATGTCCACAAAAATAATAAGTTACGACATAATGTCGCTAGTTTGATGCTGGGAATAAACAAAGGTCAAGTTGACTGCAAGAGTCAAGTTGGTTGAGAGCCTAATTTGAATTGTCCACAAAGGATTTGAAACTCTTTGAGAGTTAATCTTGTTAATCTCATTCCTTATCATGAAACCATACAATCTCAAAGGAAGTTGGAAGGATATGAAAATGACTCTATGAATTTTCAAAAGAGATTCAGATTGGCTAGACTTACCCATAGACAGCATCCACGTGGAATTTAGCATATTCCCTTAGGATGATTTGTCAACTTTATTCATCCCTATGTGCAATAAGAATTTGAAAAAGATAAATGTTTAATGATAAAAAAAAAATAGTTACCATAAATGTAAATAGAAAAGGTTTAGTTTTCCTCTTAAATCAATTGTTAGTTCTAATCCACCTTATATATGCAGTAGATTCCTAAAAAGGAATAAAGATCCCTTGCTTTGAAAGACCTTTATGCCAAAATCAATACACCCCTTGGTTTATAGGTCAAACAACATAATAAAATTGCATTCATGCACAGTCATAATGCATTTCATATTAATTTTTTTTTCTTTTTCTTTAATTTTGTAAAATGTAAGATTTTCGGTCCTTTGCAACAGAAAGATTAACTTAAACTAAATCTGGACAAAAAGAAAGAAAAAAGAAAAAAAGTTATACTCATGAATGGCTAAGATGAAAGATTAAGGTTTAAGGGCACTAAGTAGAGGAGTGCTAATTGATTGGGCAAAAAGAAGCTCTCAAAGGGTTGGATGATGTTGCTTAGCACCTTGTAACTTATTATCGCCTACCTATTATTATCCTCTTAAAAAAAAACTTAAACCATCTATCTCAAAACTCATTAACACCTATCAAACTTGACCATGTTAAGCACCACAAACAATCTAAATTAAGATGCTTGTCATTTGCCTCAATTATGATACAAGCCATTTGCCTAACTTTCACATAAGTAGCTTAAACAAAAACAGGATGCTTTATTCACTAGCCTTTAATCTCCACATCCAAAATGGCATCGCTAAAAAAAAAATTTGTGAACTTAATCCTAAGGCAATGGGGCACTCCAAAAAAAAAATTTGCAACCTCTTCATGAACAAGGTGTAGAAAGACATAAGAAATAAGATTTCATGGAGATTTCTTGGTGATTGAACTCTCAAAGAAATTGGTTGTCATATCATACTTAGTTAATGCTTGTTGGGTCAATATCCTTCTGTATAGCTAAAATCTAAAGCTAATAGAAGTTGATTCTTTCCATTAGACTTTATTTTATTTAACTTTGTCAATACAATGGTCATATACTTTCATCTCACCCTTAACGCATCCTTCCATTCTATCAATTATGTTGACACAACTTCTTTCATTGCATGTCTTTCCTAAATAACAAAAAACCCACAAAAATAATAATATTTGGAACTCCTTATAAAAAGATTCTGTTGATAAAAAAAGATTAAACTTGAAGCTAATTATATGCCCCAAATTCAATTTTAAAAAAAAAAGAAAAATCAAATCAAAGACATAAATGCATGTCTCACAAGCAAGTTATGCTCAGGATACGAGGCATTCTTTGTTTCCCTAAACATGAAGGAGTTACCTTTAGTCACTCTAATTGAGTTAAGAGTAATGTTTATTTCTTGTACCCCTAATCATGAAACATTTGGGATGGGAAGTCTTTAATAAATTTTTATGTCGATAATTCAAGTATTAAGAAAGGATTAGGTTCTTTCAATTATCCAAATACTATTTAACTGTTGCTAACCACTTTGAGCCTTAAAAATTCTTCAAATACCTAACATGAATCAAACTCGAGAAGCAATGAGAATTCTATATAAAGAAAAGTAACCTTGGCATTATAGTGGATTCCTCTAAAATCAAAATTAAAAGAGAGAGAGAGAGAGAGAAACAAATGCCCAAAGAATGTCATTGGAGGAAGACCAGAAAAGAAAAATCATATAAGAAAATGCTCAAAAAAGAATCTTTTGCAGAATAAAATTTGAAAAAAGCAATAGCTTCCAAAAGGGAACTTCACCTTAGCATGTTGTGACGCTCGGTACGTTGTAAAAACACCAAAATAGGCAAGTTTGAAAAATAAGTCCCAAGACCAAATAAAATTTTGATAAAATTTTAAATAATAGAAAATTGGAATTGAAGCCTTGAGTTACCCAGATATTGAGGTCAGAGTGATTCAAAAAATTTGCCGAAAGGCCAGTGGCATTTTCGTAAATAAGTATAATTTTGGAAAAACACATAGGAGGACTTTTTAAACAGAAATTTTGAGTTGCCTAAGGTTCTCAAAGGCCCCAAAAATCATGGGAAGCCCTGGAACTGGTGAAACCCCTCCGGTGTACTCTTTTCAATGTTAGTTGACTAGAACTTTGATCGATTTGTTCGGAAAAGTTTTAGCTCTGATTTGAGTAATTCCAAAGGTATTTTATTAAATTAAGAACCTAAATTTTATGATGGAAAAAACAATTCTAAAAAAGGAGCTAAAACAAAGCTAAACCGAAAATGTCATTACGAAAGAGCAAAAATGGAAACAATTTTTAAAGGAAGCTTCTAAATTCCACTTTAAAGTCTACGTTCATCCTCTCCCTCCCTAAACCGAATTTCTTCTGCTCATTTTCAGAGGAAACTCACAGCTCCTTAGGTGCACAAAAGAAAAGGATTTATGGAGGAAGAAAGCAAGGCAAAAGGTGAGAAAGTGTAGGATTTTCATACTTCTTCTTGAAACTTCATCCTCCTCTTTTTGTTTTATCTTTCCATGGTTTTAATGAACTTTTTAGTGCTGATTTGGGGTCAAAACAAAGGAGATAAATTCAAAAGTCAAGGAGGAGGAAGAGAGAAGAGGAAGAACTCTTGAAGAAGGCTTGATTTAAGGTAAATTCTTGACTTTCCATCACCTTTCCTTCTTGTTCCCTTAGTGTGTGTTCGGTTAGACCAAATCCATGAGAGGGGAGGAGATTTTGTTCTGAAATGAGAGAGAATTGAGGGTTTTAGACCATGGGGAGTTGGAAAATATTAAGAAATTGCATGGAAAACTAGTGAAATGCAATTAGGAAAAGTATAGGATTCTTGAACATAATCTAAAATCTAGGTTGATTCAAGAATTTCCCATCATACATGAGTGTTTGTTTGAGTTTCTAAGACTCCTAAGGAGTCTCCCAAGTTCCCCATCCATTAAGGAAAAATTTCAAACTCCATGGGTCCTTAATGGAAGCATATTTCGGCCAAGACCCTTAGAGATAGCTAGGGGATGTTTTAAATAGTTCCAAACTTGATTTGGGACTTTATATGATAAAAGAAGATAGGAGAAACGCTTGGAAAAAATTTAGCAGCCTTAGGTTGGGAGATAAGGCAATGGCTTCCATAATATAACCTTATGAAACAATGTGAACCTAGGTTTGGGAAAGTGAGTGTGTGATGGCTTCAAGGACTTTAAATGAGGTCAAGAGGCCTAAATATGGCAAGAGAATGGAACCAAGAATGTTCATTATGGTAGTTGCTTCATTAGGTCATTAATGAAATCATATTGTGACAAATAGCATAAAGTGTATTCTTAAGAGTGAGTTGGAAGTCCTAGCTTGTTCCAAAAGTATAATTAAGTGTTGTTTATTGTGAATAGGCCAAGGAAATCCAACCCCACCTCATTGTAGTTGTGGAATTGAAAAGGAGAAGGAATAAATAAAGTAAAGATTGAATTTGCACCAAGGTAGCTTTCCATTTTTTCTTGTTGTATTTTCTTATTGCATATGTGTTATTGTGTGCTTGTGTGTATATGTATATGTTTGAGACATGCTACTTGATGCTATGTTGCTATTTTGGTACCAATATGCTTTTCTGAATGTCTTTGTATTGTAGAAATGGCTCATAAGGGTGAGGTAGTGCCAAAAGTCTCTTAATGTGGGTAAGGCCAAAAGTCTCATGGCATGGGTGAAACAAAGCCAAGAGTCCCTTGGATGGGTGAAGCTAAGTCAAAAGTCCCAAAAACCAAGAGTGAGGCAATCCAAAAGTCCTAAAAATGGGGTGAGACCAAACCAAAAGTCCCTAGAGTTCATTCTTATGTTTAACATGAGTTTGTGATATAAAAATGTGAAAATTGAATGCTTCATAGATTGAGTAGTTGCATACTTGTACCCTTGACATGTTGTATGCCTTGGAAATGTGCTTGAATAGGTGTATAAGCTATTGAGATTCAATGAATCTCACCCCCTCCTTTCTCTCATCTTATATGGTCTAGGTGGAGTTCAAGATCCAAAGAATGGAGGCCAAGGAGCTTAAATATCCATCTCTAGACAAATTTTGCTAGTTTTGATGTACTAGAATATCAAAGTCTATATGCATATGTTATTTTTGAGTCATGACACTTTGAACAAGTGTAAAACTATGTAAAGATAGTATATACATCAAGAATAGAATTAATTGAGTGGAAGTGTGCAATTTGACCCATTAGGAGCCCACTTGTGCATATATGTTTATAGAAGTGGCATGATGAATTTGAGTTGCATGATGGTTCTTACCTTATGAGAGATTTATTTATATTATATTTATGCTTTCTAAGTTGCTCAAATGTGTGTGGAGCAATGTAGAGCTCATTTGAACCAAATTTGTCTCTTGTTGGGACCAAAAGTACCATAATCTTGAGCTATAGAAAAGTATAACCAAATGACCTCTTCTTGAATTGAAATTTTGTATGCAATTAGATCTTTCCTAGATATTTTTGGGAAGCTAAAGACCAAGTCATTTGGAGGTCTATGGAATTTTCTATGATTTTTCAAAATTGGTATCAGAAATTCAAATTTGCAACAATATTGTTCATTTAGTCAGTTGTGAAATTGTGTCATCCGAGGGGCAAACATGGTCCAATGGCTACAATATTTTATAGATAGAAACTAGATATTCATAGTGACTTGTAATAACTAGAAGCACCTCATTTGGAGGTCTGAGCTAAGAGATATGAAATTTTGAATTTTTGGAACAGCAACAGTAGTGCAGTATGACCTAAGTCACTATTCTATTGAATTCTAGTGGCTAAACATGTTTTTTTTTCTGAATCTATTTTTACCATAAAGCTAACATCCATATCTTTCCAAATTGGTATCATTTTTATGGATTGGATTTTTGTGAAATTAATTGAATATTTTTGAAATTTATAGTAGACACTTGTATTAGTACCAGTAGCTGTCCGAACCTTTGCACCTTTTTGCATGTCAAACATCTTTTGTGTTATGTTTCATGGCCTGAACATATTTTTAGCATAAAGTAGAAATCTGTAGCTTTCTATAATTCCATAGTATGCTTGCTTTCAATTTTCTTGGAATTAATTACGAATTTCCAAAGTTGGTGACAAAATTGACAAAATTATGGCCGAAAATATAAGTGTCAGTTTGATGCTCCCCTTTGATTTTCACGGGTTGTAGGTCAATTTTGGTGATGCAAATGAGTTGTATTCATGTAATTAAATATGAGAATGTGATGTATGAGCTCTTATGATCCACCTGACATCGAATGGAATTTTCATACACGACGCAACGCTAAATAAGGCATTATTTTAATGCCATTTTGTTCCATTCCCTTTGTGCAATTCATTATGTGAGACTTAAAAAGGATAGGAAGCAAGTTAGAAATATATGGTGTTACACATGAAATCCAGGGACAAAGTTCTCAAGGAGAGGTTTTACATTGCATAAATGGTCAAAAGAGAAAAATCCTTTAAAGGAGAATTAGGCTAAAAGAGAATAAGGAAAAGAAGAGGATCCTTTAAAAGGAAAGCTCAAGCCCAATAGATATTACAAAAATTGCATAATCACCAAGGCAAATTTCTCATTGCAAGTTCACTTGAATAGTTAGGCCTTTTCACCTTTCTTTCTTAAGCTACATTTTTACCCATTAGACCCCATTACAACCTTAAGACATCTTCTCTTGCTAAGTGAATTTCGAGTATAGAATTTGTTAAAGCAATAAGAAAAGGAGACTAATGGGAGACTTGACGGGCCATGTTAATTCTTGAGCCTCATATCTTTTATTTTGTAAACCCATTTACCAATGCCACACTACAAGCATCAAGAGTCCTTGTTGAGATTTAACTTATTTGAAAATAAAGGGGTAGATTTTTTTGAAAAGAATGATTAAAAGAAAAATCAGAATAATTAAAACTGGGGCAAAAAGTTTAATTCAAAGCAAATTCTTTTAATTACATCCATTGTTTCTTTCAAAAGGAATTTAAGTCCAGAAGTGAAGCTTCTCTCTATCCTATCATATCCATTTTCTAAGCATTTCACTTTTTTTATTGTTCAAAGGAAAATACTTCAAGTGTAGAATTAGGGCATCTTCTTATTCTATTACATTCTGTCTAGCCATTGTCTATTACACTTCTTCACTCCTAAACCATATTACATGACCACATGCACCGCCATTCCTTGCCACTTTCCAATTTTAAGGCTTTCATTCTTTCTAAGCTCATGAGTTTATGTCTCTTAGTGCATGATAACAATGACATTGTTAACTACGTAAGAGTGAATTTAGCCTATTGACCTTTCAAGCATTAACAGTAAAGAGTTGATGAAAGAAGATTGTCACATTAGACTAATCATTCTAAGTTGATGGCAAACAAAATCACCCTGAGAAAACCCATTCAAAATAAGAAAAAACAGAAATCCCAGATCTTCCTAGCTTAGCAAAATCTTTCGTCCTAGTGACAAAGTCCAATTTTTCTTATTTATGAATTAAGTTCCAAATAAATTTCTCTATGAATAATAACAAAGAAGGGGGTCATTCTCTATGAATAATAAAAAAATAAATTTCAAAAAAATAAAATTAAGCTTGTCCTTTTCCTTAAGAGTTTACCAAAACTAAAAAAAAGTACAAAAAATAAAAAAACAATAAAAAACAAAAACAAACCTAAAAAAAGGAAATAAAAAAATAAAAAATATAACACAATAAAAATTACAAAAATATATGCAAAAAAATTTAAAAATCAAAATACAAAATCAAAAAAAAATAATAAAAAAAAAATGAATAAAAAAATTAGAGAAATCAAAATATAAGAGATAAGGAAAAAAGAATCAAAACTAAAAAATTTAAAAATCAAAAACCAAAACCTAAAAAAAAAGAAAGAAAAAAAAAGTAAAACAAAAAGAAATCAATAGGAAAAAAAATCATAAAAATAATAAAAAAAAGATTAAAAAATACAAAAATAAAAATCCAAAATTAAAAAAAAAAGAAGAAAAAAGAAAAAGAAGAGAAGAGAGTAAAATTAATTTTGTCTTTCGCAAATAAAAATATATAAATTAATTTCAAATTTGTTTTGTTCGCAAAAGTTCAAATGATCTTTATTTTTTTCCTCTTTTCACAAAAATTTAAAAAATAAACACAAACAAACAAACAAAATAAAGAATAAAACCAAACAAACACCAACAAAAAAAATAGTTTGTAACTTATTCGAATTATGTGGACTTTAATATTTTCGAAGGGTACGTAGGCGCTAGACTCTCATTCTATGTCAAGTCTACTCTTACAAATAATTTTTTTTTTCAATTTTTATTTCCTTAATTTCTTTTCTTTCTTTTTTTACTTTTATTTTTATTTCTTTAAGTTTTTCCTTTTATTTTGCATATGATTTATCAGAGAGAATTAAAGTAGAATCAATGCCATATTTATTTTACACAATTAATTTAGGGTTACCGTTCTTAGTGATGGGTGTTGTGGGATACCTAACACCTTCCCCACTTACAATCAACTCCTGAATATATTTTCTGATTCGTAGACTATTTTTTTTCGTTTTTCAAATAAAAAAACTTTTCCAAAGTTTTACCTTTTCAAAAATTAAAATTTTGGTGGCGACTCTACAAAATTAATTTTAATTTTAGTTTTTGTTTTCTTTAAAAATCAAAATTTTCTTTTAAAATTCTTTTCTTTTTTGATGCCACGCAATCACATTTTTGTGAGTGACAACTAGGATTAGAGGAGTTTTGGGCCAAAAAAAGATAAGTTGAAGAGACAATTGTAGAAAGAGAATTAATGTATTCTAAAATCAGGAATTTTGCTGGAATCTCAATATTAGTTTTTCCATCATCTGGGAAGATTCCTGGTACATTGATGTTACAGAAGATTGATGCGAATGGATTGAAGAAGTGTTGTAGTCGTGTCATAAAATCACCATCAAAATGTTGACTTCAGAGTATTAGGATAGTTCCTTTTGCCATACTATAATACCTGAATGGCAAAAAAAAATGATGATGTATGCTAAAAATGAAGTGAGAAGTGTGTATACTTATGTGCATGAACAGGTGCATCGATATGTTGCTTTGATTGCACAAGAAGAGGAAGTTGTATATAACTTAGATATAAGCAGACAAGGGAGTGTCATAAATGCAGTATAATTTGAAGGAACCAAACATTCAAAAGGGCAAAATAATGCAAGGAATGAACGTAATTTATCTTGATTAGATTGATATGGACAGAAGATATTTGATAGGCAATTTATAAAAGTAAAAGCACAATTATATTTTTGATATACAAAAGGAAGAAAGATATCATGACAATGTTTTTGTATTATCAATATATATATCATTTCAATTATTAGTCATATTGTTCATAAGCCATGAATAATCTAATTGATCATTTTAATATGTGTGCCTTTTTTTTAAAATATTTATCAGGTCTCATGCAACTATATGAGACCTGAGTTTGGGCTCAAGATTAATTTAGTATATAACTAATTCAAAAAAATTTTGTGTTGGAATAATTCCATTTGCTTTGGTTTAGGTGACAACAATAATTAATTAAAGGACAATGAAGATGAAGGAAAGATTGCAGTCAAATTCAAATATCTTATGAGTTGATAATTGAGGTACCTGTAATCTTGCCACAGTCAACGGTTGTAAGAATTTATTTTGAAAAAATCAATCCATATGAGAAGATAGACATGAAGTAAAAGGACAAAGGGATTAGGTTAAGTAAAGAGAAATGGATTGCAGCACAGTGGGCTTTGTTTAATAGGGTTAATATGCTAGGGAAGTGGTAACATACTCCAAACATTAATTAGGGAATACATATTAAAGATTAGAAGTTTGAAAGTTAGAAATGGTCAATTAAATACTTATGAATGACAATGGATGGAAATCTAATCGAAATTTAGATATGTGAATCTAATTCAAAAAATATATATCTAATACTTAAACTTTATGTAAATATGGAATAATAATAATAATAATTGTCCTGTTAGGTATGCAAAATGAAAAAGAAAAAGATAATTTCATAAATAGAAAAAGATTTTTATAACTTTAATTTAATTTAAATTTTTAAAAAATAGACATTATTAAATAATAATGAATAATGATTATAATGATTAATAAATATTATATACAATTATATAGAAGGAATCTTTTTACTTTGCACAAAAACCAAACGGACCGCCACATTTATCATATTTGCAACACATATACTGTGATATTAATAAATTGTTACGTTAATAAAATATTGAAGGTTTTATAAATATGCTGGCAATGAACACGAGAGAAAGAGTATTCAAGAAAAATCATATCCGCGTTAACCATATTATATGGATAGGAGCTTAAGACCAGAGCCTAAGGTTAATCATCTTATATTTAAAAAAGGAAAAGAAAAGATTAACCACTTTTCATACCATATTCTGCAAATAAGCCGCTTCATTCTGCAACTTGTTAATTTCGACTTGAAGTTCATAGAAAAATTATATACTGGCACTAAATTAAAGTTATTCTAATGCCAAAACTATTCACAATCACAAATTTGATTCCTCTTGAAAGGGATACTAGGAAAAAATTTAGGTTGAATAAATATTGGGAAAAAATAAAAATTCTCAAATTTCTAATAGAAGCTTAAGATTTCAAGTAAAGCTAGCATTTCAAATACTATTATTTATTATTTATATAGATTTTTTTAGGTTTAGCAATAATGTCTGCCAAGTTATATTCATTTTCTTTTTATGAAGGATAGGACTCAATCTATTTTAATTATTAGGTAGTCTTCTATGAAGTTTATAGGGCAGAAGATATAACTAGTTCATTGCGACAGAAAAACTTTATTATTACAATTTATAAACAGGGAATATTAAAAAAAAAAGAAGAAGGGAAGTATCTCTCATATATAAAGGCCTCAACATGAGAATGTAAAAACATTCAATGATGTGAAGAGATTGAAAGTCATTACTTGTACAAGAAGGTCACGTATACCAACTTCTCTGCTAAAGCCATTGGAGAGGTGGACTTGAACAGGTCTGACCCTTGGGATTTGCTATGTAAGATGTTGTTGTCTTTAAGTTGGCCCATAGATGCAACATATTATAAAAAGCAAGGTAGCATAAGTTTGTCATATGGGTTGAATAATAATTCAACCTAGGTAAATTTTCAATTAGTTCCATAAAGATTATAATATTTTTGAAGATTTTTGCTCTAGTGGGACAGCCTTGTAAAAGAAGGAAGTACATGGATATTGCATATGCATTTATAGCCTACTACTTCCAAATTGCTAAAAAAATACTTAAATGTACTACCCACCAACTTACTTGTAGCCCAAAGAAACTCGTTAATCATAATTGAAAATGGCAATATTTTTTATCAAAATGAAAACAATAAAAAATCTCATTCTAATTAAGGCATTTCTCCTTAAGTCACATAAAGAGTGTGAACATTTACACATCTGAACCAAATAACTTCAATAATGGAGGGGGAAAAAAAGAATCAGTTTACATTAGAACACCCAAATGATAGCCATATCAGAAGATTCTACCATCTAAGTCTTTCCACTTTTTCCTATAAAATGCGAGAACTAATAAATAAGTCAAGATATATGAAGTTATTTTCATATACTTATCCTACAATTTCAAAAGTGTTGAATCCAAGATTTGGTTATAACTCCTTAGCATGATCTTTAAGTTCGTTTCTGTGTTATTAGAAATATTATGATGGGCCACTCTAAGTTCAATATTTCTCAAAAATCTGCTAAAGCAGTATTATTCGTGAATGACATCATATCCGAATGCTAACACCTTGCCCCAGTTTGAGATTTTTTTTCCCTACCCTTTAAAGTATCTAAATTGAGCTATTTTTTCATTAAAGGATCTAAATCAATCGAAGCAAAACCACATACAACCAAAATGGTACAAGAGGATAAAGAAACTAATGAAATTTCAGAAAAATCTGTTTGTTACTAAAAAAAATAAAACCTTGAGAAAGTAACATTTCACTTGAGCAAACCAAAAGCAAATGTACCTCGCAATATTACCTATACTCCTTTCACTTGCATTTGTTGTATAAGTTCTGTAAATACACTTGGAAATGAAGAAAAAGTAGGAAATTTTATAACAATGTGAAAGGGAAAAAAAATCGTATGTAACAAAAGGGGGCTACAACTGATGATGTGCAATCCATGTACAGAACTGTGGCTTTTGTTAATGACATTATACCTAAAGATTTCCATCAAGCAATCCATTTAAGCCTAGGAAATGGGAAACATGAGAACAAAATCACCCAATAGATCCCTCTTCAACAGTGATGAGAATTTTATGCTCTCTTGCTAGTTCCCTTATGTACAGTACGAATTATAATTGAATATTCATGTGTGCTTAGGATTGTGATAACAAAGTTGTTCAAGTTGATATCTAATATTGCGTTGAAAACCTCAAAAGTTTAATCACACTTATGAAGCACAAACTTAAGATGTCAATAAGAATGTAGTTAGTTATATGGAATATAGAATTGAAAAAGTTAATTTTACATTTAAAATAAAGAACAACTTTAATCAATATATGACAAAAGGCCAAGACTTTGATTTAAATTCCCATTTACTAAAATGAATATGAGTATCAAAATGAAGTGCTAGTTTAGGTGTGTTACTGATAAGTAATAAAAAGCCTTTTTAAGATACAATGAGATGTGTGTATTAGTTAAGAAAGAGGTTTGAAGATGTAAAATTGTTACCATAAAGAGGTATAAATGTAGGCAAAAGCTTCTTGGTGGATTTATGGAAGTCAATCTAGTTGATTAGCCTAATATTCAATAGTCATTGCAATATAAGAAAAAGTAGGATTGAAATGGTGAAATTGTTGGGTTTCTCAATAGGAATAGTGGAATTTAAAATTTTGATCACTGAAACCCCTTTCTAGAAATATGCACAAGAACATAACTCAAGATAAGACAAGAAAATTACTTTTTTGTTTGAGCTACGATCTGAATCACATGCGTGGGTCTAGTGATCTGCAACTCTATAGTATCCACACAATGTGGATGAAACTTTCTCTCACTCTGCGTCATTGTTTTAAGTGAATTGGGGCTTAGAAGGTACTCTTATGCATCTTTTAGTGTCGCCCCCTATGGTCTTTTATTTATAGACTTAGGGTTTTAGTGTAACATACAATTTTCTAAAAACGAGAGACAACGTTAGAAACATAACGTACGACTTCTCCGTAAATGAATGAAATTCACTGGATACAAAAGCAAGTCCCCTGAAATGATTTAGTTGAGGTCTCAAAAAATTTGGGGAGCATATTAGACTCCTAAAAATAAGAATTTTAGGTTCAGACGGAAAGAAAAATAAAGCTAGAATGAAGAAACAATTTTGAACGAAAGGTTGATGAAATGTAAGGATATTTTCGTCATTTGAGCAAATTTTGGAATTCACATAGAAAGGCTTTTTAAATGAAAGTTTTGAGTTATTTGGGATTCTCAAAGGCCCTAAAAATCATGGAAAGCCCCGGGACAGTTAAAACCTCTCCGGTGGATATTTTCCAATGTCAGTGTATCTAAACTTTAATAGATTCATTTGGAAAGGTTTTAGCTCCAATTCTAGTGATTCCAAAGGAATTTCACTAAATTGGGAACCTAAATTTTATAATAGAAAAGATGGTTCTAAAAAAGGAGTTAAAATAAGTTAGAAATGAAAATGCTAAGAACAAAGGACAAAATGAAATTTTTTGAAAAAGTCCTTCTTAAACCCATATATATATGAGGCGTACCAAGAGGAGGATGAAGGAAGGAAGAAAACAAGGTAGAAAGGTATGGATTTTCATGGTTTTTCATGCTTTCTCCTTTCCAAACCTCTCCTTCTCTATTTTCCTTTGTTTCCTTTGATTATAATGAAGTTTATAAATCTGTTTTAAAGGAGAAATTAAGAGGAAAATTCAAATTTGAAGAGAGGAGCTCAAAAAAGACAAGATTCAAGTAAGAAAAGTCATGAAAATAAGGTAATTTTTCTTTCTATGGTTGCTACCCCTTGCTCCTTTTCTCCACCCATTCAGCCCACTTAAGAAGTCCTAGGAGGGCTTGATTTTTAGGCAAAACCAAGGGTGATTCGTAGAAAACAGGGTGTGGAGATTAAAAATATGCAAAGAGAATTAACAAAAAACCATGAAAATTCAAGATGCAAATTCTAAGGTTTTAAGTGTTCCTTACAAAATTTGATTTTATACAATGATTCCTAGGCTTAAATAAGTGTTTAAATGAACTCCTAAGATCCTTAGAAGTCTCCCTATGTGCTTCCTCCATCAAGAAAACAAAGCAAACTCCATGAAGCCTAAAATCCTCCATAGCCTCGGCCTAAAGGGGTTTGTGTGCTTAGGGAGAGTTTTAAATTTTTCTAAACTCATTTTTGAGTCATATATGATGAATGAATATGAGAGGAAATCTTGAAAAAAATTTAGGAAGCTTAGAGAATGAGTTGGTGCTTTATGTTCCATAATATGACCTAAAGAAACAACATGTAGTTAGATTCTTAGTTTTGATTGTGTGATGACTCCAAGAGGCTCAAAAGGAGTCAATAATCATACATGAAAGGAAAGAATGAAGTCTAGAATTTAATTGATGGGTGTTACTTCATTAAGTGCATTTTGGAACCATAAAAGGATTTATAGGTTAAGCTAAAGTTTAAGCAAGTTGTGTCGCCTTAAAATTAATTTCATGAACCTAATTAGCTTCTATAAATTGTGTTTAGGACAAGAAAAATCATTCCCACGCCTTTGTGTGTGTGAGGCTAAGGAAGGGAGAGGAAATCCAAGCGAAAAAGTGTGTAGTTGCATCCGAGGTAGCTTTTTCCACCTTCTCTTATGCATGATTGTTTACTTTACTTGTCTTTGAATGTGTGTATATGTGTTTTAAGTCATGAAAAGTATTCTAGCATGATTTCATTTGCCATGGTACCATAATGAAGCATTATGTTTCCAAATGATGTTTGCTTTGGTTTACTTGAGTGTGGTGAGGCCAAGAACCCTTAGCTATGGTGAAGATGAGCCAAAAACCCTTAAGATTGGTTGAGACATAGTAAAGAGTCTCCCAAAAGTGAGGTTGACTCCCAAGAACAAGGTTGAGTCCAAGAACTCTCTTAAAGAATGGGTGAAACAAGTTCAAAATCCATAAGTAAATAGGTGAAGCTAATCCATTTACTTGGTAAATCTTTGTATGCTATGTATGACTTGCTCAAATGTTAAAAATGCTTATTGAATATTTACACATGTTAACATGCCCATGCATGCATTTGTAAGACTTATTTTGCATGCTTTATGTATGATTGAATGGGAGATGAGCTATTGGAATTCTTTGAATTTCACCCCCTCCTCTCCAATGATCTAATATGCTAGGTGGATTAAAGGATCAAGGAAATGAAAGCCAACCACATGAGAAATGAAGGCATGACACTAAAGTGTTGAAATTTTATTACTTTAAGGCCTTATGGATGGCAATTGATGTACTCCATCACTGTATATGACCCATGACCACATGAACATGTATAGTTATGTTCTTGTATCATGTATAATTGAGAGTTAAGGTTGTATGAATGAAAATGCACATTTTAGCCATGTAATGGCAAGTTTATATTATGAAAGTGTATGTATAAATGCAAGTGAGATGGTGAAATTGAGATGCATGAGGTTTGGGACCAATTGGGCAACTTACACAAGTCATTTTTATACTTTTAGACTTGCCTAAGAGGTGCCAAATACTAAGAAAAGCCATTTGGACATTTTGATATCTTGCATGGACTAAGAATTGACCAATTTAGAACCCTATACCACTTTTTGTCCACATGAGTTCTTCTTGATCTGAGATTTGGAATGCAATTAGAGTTTCTTGAGAGCTTTTTTGAAAGCTAAAGAACAAAATTTTTGAAGGTCTATAGAATATTTGATAAATTTTTAAAGTTGGTAAAAATTATGGTTTTAGTCTAATACACTGTTCACTTGGTTTGAAAATGATTTTTGTCACACAGGGCTTAAATGATGTCCAATTGCTATGAAATTTTATATAAAGAAACGAGATATTCCTAGTGACTTGTACTTACTAGAAGCACCTCATTTGGATATCTAGAGAGGGAGGTATGAATTTTTAAATATTCTGCCCAATATCAGGCGTTCCAACTGATCTCAGGTACTATTTGATTGGGTTTTGAGGTCTAGACATGCCTGAAATGGTCTAGAGTTATTTTTTTCCTCTAGCTAACATCTTTATATTTCTATATTGGTATCATTTTCATGGATTGGATTTTTGTGGAATTAATTGGACATTTTTGAAGTTTGCTACAGAAACCTGTGACAATACCAGTGGATAGCCAGACCTCTGGACACTTTTGAATGTCAAACATCTTATGTGTTATGTTTCATGGCCTAAACATATTTTTAGCATAAATTAGACATTTTTAGCTTTCCAGAACAGCTAAGAATGCATAATTTCAATGTTTTTAGAATTATTTATGATTTTCCAAAGTTTGTGACAGAAGTAAGGAAATTTTGGCCAAAAATGCATACATGTATTTTATGCCTCCCTTTGCTTTCCACGAGTTGTAGACCACTTTTGGTAATAGAAATGAGTTGTATCTATATAATTAAATATGAGAATATGATATATGAGTTCACATGGTCCATGAGACACCGAACGAAAATTTTATATACGACGCAACGCTAAATAATACATTATTTTAATACCATTATTTTACCTCTTATGTAAGTTGAATGATGCGAGGCATAGATATAGCATGGAATGAGCTAGGAATTTATAGTGTTACATTTGGCACCCTCTTAATTCCACTCAAACTTTTAATCCCACTTAAACTTTTAAACCTTACCCTTGCCTAACAGAGAATGAAGAGATAGGGCCAACATAATGTAACATTATTTAGTATTATTATTATTATTTAATAATATAATATGCTATAATATTA
The DNA here is from genome assembly GCA_026724425.1 of Erythrophleum ivorense. Classification (NCBI taxonomy): domain Eukaryota; kingdom Viridiplantae; phylum Streptophyta; class Magnoliopsida; order Fabales; family Fabaceae; genus Erythrophleum; species Erythrophleum ivorense. The sequence continues at coordinate 66,862 of JAIUCV010000742.1, read as the reverse complement.
TTGACTTTAGTTGGACTAGAAATCTTAATAATAAGGTCCATATAATATAATTATATTATATTATGGTGTAATATATTATTTAATATTACTCTAATATTAAATAATATATTACACCATAATATAATATAATTATATTATATTGGGACTTATTATTAAGATTTCTAGTTCAACTAAAACTCTAATAATATTATGATATTTTAGTTTTATCTTTACTCTTCGTGTATGCTTTTGTAGGTTCTTATTACAATGGTAATGACCTTTTTTTGGATCATAGATAGTAAGCGGTATCTAACAATACATTATTACTACCCAAGTAATAAGAATTTCTATAATTTGACACATATCTAGTCCGTAACCAATATCATGCAATTTAGTCTATCTTGTACTAATATCTAGATTGAACTCAAGGCATAGAATGTGTCATCCTTCTCAATGTTGAACCTACCTTTCTTGACAGCAAGTAATTTGATCAAAATAAATTATCAATATCACATACTGATTTATTTGTGAACGGCTATGCATTTCTTAGTTTCACTTAATCAAAGGGCCTACAAATATCATTCCTTCTATACAGGAGGGACAAAATCTCATTTACATCACTCATATCTCTTTCCATGATTCATAATATACCCAATCATTGCCCTATTGGCCATCCCGATCAAAGGTGACATAGGACAATGTCAAAGTATTCTACTCCTCATGTAAGGAACCATAGTGACTTCAAGCTAAAAGACTTCTGTAACACCAAAAATTCTTAGCTCATTTCATGCTATTTTCATGCCTAAAGCCATGCTATTCACATAAGAGGCAAGAAAAATGGCATTAAATAATACATTTCTTAGTGTTGCGTCGCGTATGAAATTTTCATTCGATGTCCTGTGAGCCATGTGAGCTCATGTATCACATTATCACATTTATTTACATAGATACAATTCATTTCTATCACCAAAATTGATCTAGAGGTCGTGCATGGCAAAGGGAAGCATAAAACATAATTTGCAATTTTGGCCAGAAACTTCCCCTTTCTATCACAAAATTTAGAAAATCATAACTAATTCTAGGAAAATCAAAACTATGCATTCTTTGCCATTTTGGAAAGCTACACATGTCTACTTTATACTAAAAATATAACTAGGCCATGAATCATCACATAATTAAATTTTGGCATTCAAAAACGTCCAGAGGTCTGGCTGTCTACTGATGCTATCATAGGTTTCTATAGCAAACTTCAAAAATGTCTAATTAATTTCACAAAAATCCAAATCCATATAAATGATACCAATTTAGAAAGTTAAAGATGTTAGCTAGGGGGAAAAAATAACTCCAAACTAGTTCAGGCACTTCCAGACCTTGAAACCCAATCAAATAGTACCTAAGGTTAGTTTAAGCGCCTGATACTGGGTAGCATCTTTAAAAATTCATATCTCCCACTCTAGACATCCAAATGGAGTGCTTCCAGTTGCCACAAAGTCATTAGGAATGTCTAGTTTTTTCTTATAAAATTTCATGGCAATTGGACATCAATTGGATCTTGAGTGATAGAAATCATTTTCAGATATAAGTGAACAGTACCATTGACCAAAACCAGAAAATTTTTAAACTTTGAAAATTCATCAAATATTCCATAGACCTCTAAAAATTCTATACTTTAGATTTCCAAAAATCTCTCAATAAGTTCTAATTGTATGCCAAATCTCATATCAAGAAGAGCTCATTTGGACAAAAAGTGGTATAAGTTTTCAATATGGTCTATTTTGCTCCATATTAGATACCAAGTGTATCCAAATGGTCTTCCTTAGTGTTTGGAACCTCTTAGGCAAGTTTGAAAGCATAAATGTGACTTGTATGAACTGTCCAAGTGGTTCCAAACCTCATGCATCTTAATTTGGCCTCTCCACTTTGATTATTACATACAATTCCATAAGCTAGTCTAGTCATTCCATACTCGAATTGCACTATACCATTCACATAACATTCAATCTCATTTGTACATGATACATCAACATAATTAAACATGTTGTCACTCATATGGCCTTAAAGAGGCAAGATTTATTCACTTTGTTGTCAATCTCTTATCTTTCAAGGTGTTGACTCCCATTACCTTGTTCTCTTGATTCACCTAACATGTTAGAACATTGGAGAGGAGGAGATGAGATTCAAAGAATCCCAATAGCTTATTTTCTTTTCAATCACACATAAAGTATGCAAACAAGCCTTAAAAATGCATACATGGACATATTAACATGTGTGGGCATTCAAGAAACATTCTTGGCATTTGAACAAGTCATACATAGCATACATAGGCTTGCCAAATAACTGGATTAGCCTCACCTATTCATTTGTAGATTTTAGACTTGCCTCACTTATTGTTTTTAAGAGGTTTTTGACTTAACCTTACTCTTGGGAGTCAACCTCACTTTTGGGAGACTCTTTACTTTGTCTTAACCAACTTTAAGAGTTTTTGGCTCATTCTCACCATGGCTAGAGGGTTTTTGGCTTCTCCACACTCAAATAAACTAAAGTAAGCACATAAAACATCATTTGAATACATAAAATATTATCATGGTACCATGAAATAAAAGCCCATGCTAAAATAATTTTCATAGTTTAAAACATATATACACACATTCAAAGACAATGTAAGCACACATTCATGCATGAGAGAAGGTGGAGAGAGCTACCTTACTTGCATTTACATACTTTTTTCTTGAATCTTGAATCCTCTCCCTTCATACACCTAAGAAGGTGGAGATCACTTCTCTTGGCCTATACATATTATATGGAAACTAATTATACTCTTGAATCATATTCTAAGGCCACACAATTACTAGAAAAGCTAGGTGACTTATAAGGCTCTTTTATGGTTCCATAATGCACTTAATGAAGCAACCTTTGGAAAACATCATCTTGGTTCCATTCTCTCAATCTATTTATGATTCTTGACTCTATTTAAACCTCTTGAAATCATCACACAATCAATTCTAGGAGCTAGCTAGGTGTTTTTTCTTTAAGTCATATTATAGAACATATAAGGCCATCTCACTATCTATGGTTTCTACAATTTTTCTAAGGCTTCCTCTCATATTCTCCCATCACACAAGATACAAAACTAAGCTTGGAAGGAATTAAAACACTCCCTAGGTGCATGAACTCTCCTTGGCCGAAGTTATGCTTCCATATGGCACCAATGGAGTTGTTTTAATTTCTTTGATGGGAGAAGCATGTGGGAGGCTCTCTTGGTGTCTTAGGAACTCATATATACTCTTAGACAATTTCAATTACTACTAGGAAGCTTCATCCTAGCCTAGGTGCAATCAAATCCCTAAATTCTATAACTTGCATTTTAAAGCTCCCTTTTTAATTCTAGTTTATATTCTTAATCCTCACACTCCATAACCTTTGGTTCCATCAAGAACACATAAAGAAAAATTGTTCTCCTCACTTTCTCTCTCTAGACTTAAGCTTAAATAGTTTAGAAATACAAGATTTTACAAGTATTTTAAGTGAAGTCTTACCTTAAAATAGAGCTCTCTTCGTGTAGATTATTTGTCGCCAATTGATTTCTTGAAAAGAGTTCTTTTTTGGCTTGGCTTAGACCTGAATCTTTAAGTTTTTAAGAAAAGAAAATCACCATTAGAGAGCTCTTAGAGAGAAGAACAACTTTCCTAACTAGTACGGGATGAAACGGAGCCATTTACTTACCTAAACGGAAGCTTAAACTTCTTCTCTCTCCCCCCTCTTAATGTCATGCCATTTCTGTCCATTTTCCTACAAATGGAAGCTTGGAGAAGGTGATAAGGTGTAATCTTACTTAAGAAGCCTCTTTTACAATTTTTCAAAATGACTATTTTGTCCATACGCACCTGTTTTCTCCATTTAGGCTCATTTTAACTCCTTTTTTAGAACCATCTTTTTCATCATAAAATTTAGTTTCCCAATTAAATAAAATGCCTTTGGAATCACTCAAATCAAAGCTAAAACATTTCTGAATGAATCAGTCAAAGTTTAAGTCAATTGACATTGCAAAACGTCCACCGAAAGGGGTTTTAACTGTCCCGAAGCTTCCCATAGTTTTCAGGGCCTCTAAGAACCCCGGAAAACTCAAAACTTTCATTTAAAAAGTCCTCCTGTGAGAATTCCAAAATTTACTCAAAATGACGAAAATACCCTTACATTTCGTCAATCTTTCGTTACATTTCGTTTCTTCATTCTAGCTCCATTTTTCCTTCTGTCTGAGCCTAAGATTCTCATTTTTAGGAGTCTAGAATAATTTTTAAATTTTTTGGGACCTTAACTACATCATTTCGGGGGACTTCCTTTTGTATTCGGTGAATTTCATTTGTTTACGGAGAAACCGTACATTACGTTTCTCACGTTTTCTCTTGTTTCCAGAGAACCGGATGTTACAACTTCCTCTACTATGATTACATAAGAATTGTTAATGACACTCTATAATCCATATAGCATTCTCATAATAGGTTAATCTAGTACATTTGTTATCTAACAATATGTCTATGTATTAACTTGATATTACATATCCATGACTTAAAGTCACTAATCACTATGCATATTAGTCTTGATGTATTATTGCTATCCCATATTGTAATAATATTTGATTAGGGATAATTTAAAAATAACTATTATTTTAGAAACAATTATCATATTAAGTTATATTGTGTAGATATAAAAACAAAATATAATAATTGTATTGCCTTAAAAATATGATACAATGTATGTTAATATAATTATCTCATAATTGGCTCTTAAGGCACACACTAACAGAAATTGTGAGTACAAGAAATAGCATTAATAAAAGCATATGGTTATGATATAGATGTAAACAGAGCAACATTGAAATGGTGAAATATGGAACTTAAAATGGTAAGATTTGCATGCAAAGACATATGTACATAAAGGAATGGTATTTAGTAATACATGTGACTGTTGTGATTGAACATGGTGATATATGTAGTTAGGAGAGAAAACTATTAGTGTAAGATTGCTAATCATATGAATATAAAGAAAGGTTAAAAGGCAAATAGGCAGAATAGGTAAAATGAGAAAAAGTTATCTTTGATGGAAATATTAGCAGGAAAGGAGGAAAAAAAAAAAGAAAACAAAGAAATCTAGTTCTTATACCCTTAATATGATTGAACACTTAGGATTTTGAAGGTTTAAAAATTCTTTTCAATCTCTATTCAAGATCCCATGTTGCAACACTAGCCAAAGAAGATTTATGACTTTGAAAAAGTGAAGACAATGAAAGTTTTTAGGGAAAAAATGAGGGTACAATTGCCATAACAACTAAGGTGTAGACTTTCAACCAAAAGAGGGGATTCATAGCTATCATATCACATTTCATTGACAACTCTTGGACATTACAAAGTTGAATATTAAGGTACCTTTCTTTTTTTATATTGATATTTTATTAATGTAGCTTAAGAAATTAGATATAAATAGAAATTAATGCACTTGCATTTTTCATTGTCATTTAGGTTTGTTTATGTTCCTTATCCACACACAAGTGATGTGTCATGTGAAGCATTAATGGGGTGTTTGATATATTGGAATGTTGATATAAAGTTATCTACAATCAATTTAGATAATTATACAACCAATGATGCTTTAGTTGAATTATTGTTGGATAAGTTGCAACTTGATACATTAATAGCTTTAGGTCTTTTTTTATATGCATTGTTGTGCACATATTTTAAATTTAATTGTGAAAGATGGATTGGAGATAATTAAGGGATCAATGAAAAAGATTCATGATAGTGTGATTTTTTTGGGCATATCATCTAAAAGAGAGGAAAAGTTTGAGGAGATTGCCAAACAATTGTATATTCCTTTTACCAAGAAATTGGTGTTTGATTATTCAACTACATGGAATTCAATAGACATAATGCTTCAAATTGCCATAATGTATAAAGATGTGTTCATTTGTTTAAAGTAATGAGACTCCAAATACAAGACACTACCTAGTGAAAATGAATGAGAATTAGCAAGAGAAGTAAATATCCCATAGCCAATGTTTACTTTCCTAAAATTTGTGAGGTTAAAGTAGCATTAAAAGAATGGTTGAAATATTGTATTGAAGTGATAAGAAATATGGTGTCATCTATATTAGAGAAGTTTGAAAAATGTTGAAATGTAATTCATGGCATAATGGGTATTGTTGTGGTTTTGGATCCTAAAAATAAGATGAATGCTTGATTATTACTTTTAAAAAATTTATGGTAGTGATTCTTCAAATCAAGATGTGATTTTTTCAATATGCTATGATTTGGTGAGTGAGTATTAGCATAAGCCAAGTTCACCTGAAGAAGATAATAATGATTCTTCTAGACAACTAGATGTCACTATTGAAGGGGATTCAATGAATGAGTATGATTTGTATGTGAGGAACCCAAAAAAAAAATCTAGAATTTTTTATGTTAGAAACAAAGTTTGATTATCACTTAAAGGAAGAAGTTTTGCCTCGAATTGATTATTTTCCTTAGTGGAAGCTAAATGATATTAAATGTCCAACTCTTCAAGCAATTGCAAGAGACTTATTAGCAATATTAGTATCTACTATTGCTTTTGAATCTACTTCTAATATAAGTGAGAGGTTAGGGAGTCCTCATCGTAATATGTTGCACTCAAAGATAATAGAAGTTTTAATGTGTGCTCAAAATTGGTTGTTAGTTATGGAAAGAAAAGGTAAACACAACTTTTCTTTTTTTAATATTTCTTTTCTATATTAATATGATATTTGATTCATTAAATGTTAATTTATTGGTAGATACTGACACATTGATCATAAATAATTATGTTATAGTATATGATGAAATGAACAAAAGATAAATGTTTAGGCATAATTTAAAATTTAAAATTTTTTTCTTTCAAATTTGTGGTAGATATTGAGAATTAATTGTTTTTTTTATTTTATCAACAAATGCTGATGTTATTGAGAGTAATGTTCACACTACATGATTGGTACAACCTTTTAGCAATAATTTCTTTTTTTTGGATAAATGGTATTTTAGGATGCCTGCACTACAAATGTTTTAGATTTTATTTTTGATTGGCTTCTTTTCTCTTGACCTAAAGTTGGATTGGAACTAGGTTTTACAAAATTCCTTGGGCAAGGTTTGCCTCCAATTAGTGGTGAGATTAACTTAATTTTGTTTCATTCTTTTTTCAATATCTAATATTGTTTTTAATTTATTTTTGTTATCATGATTTCTTTATCTGCCTTTTTAAAATATATATATATATATATATATATATATATATATATAAGGATCAAGGATTTGTACAAAAAATCAGAATGACAAAATTTAAAGAACTTGAAACTAGTTATCCCACATTCAATCTTCAATAATGCTAAGAGATACATTGCCCTTATGGGTATACATATGCTTTCATATTTATCTACATAAGAAATTTCTTATATTTTAAATGGAGTTGTATATTAATCTCTTATTTTAATATTTATAATATATCGATAGATAATTGATTTGAAAAAGGTTTTATTATAAAGTAAAAATTATTTTTATTTTGAAAGTTTTCGATGCAAATTCTATGCAAAGCAATATAATACCCACATAGGATAAATAAGAAATAAACCTGCAAAATTATAAGATAAATATGAGGTGAAATATGAAAAATAGGTAAAAAGAGATATTTTAGAGGAAAAATTATAATTAAGGACCGATACCTTAAAAAATTTACAATGAAGAACCTTAAAAATTCAAATTATTTTTAAGGACCATAATTACTATAAGATTTTAGGAGATTTACTATTGAGTGTGAAAAGATTTTCCATTTTTCTACACCTAATGATAAATGCCCTAAACCTAATAGTAAATTTCTTAAACCTGATAATAATTATGGTCCTCAAGGATAATTTTTATTTTTAAAACCTTTCGCTACAATTTTTCAAGATATGAGTCCTTATTTTAAACCCCAACCCATTCTACCTCATCCCATCCCACTCTACTCCACCCTGCCTTGTTGCCATCCTTACTCAAAAGGTAAAAATGCCTAAAAGCGATGTGGACTATAAAAAGAGTCCTTTGACGAAGTCAATCTTCTCCCTTTCGTGTTGTCCATTTTAGTTCCCATCTAGTTATTGCTTTGAGCAATGGATAAGGAAGCGTCACCTTGCTTCCTAATTATTAAAATGCTGCATTTTAATTTGGCCTTTGAATAACGTGACCAAGCATTTTCTCCTTTCTCCATTTGAAGTAGAGATGTTCATGGGCAGAGCTGAACTGAACATTTAGAAGGTCCGATGTCTGGCCCAACTAAGACATCAAACTTGTTTTTATACTCATGGCCTAACCCAACCTAAACAAATCTCATTTTATGTTGAGTTAGGGCTGCCTGATTTTTTTTTTTTTTGAACTAATACTTACAATATAAAAATATTTTTTTGTAGACTCATAAGCATATATTTCAAAACAATACACTTATAAAACTTTCATGTTTTTATCAGTAAAATAATTTCAATAAGAAAATGACTCGATATTATCAAACAAAATACAAGCTATATTAGCATAATTAATCTTAGTTAAACATGTGTATTTTCATTATTCAACAAAAGAAATGTCACTAAATATGCACACCAATAATAAAAACAATTAAAAAACAGGGAAGGTTTGGATGGGTAATAAAAACTACAGTATGTTGAGAGAGTTAAAAGAAATAAGAATAAAAAAGGTATAATATAACAAGATGTTGATAATTAAAAAAAAAGTAACTATTGAGTTGGGTTGAGTAGGATATGTTTTCACCTGTGACCCGGCTTGACCCAATATAGTTTTGTTTAAAATTATACTTATTTATATTTTTAGCTCAGCCTGATTAGTTTGAGTTAGGGCAAGCTCCTTGATCCTAACTGACCAATGAACACCTCTAATTTAAAGTACACGACAAGAACAAGGAAAGGATTTGGCCAAGAGAAAGACAGAAACTTCGCTACGGAGTCTTGTAGCAATTTTGGGAATGTGGAATTGAGTAGATATGCTTGGGGATTGATCCTAAGAGTTCATTTTCTCTTCTTACTATTGCTAATCCATCGAAGCCCAATTCCCCATCTTTGTTGCGTTTGAATTTTGGTTACATTTAGTTTTACTATGTTGGTTTGCTGTTATGGGTAGGAATGGGATAATTGGTTTTTGATCAAATGAATTGTTTGCATAAAGCTTGTTTTCTGTTCGTCATCACTTTTGAATCATAGTCCAGTGCTATACATGAGAATGTCAAGACCCTTTTGCCTTGAATAGGATTTCAATATGCCTCCATAGATAGGAATTTTAATTGTTTATTTTAGCTGATGGTCTTATTCTGCATTGTGGGTTCAATTTCTTGTGATAAAGTTGGGTTGAAATTCTATGAGAAATACTGTACACCTGTTTGCCATGCTCTTAGGCTCTATACAAATTAATTGGGATGAGTTTGGCTGTGAATTTCGGCCCTGTGCAAATAAACAAGGATAGGTGCTGTATTATGCTTGGTTTTTTCTATTTTAAGGGTTTGAATATGATTTTGGTTCTTGCATCTGCTATAAGATGTTCTGCCTAGTCTATGATTTGGAACTTGAAACGGACATGGATAGGGCGGGCCTTGACTTAAATTTAGAAAATTGAGCTTATGCTGGTCTATGATTTGGAATTTGAAAGGAATTTAACTTATATTTCTCTTGGCCCCAAAGTCCCATTTGATTTGTTGCAAGAGGGACATAATTATATTTTTGTAATTATTATTTAATAATATCTCTCTATTTTTATTATTTTTAAAAAATAAAAATATAAAAATTATTTTTTTATCTTATCTATTTACTTGTTATATTCTTTTTTCTTTTAAATTATCCAACTCAAAATATTGAAATCATGTCATCAATGAGAAACCACCGAAGTTATATTTCATTTTGCAGGCTGGATATAGACATTCATCAGTATGATTTTAAGATATTGCAAGTCACTTTATATTTCAACTCCTTCACTACAGTGTCTTCTTCTAACAAGCACCACATGAACTGTGTTTTCAAACAATGGCACTAACGTTTTCTTTCAATGCCTCGGAGGTAACGAAAAATGACTCTGAAGTGACTGAAATCAAGGAAAAGAGCACACTTCAAAGAGTATAAATTCTTTGTTGTTGGAAGTTCTTGCAATTAAAAAAAATTAAGAAAAGAAAATGAGATAAGTGAATTTAATTTAAAATAATAAAAAAATCAAAACAGAGTCTATCTTTCTCCTAACTTCACGACGGCAGAGAAACGATCCATGCTCCACTTCAAAACAATGTTGTTTTCAATCGATGGGTGCCATCTCAGGTATCATGTCAGAAGGCACGGTGCGTTTTGACATCTCAGAATGGTCATCACACCATGGTGGCCCGTGGATTCAACGCACGGATGGAGATGGGGGAAATGGATGTCTGCACCGTTGGAGAGGATCATTTTAGGGGCAGGCTTCATATATTTCTCCGGCCTTGCAATTCTAGCTGCCCTTATTGTACTATGCATATCCTCGTCATCTCCACTGGAGATGTCAATCTTGCGGGACTTACCTTTTTTTTTTCGTTCTTATTCCTTGCAGATCCTTCTGAGGATTTCCATCATGGAGATAGAGTAAACGACTGAAGATTAGTTGTTAGGAAAGACTAAATTTTTTTAATTTTAAATTAATGTAAAAATAAATAAATAAAAAGATAATTAAAAAAGACATAAATTAGTAATACATGTAAAAATATTTATGTATAGGATAGAGACTCCACAAGATAAGAAGCATAATATCCACTTTCATCTCCAAAACTATTCCTAAGGGGATTCTTTTTCCCGCTAAAAAATAATCTAAAAAAATCTTGGCAGTCCACACAAGCATCCCCAAATTAAATTTGGAAGATTTTTGCCATCGCTAATCCCCATATCGTCTCAAACGAGCAAATATCTATATTGCAACAATTCTCCAACTTCTTTTCTTGCATAGAATCCAAACAAACAGTGAAGGATTCAACGAGAGAATTCTAATGTAAAAACGAATGTCACAAACACTATGCATCTAAAATTCCATGACAATAGTCGAATATTTCATTTAATGACTACAAAGTACACAGCTATTTAGGTGATCTACCACTGGACACACTGAGTTTTAGGCCAGCTCCATCCAGCTCTCAGCATTTTAAGCAATCTTTCCTGGCATCTCTATGGCAGGGGTCCTATATAAGGCACTGTAGAAAAAGTCCCCGCAGAAATTTTCTTCAGTAATACCACCAGAAAGCAAAAATGTACAAAAGATAATTAAGTTCAACTGATCTTCAATAATCTTTCCATTATGATAAAGTTCTGCATTAATGGGTAATGTATTAAAAGAAAAATATTATTCAGCTGGATTTTTAAGTGCATAATGTGTAAATGTCGAGACTAATTGAGCAGTGCTAATAATTGACCACATGCATCTGTGCAGCCGGGGGCCAAATAAGGTGAAACATCGCTGACAATAGGTACTCCGCTAAACTGTAACCTTGCTGATTGTAGAAAGCTTTAATAGCATTAAGTCATTAACTAACAATGCGCTAACTATTGAGAACATTCAAATTATGCTGAAAGAAAATCATTTCTTTAACTCCATATTTTGTAAACTAATTAACAAGAGTCAAATGCAGTACCATAAATAAACCTTTTCCTTTTTATAAAACTTTTTTCCAGTAACATTTCTCTCAGAAATAAAGTGACATGCAAATTATATGACAATGACTTTTTCTTTCTTTTCTTCTATATTCAAGGTAAATTACTTTCCCCTCTCCTAAAAGATGACTTAATTACATCGTCCTCTTCTATTATGGAAAAAGATACACAGAACTACCTTGATAACATCTAGGATAAGATTGATTTTTTTTATTCAAATATAATTTTTTAGAAAATATATTTCTTGAGTTTTTATTTGAATGTTATTTACTGAGTTAAAAATCAAAAAATTAATTTATTCTAAAATATTATTAGCCTCGTTATAGTGCTTATATTTATTAATATATATTTAATACAGATGTTATCATTAAAATTAAATATTGTTGTTTAATTGGTTAAATTTCTAAAAAAATTACTTTGTGAATATATTTGTTTTTAATAATCGTGTATATTTTATCAAACAATTTTAGATAAATGACAATTTTATATTGGTCAAGTATATATTAGATACTTTTTATAATATATGAGAAATAGATGCACTGGTGTTTTGGTTAGAATGGATGTAAGTATAATTTATCTTTTGATTTTCAAGAAGGTAGGTATATAATTTCATAACAGACGGAGGACCGTGTAATTAAGTTATTTCTAAAAAGAGGGAAAAGTATTTTACCCTAATTTTAATTTGCAGTTAGTGTCAAACACTGCATATAAATTTCAATAAATTGAAAAGAATAAAGGCCAGAGTAGATTCGTTGAACCACTATCTCATGATACGAATGGAATTGCTTGCCATTACCAGTTGCCGGACTCTCAAGCTGACGGAAGAATCTCAAGGGCAACTTCCTTGAGGGATGGCATATCATCCTGCTGATGTACACAAATAAATTTATTCCTCACACTTCTGAGGACCTTCCAGGGTCCTGGATAGCACCTATTTAAAATGTAATAAGTTCATAATAAATTAGTGACATGTGCATTCAACAAAAAGAAAAGAAAATTAGAAGTCTGACGTAAACAGCAATTACCCTGAAATCCACCTATCATCTAAAAATATAGACATATATGACAGAATTTCCACTTTATCTTCTAGCAAGAGGATAAGGATTCTCAAGAACATTGCACTATATAACATTAGCAACCTACTAGAGACCAAATGCAGTTTAAGTAGCTTCCAGACCTGAAGAGTGTTCCTCCATTGCGGCCCTTGAAATTATGAATGTAATACACGGTTTCCATCACAGGCAGGAGGGTCTTATTAAGTGCAGCAAGTTTTGGGTAGAAGAATGGTGGATAATCTTGATCCATTCAAGGACAACCGAGTTTCTTACACTCAACTAAACCAAATGATACCAAGTACCCCCAATCCCTTTTGCTTTTTCCTTTATTTGATCATTTAGGGTGGCGCAGGTAGTAATGACTAGGAAAGCTACAAGGATAATGTTCATTTCTTTTTTCTTTTTGTTACAAAGGAGGCACAAGGCCCCGGGAGTTTGGAGTAGAAGAAGAGGTGGAGTAGGTATCAAACTCAAATACAACAGGTTCACTGGCACTCAAGTCTAGGTGAAATATCACTTGAGTCAAGGATCTTGGGCAACGAACTCATTCTTTAGATACCAACGAAAGCAGATTTTTGACTAAAATACATTCTTGATAAAAGCCGGATAGGAACAGGTGAACCAGTTCAAATATAAAAAGGCATTTTTGACAAAGGATACACCCTGATCTTATACGATCAAGTTCTCCATTAAAAATGATCAGTTTCCTGGCAGAGTTCAAGACCGCCTCTTTGTAAAGTTCTTCCACAACAAGCATTTCTGAAATAGAATGGAATACCAGTCATGAAACTTCCATTACGAGTACCAACAAAAATAAAGGAAGTTTGGATCTACCATTGACATTAAAATATGGATAAGCTACCAAGAAAACTTCATCTTCTGGCTTCACTCTATCTGCCATTTTCACTTTCTCAAATAAACCAAAATCTTGAAAAAATGATGGCTTTGTCAGATAGTCCAACTTAAAAGAAGCTCCAGCAAAGACTGATTGTCTGGCAAATTCAACTTCACTAGCCTCTGGAAAAAACTGATTTTGACAAGTTTGCATTCATCAATTTCACACAGGAAGTATGAAGCTGAGGTATCACAAGAGCTTTTATATAACCATCTCAACAGAACAAGACAGATTTTTGAAAGGCTACAATTACATTATAGCTTGTAGATACACAAATGAAGAAAGAGAAGACCCCATAAATGAGAACCCCAGAGCCATTTGAACCAATGAAAGTAGTGATACTCTCGAAGGATGAAATCTATGGTGTAGAGACCATAATTGATGCTTCTGGGCTCTAGAGTGGTTTAAGGGCCAGATTAAATCAGAATAAACTTCCAAGTCAAAGTGATATAAATGCATGGAGCACAAAGTGTTTTATATTTAGAAAAAAGGCATTATTGTCTTATAAGGAATGTCAATGGGCATAATGAAGAATGCTGCTCTAAATCTAAAGATTACTATTCTTGTTCGCGTGGCTTTCTCTGGTCTAATGAAGCAGTCACAAAATTCTCGAATCAACTGCATACTCTCAGTCATCTCTATTCCACCTTCACCATCACCTGATATTATGAAGTGAGAAAAATTAATCTGCAAATAAATGAAAGCAAAGGAAAAATGGGACTTAAATGAAATTTGATTAAGAGGCAAAAAGGAAACTGAAATATCATAGGTGAGAGGAACCTGGCACGGACTGAAGTCCAGATGTCGGAAATTCAATCTCCTGTACAAGAAGATCGTTGTCATTACTGCCTTATAATAGTTCCTCCTTTGGTTTGTGCACCTTTCATTCTTGATTCATAATGAAATTACCTTATACAACTCACCATTAGCTGTCTGTTATTCTTCATGGCCAGTTCAACTGCTACTCTAGCCTGTTGGTTGATTTATAAAGAAAGACACAAAGTTTAGTGTTCCAGCAGCATCTCTCTCTGCGTGAATATGAAAGAGAACCACAAATTTTACTTTCTCTGTACAAGCAATAATCACCTCACAATGACCCATCAAATTCTAACCTTAAGTTCATTATGCAACTCCTAGACATTCAACAAAATTTAGTAGTGACCTTGTATTGTTAGGCTTAATTTTAGTCCCTTAATGGATTCGGTGCACGTTAGTCCATCTTCCTTGACTCACTTGATAAAGAACTAATATATAAAGATCTTATTATTTTCATAAACTAACTCATATATAACTAATTTTCGAGTACTAAAAGCTAAATGAATATAATGTTAAGGGACCGAATTGTTAGTTTCCTCAAAATTTAATAAAAAGGTGGGATGAAAACTTACTTGTTCCAGAAGCTCCGTGTAATCGTTAGGGAAAGGCACATCAGTTTTCTCAACAGAGGCACTACCATCCCCCGAAACAGAAAAAGTAGCTAATTTCCGAAGTCTAGGTATCGTAGAAGCAGTAACTCCCCGTATTCTAATAAACTCATTAGTTTTCGGTGAAAGAGCTCCCAAATTGACAATCTACAGATTCAAGCAAGCAATCAGGGAAAACAATGACAGGCATCTAAGAAGCTTCGCTATACAGGACGATCACATATGTTTGTACTCAAAACAAATTAGACATTTTATTTTTCTTCGTAAATTTTCTTGGAATTGGGTTAGAATGTTGAGCAATACTTGTTTCACTTGCTCTGAGCTTTCTGGGAAATCAAACGGTGAATGCAAAGAGTTGAAACAAGGGTTACCTTGGAACTTGGCTTTGGAAGGGAAGAAATTGGAATCGAAGAAATAGAAGAAATGATGGTAGCGGATGACACCATTTTCAACATGCACCCCTCATTCACCCAGAAGCGCCAATAAGCTTTATAAGAATCTGATAGGAGGCGGTATGATGCTGGGTCCGGTGACGCCTTCCGCGGGTGAAGTCAATCTGACCCCTTGGCATTAAATTTTATTTGTTTCAGTAACATCATTATTTTACACACGCACGTACGCCCGCAGGCACGCGCATATACACACATTCTCAAAGATATTTATATTGTTGATGCAGATTTTTTTTTTCCTCAATTATGCGTTCATTACACACCCAAAGAAAAAAAAATTCTGCTAATGTATGCTTCCTATCAACAACACAAAGTAGAGAGCTTTTAGAGAATTTTTTTTAAAATTTTTGTTTGAGTCGATCATAGAGATGCTCATATATACACCAAGATAATGCCGGTAGAATTTGAATTCTTCCTCATATTAGAAAAAGTCATATGGGAGAGATTAAAAAAAGAGAAAGAAAAAAAAAAAAAGAGATGGAGCCTATATAAGTGGGTTTTATTAAATCTCATTTTTTTCTTTCTCCCTCTAACATATTTTCTTTGGTATGAGGGATGACTGTTGACGTGTTAATGTGTTTTGTTAATTAAGATGCCCACACGTTGGGCATTTTTTTTAATGAATAAAGGTGACACACAGTGGCCTAAGATTAGAGAACATTAGATTTCATCCAATTCCAAGCTATCATATGTCAACCTCTCAATCTACTCTTAAACAAAAGCCTCCCTTATGCCCTATCCTCCCATTTTCATTATGTGCAAGGAGGCTGAGAGTAGAAGAGGGCATTTGTGACTCAGTTTTGCAACTTCTTCCTTTTACCCTCTCCAAGGGCCACAATACCAGCAAAGAGGGACTGCTTTTTGTTCATTCTTCCTCAAGCTATTATTATTTTTTTAATTGTGGTAGTGTTGAATGATGTGACTATTTTATAGATGTAAATTAGCAAAAGTGTAATAATTGTTCAAGTAATAAAATGTCTTTGAGTTAAAGTTTTGATCCCACTTGGTATTACCACATTCTAGATGTTTTTAAAATATATAGTTCATATATGAACTATCTTCAAATATGTATCCTATTCACAAGCTAGTATCTTAGGTTACTATAATTATTAGTCACACAAACAAAAGATCAAACACTTAAAAGGCAATAAACATAAAAGATAATAGGATTTAAAATAAGATTTAGGACTCAAGAAGCAAGACACAAAAACTCAACCATAGATTACATGGTACCTTGACTATAACATTTTAGTATTTGAGGTTCAACATCAATTCCTGATTCGTTATGACTAGTTGGACTCCTAGTGTGTCAATCCACCTCTTGATACAATTTGATCTATTTTAGTCCTAATATTTATTAAATTGCTAGCCTATCTAAGTTCAATTAGTCATAAGAAGTAAGGATGACAAAAACTCCCAAAAATAAGGATTCCTAAAGACCTATATTTGGGGATTTTTTTCCTATAGGGAGGAGGATGGAGATGGGGGAGAAAATCTTCATAAAGGTGATTTGTGTCATAATCAATAATTTCTATAAGTCCTTAGATGTTAAAAGAAAGATAAGAAAGAGAGATTAAAAGCTAACTAAAATGAAAGAAAAGGCTAAAAGTGAGAGAAATAATAAAACAAACGAAAAAAAGGACTAATTTAATCGTAAAGTAGAAAAAATCAGGGATATGCATCAATTAAAAAATAATTAGAGAAACTGATTTTTTTCAATAGAATATGAAAGTAGATATACATACTTTAGAGGAGTTATTATAGTATAAAATACTAATATCATATAAAATGAGAAAAATGAGACATGCAATTTTAACTATACTGAACTATTTTAAGTCTCTAAAAATTATGAAATTTTATTTTTTATATAAAAGAGTGTTTAAGATTTTACAAGAAATAGTTAGATTCAGAAAATACTAAAAAATGAGTTAGAATGGAGAAAAATTGCATTATAAAGGCAAAATGGTTATTTAAAAAAAATAATCATTATATTAACTTTTTAATTATATTATCTTTTCGTCTTCCATCGCCATACACCAGCCAAAGTGACTTTGAGGGAGACAAAAATGGAGACTTAGAGAGAAGGAGGAGAAAGAAAAATTCAAGGGAAGTTTTAGGTATGTAAATGTCATTTTTTAATTCTTTTGTAGTTATAAAACTTTTTCTACTTTACGAGAGTTTTTTTTTATTCAAATATCATCTTGAAATGTTGAAGTTGCTTCTTTTGAAGATTGAATTTCATTAAAAGAATCACCATTAAGATATGATGGAAGTCATAGAAATGTGTAAATTTGAAACCTTAACGGCTTCATAGTTTTGGCTAGAGAGAAAAAGAGGGATGGTGTGATGTTTTTCTTAGTGTTATAATGGTGAGAATGTTGAATATGACATGTATTTGGTTTGAAATATTGGAAAAAATTATGTTTGAAGCATATATAGTCATTTTTAGCTAAATGAAGAATCATGTAGTTGTGATATTTGTTTTGTTATTTTGATAATAAAAGAGGTTTAATTATGAATTATAGAGATAGTTTAAATGAGATTTGATGTCAAAAACTCATAACATTAAAATGTTGAAAAATTAAGATCAAGAATGGCCTAAGTGATTATATTGATGAAAATTATGTGTTTAGTACAATTATGGTTATTCAAGTGAGTCACTTATAATTTAAATGAGTCATGTATGTAATGAAAAAGAAACTAAGCTATTGAGAAAAGGATGATACTTATTGTAACTCAAAGTTGCATCATAACACTTAAGTATGTCAATTAAAGAAAATGACAATAGTAAAAATATTGTTTATAATCAAATTTATGAATTTAAGAAATTTAATTTAGTTAAAAAAATGTGCTTACGAAAAACCTAATTTTAGCCTAGATGAAGGGCAAGTATAGGAAGAAATTATAACAATACTTTTAATTAAATATTCAGCCATCAATAATAAACAAAATGAGTGTTTTGAATGATGAAATTGATATATGAAAATTTTAACAAGTTAATTTAATATCAATATATTGATTTATTATCACAAATTGACTAAATTGATTGAAAGGGTCAAGACTAAAACTTTTCATCTCCTATTTACATATTAAAATTAAGAAAAATAACATCTAGGTTGCTAAGACTAAAACTTTTCATCTCTTATTTACATATAAAAATTAAGGAAAATAGCATCTAGGTTGCTAGTGGGTTAAAAAACCCATTTTAGACCAATGGGCCACCCCTTCTCTAAACTATGTGTCTTTTTGTGCTATGTTTTCCCTATTTTCTAATTTTGATAATATTATTTTATTTTTATTATGCTCACAAAATTGTTTTTGAATTATTGTCATTTATTTGGTAAAATTTAGGTATTTTATTCTTTGAGATACAGATTAACATTAAAGTAAATAAAAAATTATAGGTTTTCATCTATCTTAAGCATAAAACTGAGATGTACTCCCTCTCCACACCTATATGATTTTTATACTCTTAACTCTAAGTTTACAGAATTAAAGGTTACACTATTTCCTAATAATAATAATAATAATAATAATAACAACTTCTTTATGTTAGTGGGTGTTATATTGATTCAAATTTTTCTCCATTTGAAGAGTAAAGATTTTTTGTTAGTTTAAATTTGTAGATGCATGGACATTAAATTTGACTTTGGGTCCTTAATTTAGATGTTGTAACATTAAGTCAAATATTGATAATTAAATTAAAAGCCACATGTAGTGTTATTGGTTGGGCATTACTACTAATTCTTCATTATTTGAATAGGTTTATAGCTTATATGCTAGAATTTAAGTTTAAAACATCTAAGATTATAATATTTGAATTTTAATTTGTAACAAAAAGTGTTATTTATCCCCTATTTACAACAATGATTATAAGTAATCTTTTAAATACATTTAGTAAAACATTTTATTTATTTAATCATATATATATATATATATAGTATATATATAAAGTTGTACTACCAAAAAAAAAAGAACATTTTCAATCCACTAATTTCAACGGTCAATATTTATTGTTGAAAGGAAAAGGGTGTTTTTCCTTTTCCCCCCTGGTTCAAATTTTCCCCAAAATTTTGGATACCGCGCAACATTGGCGCGTTTCTTCCTTCTCACTATTTTAACGCTCAATCGGTAGAACGGCACTTTTCTTCCGATGGTTTCTGTTGCGGGTGAAGAATAGGTGGTTGACGGCATCATTCCATGTGGGTGTCTTGGTAGTTTGGAGGGAGAGGGATTGGGAATTGAAGAGAATGCCTAGGGCTTGGATCCAAGTGAAGTCGCGAGACCGGCCGTGGGGTCTGTGGCCGATGAAGCGGGCGTTGATTTGGAGGTTGGAATCGAAGACTAAGGTGAAGTGCTCGTTGCTATTGCCGTAGAAGTAGAACCCCCTGCCGTCTTTGCCAATGAATCGGGGGTCGTAATATCCTAATTCCGGTCCGCTGCAGTTCGGCTTGCGATATACCGAGAGCGCGAAAACGAGTTGAGTGTTGTTTGTATATTACACAACCCAAGAACAAAAGCTAAAATAAGTGTAGGATAAGTTATAGTATGTTAATAATATAATATATCATTTTGAATATCTACACCTTAAGAATTAATGCAAAATTCTATGCACCCTTTTTTCTTTTTCTTTTTTTTAATTTGGGATTTCATGCATCCTTAGTTGTGATTTTTATTGTTTATTTTGGAAAGTATTGTAAGAAAAAATTCATCAGTGTTTAATCAAGTCTTTCCAAAAGAAAAAAAAAAGATAACATTGGATAATATTTTTCAGAAATTCGTGAAAGAAGATAGTAACACAAGAATTGAGCGATGAACTAAAGCAACGTCCTCCTGCTCAGCCTTCTTCTATGGAGTCAGATTTTGATCCTTCGCCACCCCTAGCTGCTCCTCCGTTTGATCCCAGTCGAAGTACGACTCTTTATATTTCACCTCTTCATCTTTGCGAATTTCACTTTTCATTTTTAGTTTTGAAGCAATTTAATAAGCTTTGACGCACTCTACCTACTTGTTACTCGATTCCAATGTTCCCCTTGTTTAAATTGTTTCTTCTAATTTGGTTTGGTTTCCATATGGGGCCTAAAATAATTAGGGGCTTTTGGTGACTGTGGTAGAGATTGACATCACTTTTAGGGTTTCAATTTGGGTGGGGCAGAGCAAGTCTTCAGCGCTAGAGCAACAAGAGTCTTGTCGAGAGTTTTCGATTGGGTTTGTTTGCTGCTCTGCTGTCTGCTCCTATCTCGTGGTAGTTTCATCGCAAATCTATACTTGTATTGGGTTTTGCATTCTTATCTCTTTTGGTTAGTTTGATTTCGGGATGTTCAACGAGCAGCTTGATATGTGTGCCCTTTATCGTTTATTTTCTTTTGGTTCCTAATATTTTCATTTGCTGTAGTTTTGTTTTTTTTCCCCTTTTTGATTTGGCAGTTTTTGCTTTTATTTTAGAGGTCTTGATACTTGTTTGAATTACTGTGTCTTGAATTCCTTTTTTTTTTTTTTCTTCTGCATATGGTTTGTGGCTGCATTATGACAACTTGATTCTTAGTTGTGGCAATTAGCTGTCAAGCTTTATTTTAGTGATTTGGTCATTCTAATATCCAATTAGGTGCCTAGGAGTTTAAGTTTGGATGGTTGGGGTAGTAGAGTAAAGGAAGGGTGGATTTTATGCTTGTTGCATAGGTTAATTTGGATAGTTGGCTTTTAGTTTTTAGAGGTTTTGTTGATAATAAAAAATTCTTGTTTCAAAGTAATGCCCATTGTAATTGGAAAGTAGGAAAATAGTTAATAGCCTTTTAAGTTATTAAATTCTTTCTCTTCTATATGTTTTGGTGTAATATTTTATGATTTGGAAATTCAAATCATTCTTAAAAAGTGGAATGAATGATTTACAGGGGATCATAGGCTTAACGAAAGCCAATATGAATTATGATAGATTGAAATCGAAATCTAAATCGGTTGATTAATGAATAAGGATCTCGAAATAAAGTGAATTGAGACTAATTGAGATTGGAATGTTAATAAGAATATCTAAAAATGTGGATTAGAGTTTTAGGATAATTCAGAATTGAGGCCAAAATGGTAAAACGGGAAGACACGAGGGCCAGTGACAAAATTGTAATTTTAGACAAATTTTAGAAAAATCCAAAAGAGAGATTTTTAAATGAAAAAATTGAATTTTTCAAAATTTTTAGAGGTTTTAAAAATTATAGGAATCATGATAGTGGTTAAAACTCTATCGATATGCGTTTTTGGCAAAAAGTTGATCGAAAGTTTGATTGAAGGGTTTGTTAAGGTTTTAAATTCAATTTGAATAGGATTAAAACAACAACAACAACAACAACAACAAAGTCTTTTCCCACTAAGTGGGGTCAGCTATATGGATTAATCGACGCCATAAGCACTTATCATAAATTATATTTTTAGACAAATCATTTAAATCTAAATCTTTCTTAATAATTTTTCTTATAGTTTGTCTTGGTCTTTCTTTACCTTTAATTATTGGACTATTCTTCATCTCATTTACTCTTCTAACTGGGGCTTCTATAGGTCTTCTCCCAACATGACCAAACCATCTAAGTCTTGATTTTATAATCTTTTCCACAATAGGGGTGACTTCTACTTTTTCTTTAATATATTCATTTCTAATTTGATCTCGTCTAGTGTATCCACTCATCTAACACAACATTCTCATTTTTGCAACATTGAACTTATTCTCTTATTGCCCTTTTATTGTCCAACACTTAGTTCCATACAATATTGCAGGTCTTATAATTGTACGATAAAATTTATCCTTAAGTTTGAGTGGTATTCTTCTATCACAAATAACACCCGAAGCACTCCTCCACTTCATCCACCTTGTTTGAATACTATGTTTTACGTCTTCTTCTATTTTCACATTATGTTGTATGACGGATCCAAGATATTTAAATCGTGTGACTTGTGGTATAATATGTTCTCCAATTTTTACTTTTACGCTAGAAGTGATGTCTCTTACTAAACTTACATTCCATATATTCGGTTTTATTTTTACTTAAACGAAATCCATGAGTTTTCAAAGCTAATCTCCACTTCTCTAATTTCTCATTCATTTCCACTTTCAATTTCCCAACTAAGACAATATCGTTTGCAAATAACATACACTGTGGCACCGACTCTTGGATATGTTTAGTAAGCACATCCAATACTAAAGTAAATACGTAAAGACTTAGAGTTGACCCTTGATGTAAATTAATAGTTATCGAAAAATTTTCTGTACGTCCACCTTTTGTTACTACATTAATTGTAGCATCACCATACATATCTTGTATTGTTCGAATATAAGCTATACGAACTCTTTTTTTCTCCAAAGCCTTTCATAGAACTTTTTTTGGTATTCTATCATATGCTTTTTCCAAATCGATAAACACCATGTGTAAATCTCTTTGATTCTCTCGATATCACTCCATTAATCTTCGTAACAAATATATTGCTTCCATAGTTAACCTTCTCGGTATAAAACTAAATTAATTTTCCATAACTTGGGTCTCTTTCCTTAATCGTTGCTCAATTATTCTTTCCCATAATTTCATTGTGTGGCTCATGAGTTTAATTCTTTTATAATTTGCACAATTTTGAATGTCTCCATTATTCTTATAAATAAGAATTAAAGAACTTCTCCTTCACTCATCTGGCATTCTCTTAGATCTCATAATTTCATTAAATAACTTTGTGAGCCAACTTATACTTTTCCCTCTTAAACCCTTCCATACCTCAATAGGTATATTATCCGGTCCAACTGCTCTGCCACTCTCCATTCTTTTTAATGCTTCTTTTACCTTTGCTTCACAAATCCTACGATAAAAAGTATAATTTTGATCTTCTTCTCTAGTGTCTAACCTATCCGATTGCAATGCAATCTCATGGCTTTCATTAAAAAGCCTATGAAAATAATTCTTTCACCGTTCTCTGATATCTTGTTCCGTGACCAAGACTTTACCTTCTTTATCTTTAATACATTTTACTTGGTCAACGTTTCTTGTCTTTCTTTCCTTACTTTTAATTAACTTGTAAATATTTTTTTTCCCAACTTTAGTACTTAAAGATTGGTATAACCCATCAAATGCTTTCATTCTCGCTTCGCTCACTGCCTTCTTAGTTTCTTTCTTAGCTACTTTATATTTTTTTCAATTTTCATTATTTCTACATAATGATCACACTTTATAACACTCCCTCTTAACTTTAATCTTATCTTGCACGCTTGCATCCCACCACCAAGATTCTTTATCTCTAGGTCCAAAATCTTTTGATTCACCTAATATTTCCTTTGCCACTTTCTTAATCTCTTTAGCCATTCCATTCCACATATCGTTAACACTTTTTTGTATTTCTTAAGGTCCTTCCTCCATAATCTGTTTTTGCACATTCTTTTCTTTATCTCCCTTTAGTTGTCACCATTTAGTTCTTAATACCCTATTTTGGCCTTTATTTTTTACTCCCCTCCTAACTCGTACATCTATAACCAGAACTCTATATTGAGTAGTTAAACTCTCTTTAGGTATAACTTTATAATTCATGCAAAGTTTTCTATTCGATTTTCTTATAAGAAAGAAATCGATTTGAGAACATACCCTTCTACTTTTGTACGTGATAAGATGTTTCTCACGCTTTCTAAAACAAATGTTAGCTAATATAAGATCGAACGTCAATGAAAAGTCTAGAATAGTTTTACCCTCTGCATTTGTTTCCCCTATGCCATATCCTCTATGAACACTCTCGTAATCTGAAGATACACTTCCTACATGACTATTTAGATCCCCTCTTAAAAGAATCTTTTCTTCTAATGGTATTTCCTGAATTAAACATTCTAAATCCTCCTAGAACTTTACTTTGTGATATTCTTCTAATCCTACTTGTGGTGCATAGGCACTAATGACATTAAAAATTTTCTTTTCTACTACTAACTTTAATGCAATGATTCTATCTCCTAACCTTTTTACATCAATTATAGCATTTTTCCAAAACTTATCTACAATTATACCTATTCCATTTTTAGATTTAGCCTTCCCAGTATATCAATGTTTAAAACCCGAAGTGTCTAATTCTTTCGTTTTTTCTCCTACCCATTTAATTTCTTGTAAACACATAAAATTAATTTTCTTCCTAATCATGGTATCTACTATTTTTATTGACTTACCTGTATGTGTACCTATATTCCAAGTCCCAAAACGAATCCTACTCTCATGAACTAACTTCTTTACCCACATTCGTTCACGAAAATGTAGAAGCCTTTGCTTATTTTTCACTACACTCAGACGACGATGTAGCAGCTCTTGCTCACTTGTCACTGTACTCGAGCTATACAGTGCGTTACTTCTGGGCAACGTTTTAGCATTACATTTAATATATCGATTGTCCATGTCATAAAGATTCGACAAAGTTTTACGTTGGCTGTCGATTGCC
The DNA here is from genome assembly GCA_026724425.1 of Erythrophleum ivorense. Lineage (NCBI taxonomy): Eukaryota > Viridiplantae > Streptophyta > Magnoliopsida > Fabales > Fabaceae > Erythrophleum > Erythrophleum ivorense. The sequence continues at coordinate 41,924 of JAIUCV010000742.1, read as the reverse complement.
TAACACAACCCTCATCTTTTTTCCGGGCTTAGGACCGGCTATGAAAAATAATTTGCATCAAGGCTCGTCATAGGCAGAGTTTTGAATAGGATTAAAACATTTTATAAATTTGAAAACTTAAATTTTATGATGGAAAAGAAAGAGAAAGATGTTAAGAAAAGTATGAAATTTTAAAGATTTTCATAACTTTTCTTCTTGGAATATTGTTCTTTTCTCTTTGTTTTATCTTTTTATGGTTTTAATGGATGGATTAGTTTTGTTTTGGCCTTGAACTAGAGGAGGAAGATTAGAGATTCAAAGAAGAGGCCAAAGCAAGAAGAGATCTTGAAATAAGCTTAATTCAAGGTAATTTCTTGTTATTTGGTTGCTTCTTTCTTTGTTCCTTCTTAAGAGTTTCAACCAAGAAGAGAACCATGAAAGGGGGAAAGTTTTTGATTTAGAATAAGCATGAAAGCACTGATTTAAGCTATGGGAACTTGAAATATGCAAAGAAAGTGAAAGGAAAATTAATGGAAATTAAGATAGGAAAATGTGGAGTTCTTGAACGCCTTTCAAAAATCAATTTGATACATGAATTTTCTTATATGTGTGAGTGTTTATTTGAGTTCTTAAGACTTTTAGGAAGTTTTCCAAGTGTCTCTTCCATAAAAAAAAAATGGAAGCCTTATGAACCCTAAATGCTTGCATTGTCTTGGCCTCGAGCTCTTGGGACGGCTAGGGAGTGTTTTAATTAGTTTTAAGCTTGATTTGAGACTTTATATGATGGAAGAAGGTGGGAGGAACTTTTGAAAAAAATTTAAAAGCTATAGATTAAGAGATGAGATAGTAGTTTTTATAATGTAGTCTTATAAAACATGTATTTAGACTTTTGAAAGTGAATGTGTGATGGCTCTAAGGACTTCAAATGAAATCAAGAGGTCTAGATATAAAAAGAGTAGGGAACCAATAATTTGAATTATAATAGTTGTTTCATTATATCATTAATGGAGCTATTATGTAACCAATGGGCAAAGTGTGTTTCTTAAATATGTGTTTAATGCTTTAGCTTGTTCCAAAGGAGTAATGGAATGCTATTTGTTGTGTCTAAGCCAAAGAGAACAAATTCTATCTATTTGTGGGTATGAACTCGAAAAGGAAAAGAAATAACTAAGAAGGAAGTTTGTGTTGAATTGCCAATGTAGCTCTCCATCTCTTTTTTATGTGCAATATGGTTGCATGAATGTCATTTGATACATATATGTGTGTTTGAATTTTGAGAAATGTCATATGTTATTATTTGACTTCTGTGGCACCATTATGTCTCTTGATTGGCATTTGATTGTGAACTTGTGTTTTATGAGTGAAGTTATGTCGAAAATCTTTTGTAATTGGTGAGATGAAACTAAAAGTCCATAGAAATTAGTGAGACAAAGCCAAAGTCTCTTAGATGAGTGAGGTTAAGTTAAAAGTTTTTAAACTAAGGTTAAGCCTAATCCAAGTCTTAAAAATAAGATGAGGCTAGACTAAAAGTCCTTTGAGCATTCCCTTTAGCTTTGATGTGTTGCTATGACATGGAAATTATGAATGAAATGCCTTTTGAAAGTGCTTGTGACATGCTTTTATCTTGTGACATGATTACATGCCTTGGTTGCTTGTTTGAAAGGATGTATGAGCTATTGAGATTTCATGAATCTCATTCCCTTTCCTCTCCTATTTCAATATGTCTAGTGGGGTTTAAAAAGGTCAAAATGGAAACCAAGGAGCTTGAATAACCACACTTTGCCATTGATGTAAGTTTTAATGTAAAGAATTGTCAAAGTTTATATGTACATATAATTATTGAGATGTAAAAACTTGAGTAAGTGTAAAAGTATGTATATGTAGTGTATCTACCATACTTAACACTAAATCAATGTGAATGTAAGTTTTTGGTATTTGATAACTTATTTATAATTATGTATTCTTACTCGTGGCATAATGAGTTTGAGTTGTGTGATGGTTTGAACCACTTGGAGAGCTTGTGTATGCTGTGTTTATGTTCCCAAATGTGCTCATGATGTGGTGGCACAATTAAGAAATCATATGAACTACTTTTGACCTCTTTATAGTTTTAAAATGACATTATTCTAAAGTTATGTCAAGATCTAACCAAATGAGTTTTTTTTTTTCTGTTTGAAACTTGGCATGCATATGGGTCTTGTTTAGGATTTTTTGGAAAGCTAAAATGCATATTATTTAGAGTTATGTAGAATTTTTGACAAATTTTTAAAGTTGCCTAAAATTTCACAATTTGATAGTAGTACTATTCACATGGTCTGAAATTTGTCTTTGTCATTTATGAGTCAAATGATGTTCAATGGTTATAAAATTTTATAGGCATAAATTAGATATTTGCAGTGATCTATATCAATTGGAAGCACCTCAATTAGATATCTGTAGATGAAGATATGGATTTTTGAAGTTTCAAATTAGTGATAGTAATATAAACTGACTTTGGTTATTATTTTATTGATTTTCAAGATCTAAATGCATTTGAACTAGTCTTAATTTATTTTTTCCTTCTACTTAGCATCTGTAGTTTTTTAAATCGGTATAGTTTGCTCGAATTGAATTTTTGTGGATTTAGTTGTGTATTTTTAAAATTTATATCAGCAAGCTGTATCAAAAATGTTGGGCAGTATGACCTTTGCCATTTTTTTGGTGTCAATTAGACCACGATTGATAATAGAGTAGCACCAAAGGTTTAGCTGCTCAGGTTTGTTATCATAGATTTTTGATATAAATTTTAAAACTTCATAACTAATTCTAAAAAAATAAAAAACCTAACAAATCATATTATTTTGGAAAGTTATGGATGTCTAATTTTGACTAAAAATAGTTTTGGATCAAGGAAATGGTGTTTAACTTATAAAAATCGATGGAATAGTATTAGAGGTTTTGCTATGCTACTGGTGCTATCATGAAATTTCAAAAATTTGATTCTCTCTTTATAGAGTTCCAAATGGGGTGATCTTGGTGGTTATGGAAAGCTTATGGTGTCTAGTTTGTGCTTTCAAAATTTCATAACCATTAGATATCATTTGACACATGAGTGACAAGGAAACAAAATTTGACCATATGAATAGTGTACCCTATCACTCAACATATTTTTCTTAATTTTAAAAAATTATAATAAATTCTCTAGAATTTCAAATTGGATGCTCTTTATTTCTGTGGAAAGCTTTATATGAGACTTACTTGTTGGCCAAATTTCATAAAAAAATTCACTCATTTGGTCAGATTTTGATTTAGCTCACAAATTGGTTACTTTTGGTGTTCCAAATGGTTTTAAATGATGTCAACTTACTTCTTAGATCACCCATAGCCATTTGGGCATGTTCAAAACCACATTCACAGCCTAAGGAGACATGCCATTTGGTTCAAGACATCATGGAGTTAATTTTCACTATGCTACATGCAATCATACACATTGGAAGCATAACATATCAAGGGCCTTTAGGGGCAAAAACATACATATTCATTTATATGAACTCAAAATTATTACATACATCATGTCTACATATATTGGAGTGTGCTCAAACATCTATATCATTTATACATCTTGTGGTTACAATTCTTGATATCAAAATGCATTTACAAAGCTCATTTCTCTATACATATGTCAAAGTCTTGCTTTTTATGCTTATTGGCTCACACTTTTTAGCCCATTTGATTCACCTAGACATAGTTAGATATTAGAGAAGGAAGAGTGAGATTTTAAGAATCCCAATAGCTTTTAACTCTTTCAATCATACATAATAACCATATTTTCAAGTCCAACAATGCATATATGAACATTAAGCTACTTGTAACCATACATAAATTCATTTCCATGTGTAAGAAGCTCATACAAGAAGCTTATACATATCATACATTGGCTTTCAAGAGCATTAGTTTAGCCTCACTCTCTTTTTTTAGCATTTTTGGACTTGCCTCATTTATTTTTAAGAGACTTTTAACTAAACCTTACTCTTTTTGAGATTTTTAGCTTTGTTTTACCCAATCTTAGGGATTTTTAGTTTCACCAAGTTCATTCAAGCCATAACACATTCATAAAACAAATTTTATGCACATAATGGTATCATGGCATGTAGAAAATAGTTATACACATTTCTCATAGCATAAATATATAAACACACATTAAAAAACAAGAAAACAACCAAGAATATATGAGAGAAAGGTTAAAAAGCTACCTTTGGAACAAAACACAAGTCTTTTCCTTGATTTTTCTTCCCCTCTCAAGGCCATACACTTGCAAGTGGATGGAGTTTGATTCTTTTGGCCTAGACACATAAAAAAGGGTCCAATTACTTCATTGAAGCCAACTCTAATATCATACACACACACACAAGGGAAGCCTACTCCCTCTTATGGTTTTAATATAGCTCTATTTAAGGCCTAAAGAAGCAATTCTAATAATTCTTGATCTTGGTTCTATTTTCTCCCTCAATCTATAACTCTTGACTTCAATTAGACTTTTTGGAGTCTTCACACATTCATTTTGAAGGGCCTAGTTATATGTTGCTTCTTTATGTTATATTATGGAACCTATATCTCCATCTCTTAATCTATGGGTTTTAAATTTTTCTCAAGGCTTCTTTTGATGTTTTCCCATCATATTTAGTCTCAATCTAAGTTTAGAAAAATTTAAAACTCTCTTTAGGTACCTACTCCAAGCTTGGTAGAGACATGCATAGTATTTAGGAGCCCATGGAATTTTCTTCGCTTTCATGAAGGAAGAGACACTTGGGAGGCTTCCTAAGGGTTTTAGAAACTCAATTAAACTCTTATATAAGCTTAACCATTATTAGACAAAATTAGATTTTGGCATATGTCTTTGAATCCTTAACTTTGCTATCTTAGATTTTAATGGTTTTCCTTTAGGTTTCATTGCATTTCCTAGCTTCCCATAGTCTAAAACCTAGGTTTTTTACTTGTTCTTGGTTAGAATTTACTCCCTCCTAATTGTTCACTTCAAGGTTGAAACTCACACTAGAAAGAACAACAAGAAGAAAGCATGGAAAGCAATGGAATTACCTTGATTCCTTAGCCTTTTCAAGAGCTTTTGCACTTGGTATGAGCTCCTCCTTCAAACTCTATTCTTCTCCCTTTATACTAGACCCAAAATAGCCCTATATCATTCACCAAAACCATAGAATGAAGGGTGGGGAGGAGGAGAACAAAATTAAAGAAAGAAGAAGTTTGAAATTTTAAGTTTTTCCTTACCTTTTCTTAGAGTTTTTCTTCCTTTTCTTCCTCCCCCTTGGGCGTCTCTCCTTTTTGGTCTCTCTCTCTGTTTTGGGCAGAACAATAGGTTGGTTAAATGAAGGAAAAGTGGGATGCCACTTTAAGGAGCAATGTCTTAAGAATTGTTCTTTAAAAACCCCATTTGTGTCCCCTTGCTTGGCTAGTTCATTTTAGGCTCATTTTATCTCCTTTTTTAGAACTATTTTTTTTATTATAAAATTTAGGTCCTCTAATTTATAAAATAACTTTGAAATAACTCAATTTGGATTTAAAACTTTCCTGAACAAAAATGTTAAAGTTCGAGTCAATTGAAGTTCAAAAACGTACATCAGAAGGGTTTTAATTGTCTTGAGAGTTTCTATGGTTTCTAGGGCTTCTGAGAACCCTGGGCACAATTTTAGGTTATCCTAGTCATGTCATGGCCTCCAATATCTATATCATTCAATCATAGTCTAGGTCTCATGTATTAAGAGTCTCATGGAAAAGTTTAAAGGTCATATGTCCAAGATCAAAGTGTGTTAAAGTCTCATATGTATAAGATCAAGTCATGTAAAGGTTCAACTCCTATGAATCGTAGTTCAAGTCTTATATGTTCAAGATTCAAGTCATCTATATGAAGATTCAAGTCATCTATGTTCTTAACCATCTCTTTGCTCATTACATTTGTATGTATATATATATTAGACACGCACACACACACACCCACACATATGGTTAAGTATTTAGACATTTCCTTATATTCTTTCAATTCCAAAAAAAGTTATTAAGATACCTTAAACATCTCATATCATGAAAAAATCAAGGTTCCACGTAAAAGTTTAATTTTTTAAGTAGAATAAAGTCTAACACAGCTTGACCTAGTCATGTTGGCATTACTAAAGAGCAAAAAACTATACTTTGGACATGACCTATGCTAAACAACAACATGGCTTGGTTGTGCCTAGCACCCCAGAAGCTTAAAAGTCATTGTTTTTGCTTGAAAACCCCATTTTGGCTATGCTTATGTCAAATAACATTGTCCTGAACTTATATTCATCCTAAGATCTTAAAACAACCATCAAAACCAATTTAAAAGATCTAAAACACAAGATGCCCTTTTTACCATAAAATGGGTTAGAGAGAGAAAGTGATAATAGATGGCTTAAAATAAGTTTCTAGCTCATGCTAGCTATATTAACATGTTCTACTCATCTTGGAGACTTCATTTATGGCTTAAGGCCGAATTTAGAGTAAGAGATGAAAGATTCAAGTTTCAACCCCCATTAAAGAGAGAGAATGAAACGTATGAACATGAAAGAGTCTCTTCTACTACCTAACATATAAGAAGCTTAAACATATGTTAATAACATCAATTATTGCTTCAAAAAGAAACACATAATATCCTACAAGATTTTACCATTTTTGCATTATGAACTTCTAATGAAAGAAGCAAAAGATGGAAGAAAGATAATAACAGCCACAAAAAATATGAGACCTAATAAGACAAGAATTGTCTTACCTTGAGGCTGAATAGGTTAGGATACAAGTTGATGCAAGTCTCCTACTCCTTGTCTCTCTATTCTTCTTTATGTCTTAGCGTCTCTTACTCTTTCTATTTTATGATTTCGAAAGGGCAGGAGTGGTATTTGATGAGGATTTTAAGGAAGTAAAATCATTGAATGTAATTCAAAAAAATCTTCCTAAGTTTTAGTCCTAAGATGTGTGTTGAGCAAGAAAGTAGAATGTTTCATTTGACAATTATCTTTTTAGCAGATAAAATGGTATCTATTAATGTAATACCTTGTATAAAAATTATCTTTACTTAAGAAGATATGTATATTAAAATTTTTGTCTCATTGTGCTTCTAATTTTGGTAGTATTCTTTTCTAGCAAATGTTTGTCTAGACAAAAATCAGAATTCTCACTTTGACCAATACTTAAATTATAATTTAACCTTGACCAAAATTATGAGTTTTAGCCATAATATTTTAGCATTTGTATTTTGACCCCTTAAAATTTTGTCTAAAAGCTTTTATTCACTAAATACTTTTCTTATATTTTTGGCCTTAGTAATTTATAAAAATTAATTCTCTAAGTACTTATCTCTTAATTTCATATAATTTCCTATTTATCTATAATATCAAATAATTTTTGATAAATCCTAAAATTCATTGTTAATCCCTAGAAAATTCCAAGAAATTTCCCTGAGTCTTATAAATATAAAACTGATAAGCATGAATTTTATATATTCTAATTCTCCTAACTTAAGTATTTTAATAGTTAAATGAGGCTTAATGGATTTACTTAGATGGAATTTAATTTTAGTAACCATCTTTTGCACTTTAGGAATTAAATCACAAAATCTTGGATTTTTAATGCATAAATTTCTATAGATAATTTTGTAGTCTTTCCTACTTAATTTCTCCTTCCATTCTTGGTGGGCAAATCATTGGACTTCCGCTTGTGGCATCACACATTCATACATGGAGAAGAGGAATGAACAAAGAAAAGGCAAAGCAAGATGTAAACTCAAAACAGAGGAAAAGCCACGATGGAACAGAAGCAGCCAACGTGGAAAGAGCATCGAGTTGAAGGAGCTGGAGTTAAGTTAAGGGAAGAATGCAACTCTAGAACAGCAGCTCGTGTGAACAATAGCTAACGTGACAAACTTGAGCTGGAGAATGCAAAAATGAAGCCACGAGTTATGAAGCTGCAGGGAGGAACACGTGAGAAGTAGGACGTGAGGCTTGCATGAAGAGAACACTGTTGCCACTTCACTCTCATACACATGCAAAAACAAAGAACTAGCCACAGCCAACACACACTCAAGCTACACGAAGAAGGCAAAGCTATGGTTTTAATGTGTGAAGAAGCACAAAAGATACGGGTTTAATGAACTGGGAGTTTGGGCAGAAACAACGTGGCAACAACGTGAAATGAAGCTACATCACTTGAGAAGAAAGACGCTGGAGCTGAGGGTTGAACAGCCACGTAAAGGAGAAGAATGAGCTGAAATGAAAGAGGCTACAGGTTAAGTGGGTTCTGGTTTGAATGAAAAATAAGGCCACGAGTTGAGAGGCTCGAATGCAGAAGAGAGTAAGTGAAGGAAGCTGCATGAAGGAGCTTGGAAGCAACACGAGAAAGTAGCTCAGGTTTGGAGGCTCGAGTTTCTTGGTTCTAACGTGAAGAAGCTGGAAGTAATGGTTTGCAAAGCAAAAACACGAAAAGAAGCAGAAACTGAAAGAATAACACGTAAGTTAGCGTGACAACCTTGCATGGAGAAAATGACGAGGAACAGCCACGTGAAGAACGTCAAAGAGAAGCAAGAAGGAAACAATGTGGAAACCATGCTGAAGCTCACGTGAACTCACACTCATGCAGAAAACAGAGGAGGAAGCATGAGTTGTTGTGGAGTGAAAGAGCTTGGTTTTAACGTTGAAGTAGCTGAAGCAAGAGCTGGAGATTAATGAGCTGCAACGTGGAAGAATATGCTTCTAGTTGAGGAGGAGAAAAACGGGCAGCAGCTCACAAACTTGAAGCGAATGAAAAGAAGAAGAAGCTACGTCTTTAGAACGAGGAGCTCTGGCTGAACGAGGAGAAGCAGCTAAGCACGTGGAGTTTAGAGGAAGCAAGTGGATTAATATATTCACAATGGGGCCCACTCTCATACACACATCCATGCAGCTCCACCTTATATATACATGAAGAGATTCCACGTGAAGCTGACATGAAGATGCATTAGGAGAACACGTGAGTTGACAAGTGAAGCACAGCAGTTAACACGTGAAGGAGAAGAAGAGAAACACGTGAATTTTAAAGGAGATAGAGGCTTCATTCTGCACGCTTCCTTCATTCATTGGATGCCCTCCATTCAAACCCACAATCCAATTCATTCACGCCTCTTTTTTTTCAGAACCCATCATCTATATATTCATTCATCCCATTCCATCGAAAGGACGTCCATCCATCCACCAATAAGCTATTCATTCATTCATTCAGCCATCCATCTTACACCCTCTTCTTCCATTCCACCACCACGCCTTCTCATCCACTCCATTCCATCATCCAACATCCCATGAAGTTCTAATCCATCTTGAGGCTAGCTAGGAAGAAGCTCTTGGAGAAGCTTGAATCCATGGATGAACATAGAATTTTTTGCTAAGAATTTCTTTATTTTCCTACACTTTTTCTCTTTCATATATTATATTGGTTAAGTTATATTTGATAGGGAATTTGTGTAATTGTAATTAGTGGCTGGTTAGACACTAATTAGGGAACTTTTTTTGTTGATTAATTGATCTGATTAATTTCAATATTATCTGAATTCTCATGTGTGCTTCGAAGGTGTTCGATAAAATACATGAGTGAGATTATTTGTTTGAATGTTTAATTTGAGGATTTCTTAATATTTAGTTGGTTAATTAAATATTTAGGATGATTCAGAGGCTAATCAATTAGTTAATCAATCAAATTGAGTGTTCAAGATCTTAAAGACAAGATTTAACAGTTTAATGCGAGATTGAGGTCTCAATTCAATATTAGATCGTTAATCTCTTGAATCTTGAGTGGTTACTTAAGATAATTTGTTATGAATACAATTAGGGACTCTTATGCCAGAATTAATTATAATTGGATTAGGATAAGGATAGTGAATACTAAGGGACGAATCCAAAGCTAGTCACAAGACCATTTTTCACCCATAATTCACCCATTTAGGTAGAATTTATGAATTTCAATCCAATTTAGTTTTAGGTTAGTTTAATTCAATTAAAACCCCCTTAATTTAGGAATTTTTAGAGTCTTTTAATATTTGGAAAACTCAATTAAACATTGAACTCCAATTCCAAGGGAGATGACCTAGGTTGTGCCACTAACTGCATATATTATCAACCTAGTATTATTTTGAGGGTTGCACGACGAGCCACTCAAAAACTCACTAAATCTTCATTATTTAGTTATAACTTATTTCCTAATTATTTCTTAATATTATTCAATTTATTTTAAATTTCTCAAATATTATTAAATATTATTAAATAATTCCTAATTAGGAGGAGGATGTTACATTTCTTTTCAACTTTTAGGAATTTTGTTTACAAAATTAAAATTATCTTATTAAAATAATTTTGGATATTTTTCTCTAACTTTATCCCCCATCTTTCATGTGACTTTTTTTAGGGTTAACCCTTCTTAGATCACGTTGATTAGAGAGATTATCTTATTTCTTAAGCATTTTTTATTAGTGTGCATAACTTGTATTGGTCTTAGTTAATAATATAGATCCTTGTTAATCAACACTAACTCCTCTGATATGATGTGTGAAAGATCATAAACGTACTTGTAAAATTGGGATACATAAAACATTGGGTGAAGGTTGGATAATCTAGGAGATAAAGTAATTTGATAAGTAATAGGTTTTTATGATTTGAAAGGGTTTGATGTATCTTGGGCTCAACTTTTTGGATTTTAAAGGCCCATTTATTCTTGTAGTAGGAGTCATCTTAAGAAATACATGTGTTCCTTCCTCAAATTATAATGCTTTTCTCCTCTTATCAAAATAATTCTCTTGCCTACTTTGAGTAATAAACATTTTTTTAAGATCAGCTTAGGTTGTTTAGTGGTCTTCTACTGTAGTTTTGGACATAACAATCTTCTTTCTTTGACCTTGAACTAATATAAAGGCAACCTACATTTCCTACCATAGAGAGCTTCATAGGGTGCCATGTTAATATTGGAGTGAAAACTATTGTTGTGTGCAAACTCCACTAATAATATGTACTTCTCCCAACTTTCCCTTTAATCTAAAGTACAAGCTCTAAGTATATCTTCTAAGGTCTAAATTATTTATTTTAACTGACCATTTGTTTGAGGATGATAAGATGTATTAAAACATAACTTCGTACCAAATGCTTCTTGTAATATTCTCCAAAACGTATAAGTGAATCTAGGATCTTAGTCTAATGTTATATTTAAGGGTACTCCGTGTAACCTCACGACCTTTTAAAGGTATAGCTAGGCAAGTTTTCTAAAAAGTATTTAGCTATGATGGTAGAAAGTGGGTAAACTTTATCAATCAGTTAACTATTACTTATATAACATCTTTACTTAATTGAGTCTTAGATAATCCCATAACAAAATTCATGGTGACATTATCTCATTTCCATTTAGGAATTTCTAGAGATTGAAGTAAACCTTAAGGTTTCTAGCATTCTATCTTAACTTTTTAACATACAAGACACCTGGCCACAAACTTAGTGATCACTTTCTTCATGCTTGGCCCCTAATACACCCTCTTCAAGTCTTAATACATTTTAAGGAGAAAGCATGATAAATATGTCAAGGATTAAGACCTCCTAGGATGCATGCCATGACAAAGAGAGTTACAAATCTCAAAGCAATTGAGAGTTATACCTTTCTTTTGGTGGTTTGGATTTCTAATATTGATTGTTCATTTTTCTAGATTTTCTTACATGATTGGTGGTTGGTGAAACCTCAAGGCAAAGGTTTCTATAGGAGAGGTTGCTTTGATGGAGTAAGAGATTGATTTCACGCATAACATTTTGATGTTCTTATTTTCTTTTATCTATTAGGCAAAATATCTCTAGTAACTTTTTTTAAAAAAAAACATAACATCACTAGCATGAATGATATATTAGCCAAAGAGTTGGGGCTTATCATTTTACTTTTAGATCACTGCCAAATATATATTTATATATAGCTTTTTTGGCTTTTTGGATTTGTTGTCTTTATCTATTGAAACATAAATTTTTATTGCATATAAGGTTTATTGCTTGTTGAATATTGTGAGTGTTGTAATAAAATCTTGAGGAAGTTTGCATATCTTCAATAATTTACATTTCCTTTTCCATTACAAATTGGATTGTAAGAATGTACATTGTTGTTGATTATATTGCTTTGTTGACTTATAATCACTTATCATTGATTTCCCTTTTATACTATTTTTTTTATGTTCTTCTAATGGATCAACATTTTTTAGTTTGTTTTCCTATTTTGTTCCCCCACTCATGGCAATATTTAAGTTTGATTAATATTTATGTTTTAGTTGCTATATTCAGACAATGACTTATTTCTTATCTATCAATGATGTTATTGTTAGAAACGAACTGTACACACAGCGAAATTTTAATTCGTTTTTTCCATGGATCCATCGACTTGATTAAACTGAGTATGAGATAAGTCATTACCTTTTGCGGCATGCTTTCCTTTTCAGATCTCTGGAACTGACATCTATGCACAGCCCCCTCTACCGGTATCCACACGAACAATCTGGCAACTTGAAAGGCATGCTAGCACATTCTGTTTCTCCACTTCCGTACGCGAATAGAAGAGAAAATGATCTTCTCTCTCTAGGTGTCCGTACACTTTCGCTCTCTAGGTGCACAGCTACTCTCTCTCTCTTTCTCTAGGGTGATGGCTTAAGGTTTTAGAAATCTGACTCCCTTTTTTATGTGTGTTTATAAACCCTAGCCTACCTCTCCTTTTATAGAGGTATATTTAGATTAAATTAATTAATTTAAATATATTATTTAAATTAATTCAAATTAATCTTAAACAAATTAGTTAAAATTTGAATTTATCTCATAAAATCAATTTGAACTAATTCATTTATAAATATATATATTTCGAATTTATATATATATATATATACATATAATTATCTCACCCTAGTTAAGCGTAACATTCATCGAATCTAGACACAATTCTAGGTTCAATGAATTTGGACATTCTTGTTCAAGTTGATTCGTTCTTGTGTGCGACCCTATAGGCCTATATGATATTGGCAGTCGGGCAACAACGTTATTGCACACACAAGTCACCAGTGGCCTCTAGCAAGACATAGTAACTACCCAAATCACATAGGGTTTGGTAATCCGATACAGCCTATCGTATAATCCTATCACATCCCTTTTATCACACGATATCTTGATCAAGCATGAGGCATGGAATTGTCATCCTTATCTTACTCGATCATTAGTTTCTCAATTTGTGTGCAGACTGACAGAACTAATGGAAAACCCTTCCATCTAAGCATGGCCATGCATTTCTCAGTCTCACTCGTTGAGGGGCCCAGAGATATCTCTCCGTTAACTAGAGGAAAAAATTTCGTTTTGACCACTCATCATCCCTTACATGGAATCCACTATGCCCGACAATAGCCTTTATGATCACCCGGTCAAAGGTGACTTTTAACAATGCCAAAGCACAGTGTCCTTCATGTTGGAATTTATGATGATCTCAAATATGAGGGATTAGTGACACGGTTATATATGAGGTACGTTTATGACCTAATCCATGAAGCTACCTCATGACGGGTCAATCCAGCACCCAGTTCCCAACAGGCGCCTATGATTTTGATTTGTATCTCTATACATGATTAACACATAACCATCAATCAAAATTATACTCGTCTTAATTCATCATCGTTCCCACAATGATGATAGACTAGGGATATTTAGGATAACTAATATAATTTATCCAAGGACATAATTATTATAGAAACATGCAAATATAATAATTGTAAAAGAAAAACTTTTATTCTTAATGAAGCACAATGTTTACAAATGATTGGCCTAAGGCATAATCTCCAACAGTTATTTATCTTTCTTTTTTTCTTTTCAAATATATACTTTATAGAACCTATCTAACTTTATCTATTTTTATTGGTTTGGTGTGTTAGTAAGAAGATTGTGCAACTATTGGTCATTGTTAACATGGTTCTATGCATTAATTGCACTTTTGTTGTAATTGACAAAGATGATTGTAAGTTTTCCTTTTCCCTTAGGTTATGTGGGTACTTAATAGTTTTGAAATTGGTGTTATTGTAGAAAGACAAGGCAAATCACACAAATATAATGCAATCTTATGCATAGGAGCTATGGTGTGGTGATAATAGTATGGAACCTTTTACTAGATCAATTGTTATTCAATACTCTTGGTTGTATTTGCTATTAACAAGAGCTAACATTGACTAGAGTAAAGTTACTTTCATTAATTTGTAGCTCCTAATGTTTTCATTTACTCTTTTGGCCATTTTGAGGCTAGATTATCTTAACACAATTTAGTTTTGTAGTTACAATTAGTGATGTGTATGTATTCATTCATTTTAGGTTGATATGTATGTCCATTTAAGTAGTTGTTTATGTAGCTGACGATGACAGGACATGCACAATGGTAAGAGTATGGTTTTGGTTTAGTGCCTTTATATTTGTGTCCTTTTATTATACCCTTCCTTGGCTTAACTAGTCTTTTTTTATAGTTGGTTTTGGTCTACGATATTAAATTTTATAAGTAGATGTTTCATGTTTCAAGACTAGATCACTGAACATGATGAAGGAGCTCTCAAGTATTTTGAAGACATCAATTAGAGTAAATCAGGAAATCTCAAAGAGTTCAAGCTAGGTAGACTAGACATATTATGCTATGTACAAAGTTAGTTTCTTAAAAAAATAGATAGTAGGTTTGCACTTATATTACTTGGGGCAAACACCATTTGTATTGATCAATTTGTATTTAAGTAATAAAATTCTTATATTTTTTATTTGCTAGCAAATAATTTATTTGATAACAATTAATTTAAAGGAAATTAAAAAATATTTGAAAGTTCAAAGAGAAAAGACTATCCTACATATAATGGCGATTTAAACTGTTGCAATAATTCTCTAGATGGATTAAAGACAGAATTTTTGCCTTTAATATACCAATGGATTTAGAGATTAATTAAATGCAAGATTTTTGCTTCTAATCTAGAGATGAAAGTTTCATCTTAAATTTAAGTACAATATTTAATATGAAATTTTTCATCACTAATTTAGAGACGAATTAGGGACAAAACATATATTTCATCTCCAAATATGGATTTTTCTATTTTAGAAATTGGGGATAAATTACTTTTGAGATAGAATTTTTTGTCATTAAACCTAAGATAGATTATTTTTTTTGTCCTAGTTTTTTTGCAACACCAAAATTAAGGACACATTTTTTTTCGTCTTTGATTATTTAGAGGCAAATTTTCTTTATTCAAAGATGGATTTTTCCATTTATGATCTTGTTTTTTCTTGAAGTGCTTATTTCAAAGAAAATGATTCTCTTGTAGTTTAAGCATAAGGGTATTAAGATATCATAATGATTTTTTGGTAGTTTGAGTGTAATAAGAATATTGAGAAATCATACGGATAACTAATAAGAAATAATGGTTTGTTTATAACTTTTTAGAACTATTTCTTATTATACTTTCAAACTTTTAATCAATGTCAATATAATTATTAATATATGTAATTGGATTGGTCTTATGTCAATAAATGATATAATGATCACCATTATCCTATATTGACAGTTATATTGGACCATATTGTGTACATTGTGTAATCTCAGGACCTTTTTTTCCCCCTGAAACAAAAGTATGTACGTAAGGTTTTATTGTTTTGTCAACCTAAAAATCATTTTACAGAATAAAATAAATTTCATCTTAAAGCATAATTAATGTGATCTAAGTGGAAGTATGTTGAAAAATTTCAGATGTGGGCTCTCATTAATTAATTTATTTCTATTTTCTAATGTAACAGTTTAGCTAATGGTCCATTGAGATATTTTATAAGTGTAATGTCTAATTTTTGTAAAAATGACAAAAATGAACTGGTTATAAAAGGAAGTTTTCTAAATAGAAAGATTTGAGACCAAGTAAAATTAGAATAATAATCTAGACCTCAAATAATAAAAATACAAGGCCCAAGGTGCCTTGAAAATAGAGCCAGAATAGTTAAATGAAAATTGACAGAAGTATAGTAGCATTTTTGTAATTTCAGGCACTTTTTCAAAAATTCATAAGAGAGATTTTTAAATGGAAAAATTGAGTTTTTTTTTTGGAGTTTTCAGAGGTTCTAAAAACTATAGGAACTTCAGAATGGTTCAAATCCCTTCGATTTATATTTTAAAACGTTGGTTGACATGAACTTTGACTAGTTCATTCAAGAACGTTTTAAATCTAATTTGAGTGAAATTAAAGGCATTTTATAAGTTAGAAAACCTAAATTTTATAATGAAAAAGATGGTTCTTGAAAAGGAGTTGAAATGAGCTCAAAAGGAAATACCCAAAAAAAGAGGACAAGAATAGAATTTTTAAAATAATTCTTAAGAAGCTTCTCCTTATATGTGGCGCCCTCCTTCTCCTTTCCATTCAGCCAACATATGTTCTATCCCAAAATAGAAGGAAGACCAGTTGAGAAAGGTGCACAAGAAGGGAGTCAAGGAGGAGGGAAAAAGCTTAGGAAAAAGGTAAGGAAACCTTAGAATTTGATGTTCCTTCATTCATGAACTTTGTTTTCCCTCCTCTCCTGTTCCTTCCTATGGTTTTAGTGTTTGATTTGGGACTGTTTTGGGATTTGTTCAGTAGGGGAAGGTTAGAATTTGAAGGAGAAGCTTGTAGCAAAGGAAAGAGCTCTTGGAAAAGGCTAGGAATCAAAGAGGTAATTTTCATGGTTTTCCTTGCAATTTTTTGTCTTCCTTGCAATTCTTTGTCTATTCTTCCTTGTGTATGTTTGGCCAACCTTGAGCCCAATCAAGAGGGAAGGAATCCTATCCAAACCAAGGTAGGATTAAGGGTTTTAGAGTGTGAGGATTAAAAAGATACAATTGGAATTAAATTAGAAGCATTAGAAAACAAGTTATGTTACCTAGGGATTTTGGTGTACCTTGGCAAATATGAAGCTCCCTAAGGGTAATTTAAGTTGTCTAAGAGTATATAGGGCTTCTCAAAATACCTAAGAAGCCTCATATGAGCCAACTCTCTAAAGAAAAGTTGCAAAACTCCATGGGTCTTCAAGCTCCTCCATGTCTAGGCCTAAGCTAGTTCTTACACCTATAAAGTGTTTTTAATTTTTCTAAGACTAGAAAGGGACTAAGTATGATATATGAACATCAAAGGAAGTATTGGAATAAATTTAGTAAGCATGGTATGTGAGATGAAGGTGTAGGCTCCATTTTAAGACATAAAAAGCAACTTGTACCTAGACTCCTTGAAATAAATTTGTGATGGTTTCAAGGAATCTAAATGGAGTCAAGAGACTTAGATTGAAGAAGATTGAAGAAGAAAATAGAGCTAAGATTATGAATTCTAAAAGCTGCTTCATTATGTCTTGTATAGAGCCATAATAGAGTTATATGAGAAAGTGAGCTTCCATAGAGTTTGTATAAAGTTAAAGCTTGTTGCAATGATTGAATCATATCTCATTTGATGTGTCAAGGCCAAAAGAATCAAGTGTCACCTAGTTGCATGTGCTTGGCCGAAAAGGAGAAAAAGAATTAAAGAGAAAAACTTGTGATTTTGCTTTAAAATAACTCTCTAACTTTTCTTTCATGCATTATTTGGATGTTTTCTTGTTTTTGAGTGCTTATATGTATGTTTGAACTATGAGAAATGTATCTAGCCATTGCCTATATGTTATGGTACTATTATATTTCTTGAAATATATTTATAAATGCAAAGTGTCTTGAATGGGTTTGGTTATGACAAAAGTCCTTTAGCATGGATGAGGATGAGCCAAAAATCCCTAAGAATGAATGTGAAAAAGCCAAAAATCTTAAAAAGAGTGAGGCTAAGTCGAAAGTCCCTTGAAAATGGGTGATGCAAATCCAAAAATCTTAAAAAAATCTTAAAAAGAGTGAGGCTAAGTCGAAAGTCCCTTGAAAATGGATGATGCAAATCCAAAAATCTTAAAAAATGGGTGAAATTAGACCAATGCTCTTAAGAGCCTATGAATCATATGTATGAGTTTCTATAACAAGGAAAATACTTTATGTATATGTTCACTAGTGGTTTGAATGCCAAGCATGCATTCTTTGACATGTATATGCATCCATTATGTATGTTTGAAAGGGTAAAGAGCTATTAGAGTTCTTTAAATCTCACTTTTCCCCATCTTCCATCAAACCATGTAATTTGACAATAGTATAGCTTTGAATGTAATTTGATGTCAAATTTTGTAAAGATATGATATATATGAGATGTAATAATTTAAACAAGTTTAAATGTTTGTACTTATGATGTGTATATTAATTTTGAAGGTAAATGAATTCCTATGTTGGAGATTGACATCTTAGTACCCTTATGTTCATGTGTGTAAATGCATGTGGTATGATGAGATTGAGCTCCATGATAATTTAAATCATTTCGTATGCCTCCTTAGGCTATGTTTATGTTTTTGGACATGCTCAAATGGTCGTGGAAAGATGAGAAGAGCATTTGGTACATATGGAACCCATTATGGACTTCAAATTTGATCAAATCTTGAACTGAACCAAAGTCTAATCAAATATATGAATTTTTGCATGAAATTTGGCCAGAAAGTAGCTCTTATCTAGAACTTTTCATAGAGTTAAAGAGTACTCAATTTGGAGCTCTAAAGAATTTATTATAATTTGGCAAAGTTGGCCAAATTATGCAGCATTGGTATAGGTACTGTTTATATGGTCAGTTTGCTTCTCTGTGTTACATGTGAGTAAAATGAAGTCATATACTTATAAGATTTTACGAACATAAACTAAACATCATAATCTTTCCATAGCCACCAAGATCACCTTAATTGGAGCTCTGTAGAGGGAGAGCTAAATTTTTGAAGTTTATGATCAGTATTAGGATACAGTAGAGACCTTTGGTATTGTTCTATTATTTTTTGCGGTTTAAATGGTATTTTCTTGGTCTGGAACTATTTTTAATCATTAAAACCTCTAGAGCTTTCTAAAAAGCTATCATAGGTATGATTTTAAATTTTTTAGAATTAATTATGAATTTTTAAAGTTTATATCAGAAATCTGGAACAGAGAACCCGAGAGCAAATTTTGGTTTTTTTGATATATGGTTCCAAACCCAAGATATATGAGATAAAATGGGGTGTTTCTAACTTGTATAGATTTGTTATGGATGAAAAATGATATTGATAAATTCACATACTCCTTAAAGCCAATAATGAATTAAATGAGCCATTCGTTATGCAAATTTTTTCGCCGTCTAATGCATTAATTTCATGTGAATATGTAACCATAAACCTATAGAATATAGAGTAAAGGCTAGGGAGCTATGGTGTTACAATATGCCTAATTAATTAAGTGATCATATGATATTTATGCTTGACATATTATAAGTTTGTTTAGCAATTATAAGATATACGCTATTAGATTTTACTGAAATTGGTAATAAGGAGACTTAATGAGACTATACAAAGCAAAGCTAGGTCCCTTCACTAATTTTAATCTATGAGCTAAACTGATTAAAAATTGTTATTAAGCATAAGGTGATAAAGAGAAAGACTTAGTTTATTAACATATTACTGTGTTATTAGTTTTACTTCATTACGATGGCTGAATCAAGTACATTCCTTTGTTTTGATTGATTTTGAATTAGTGTTCTAAATATCATACATAAGATTCATAACTATATACGTTAATCACAATAAAACTTACATTTTTAAGTTTTGATTTAAAAATAAAGTAGTGGCAACATTTTTTTAATAAAATATAGCAAAGATAGAAAAAAAAACCTAAGTAACTATTACATCATGCTATAGTTGGGTATATGCTCATTACCTAATTGTTGAGGAATATATAAGCATTTTGCTACTACAAACTGAGCAAGTTGAAACCAAATGTCTTAATGCACCGCCTATAACTGAATTGGGAGAACGTGATTAGTAAAGAAAGGTCAATAGGGTGATTATTTATAAAATAGCAATTGTGATGGAAATTGATTGAAATTTCACACACTAGATTGTTTCACTACAATGTGTAGTGCTTGATGAACTACTTGAAGAAGATCCATAATCTTAGACTAACATAAGTAGCCATGCCATTGCCACCTACATAATTCAACATGCCCAAGCCAAACTGTTATAAAAACCTTATGTTTTGTTCTTTTGGTGTTGCACTTGGAAATCCAAAATATCAAGGTCTAATGATTTAAAAGAAACCTTTCATCCTATACTTCCAACATACTTCCAATGTGCATGTTTTACTACTACCATAGCATTAACCTTTTTGATTCCATCTAAGCCCCATATTGTTACCTTGCATTCCTCAAACCATTTATATGGTTGATTTTGGTTGGCATTCAATAGGTCCAAACAACTTCTGATTTTGAAAATACCATATAACATATAAGATAAAGGCAAAACTTATATTTACTAATGCCTCTTCCATGTCACCTATCATATCATTCTCCATCCAATTCTAAAGCTAAAATACAATATCATGCATCTAAAGTTGATATATTTGTCACCTAAATGAAGACCCAAGCCAAACTACCCTAGCAAAAAGGCAGAGTAAAAAAATGTGATTAAGAGATTCCTCTATTTGTCCACATGATTGGCATTGATATATGATATGCATGTAATACTGTGGTAGTTGGGAGGATATTATGTGCCAGTTCCATAGAAAAACCACACTACAGAATGGTAACTCTAATTTCTATAACTTCTTTGAATCTACAGAAGCCATCTGATTAGGAGCATAAGAAGTAGAGTGTCATATTTTATATCCATCAACTACTTTATACTAGCCCAAAGAAGTATCCTTTTAAACTAAAGTAGCCACTTGACATATAATTGAAAATGATGATCAAAAGATTTACTGAGCATGTTTCAGTGCATAATTGCTATTTAAATCTTGTGAATTCTAATGTAATTGATCATGTAGAATAAAATTATTCATAGTCTTTACATGACAAGAGCATATGACCACATGGGCTACCAATAGTCATTGAACAATGAGTTTTTTGAACCATCACCAATTTCCCATTATAGATGGATTACAAATGAGTGGACTTGCCCTTGTAATTCCACGCCAAATCATAATGATTCTAAATTATTCCTTCATTCTCCCTTATAAGATATTTAGGTCTTAAAGTTTTTTCCAACAACATATTGGAGTCATCTGAAAATAATTGTTGAATATGTTTTCCTAAAGAAGCCTAATTAAAAGATTGAGTAAGTTTGATACTTAATAAGTAGGTCAACACACCTCAGACTATCAAAGTAAATGCATTTTGGGTCTAGCTTCCAAATAACTTTTTAAAAAAATTTATAGCCTTTATATATATTTATGTGCAACATTTCTAAAGGAAAGCAAAGCAAGAAAACGAATAGAGTAACAAAATTTTATCAAAGTGAGTCGACCCACTTGGGATAATACTGTTGCTTTTTAAGCCTATAGTTTCTTATCAATTTTAGCAACCACTTCCTTATAAACTTGAGTTTTACTTCTACCCACATCTATTTGTGTACCAAATATTTCCCTAATTAGGTCTTAGATTTAATCTAAAACCTAGCCATTAATTCCTTCTTTAATCGATGTGATACAAAGGTAATTCTTCAAAATTTGATATACCTAATGTCAAATAGTCTCTTTGGCTTGAGAAAAAAAAAGCATAAAACATTATTCGCATACGTCAAATGAGTTATTGGTTTCGTATATCCACAAATTTTAAGACCTTTCCATCTATGATTGCATTCTTCATGAATCATGCATGATAGAACATTAGCACACAAGAGAAACAAATATGGCGACACACTATCACCTTGATGAAGACCTTGTTGGGGCTTAAAATTGTCTGTTAGGTGACTATTAACTACCACCTAATATGAAATTGTCATAACACAATGCATGATTAAATGAATCTAATGATGTAGAAATTTCATTTTCCACAAAATTACTTCCAAAAACTTTTATGATATTTCGTCATATGCTTTTGCTATATCCAATTTATAAGCATATCAAAAATTAACTCAGAGGTTGATAATATATTATCGAATATTAATTTGCCTAGAAGACAAGCATTTTGATTTGGTGAAATAACTTCTAGTAGAATACTTTACAATCGATTATAGATGATCTTAGAAATCACTTTATAAGTGACATTGCATAAACTAATAGGTCTGTAATCCTTAAAAGTTTGAGGTCCATCACAGTTAGGTATTAGGATAACATATGATTGATTTAAAGCCCATAGTAGAAACCTAGAATGGAAGAAGCTTTGTACCATTGGAATCAAAAGACCCTTGACCATATCTTAGTACATTTGATAAAATCTGGCATGAAAGCCATCTGAGTTGGAACATTGTCAACTTTGAGCTAAAATATTGCTTGCTCAATTTCCTACTCTATTATTGACTTAAGCAATTGTTGATTTTGAGCAGTAGAAATACTAGGAATCTCTAGATGCTTTAATTCTTGTGTAATGCTTTGCATCATTAAGCTAAAATTTGCAGTGAAAATTTGCTAAAAGTAGTTTTTAGTCGGTTTTCAATTTGTTGCAAATCACACACCCAGACCCCATTATTATCTTGTAGTCTAGAGATTAGGTGATTAATCTTGCATTTGTTAACCAAATTATGAAAATATTTAATATTACAATACCCCTAGATGAGCTATGTTTGTCTCTCCTTTTGAGCCTACAAAGATTTTTGCAATCATACCAAAATTTTAATTTTTCTTTGCATTCCCTTTCCCTTACCTCATTATTCTAATCCAAAAGACTTTTCTAGATCTGTTGAAATTGGTGTTCTAAATCTCCTATATTATGCCTAATACGCCATACCTTCATTTTATTCCAATGTCTTATCTCCATTCTTAAAGATTTTAGCTTGTACATAACCTAATAAGCAAAAGAGTTTGACACCCTTTCATTTCGTATTCTATTTACAAGAGATTTACGTTCAGAAAAGTCAAATCAAAAGTTTTCAAAATGAAAAGGACACTTCCTAAATGGTAAGGTTACAAGAGAAAAAAAGACTAATGGCACATGGTCCAAAGTAGCTAAGCTGACAGTTTGAAATTTTGAATGGGGATAATATTATAACCAGTGAGAATTACACATCACTTTGTCCAAACGGGCCTAGCATCTTTCCCCTGCCTATTGTTGGTCCATGTATATCGAGCACCAGTGTGTAAAATCCACAAACAAACATGCATTAATCATCTATTGCAATTGAAGGCCACCTAAATCACAAAAACCCGACTGTATTGGTCTTGTGAGTAAATCATTTGATTAAAATCACCAATAGCAATTCCAGCATTACTAATAAAAGCCATAAACAAAGGTAAGAAATAAACAATAATCTTAGGGAGTCACCACATTCGAATGTAACCAACGAGGAGAGGCATCTATCAATTGACAATCATACTCTTCCCGACATCCTAGAAACAATCCACCACTTTGACCAACGCATCAAAATCAAAGATCTTACTATAATTAGAAGGACTAAACTACGGTAACTAGTGATTGTTTAGTTTCCAAAAAAAAAAATCTGTACATTATATACATATTAACAACTAAGTCTGTGAGCTGTTATAGTCTTACTAAGCTCACGATAGTTCTAACTCAAGATGATGACGACTATCCGTCTGCCTGCTCGTGTAAAAAGTTCAACTGCAACTTTCCGTTTCCTGGACTAAAGAGTCACGTTTATGTCGCAAATTTGCTGTCCATTGACGCTTCTTCAGTACCAGGACCATCTCAGTTGTTGGTGATTACTCCAGCTTAGATTCCTTTTGGTCTGCAAACATTCCCCAAGTGAGGCGTAATCCAATTAAAATCCTGCCCACTCAGCATATAATAATTCTGTCATGGATCAATGGAGATGATACCCAATTCGGGTGAATGTTTATAAAACATATTCTGTGGCCCAAATTTGTGCTCCATATTTGTAACAGCAAGAGGGCCTCAACCAACCTCTCCGAACTTGTAAAATTGTTCTTTCAAGTAGCATTCCTGTTTCTAGCCCAAAATCCAAACTGTTGTGCGCCACTCTAATAATAGCTCATAATTATCCTTATTCCATATATTGACGTCAGGCTCACATCCCGTGTTTTAAAACCACCTCAAACCTGACCATTCTTCTAGTTAGACTTGAACCCCATCTTCGTGTCATGGCCTGTTACCCTATCCCAGGATCTGATATGCATCGTCATTCTCAAGTTGCTGCGTGGAAGCCTTTTGCAACGCGGAGAAATGTCCTATACGGTGATGTGATCCTTCTTCATACTTTCCATTGTCGGCACCGATAGGTTCTGTCGCTTCCATATCTAAGCCTTTCAAATCAAGATCAGTAATATGAATGGATGAATGTGAATCATGAAGCTCCTCTTCTGCAAACACCTCCACATTCTCCTGCAAGCCATATTCATTTAATTCAGAAGCTCCGAGTGGCAGTTCAGTACAGTGAAGCGGTGCCAGTAGCTCTTCCATGTCAACATCATCATTATTCGTTCCATGAACTGAGTCCTCTCCTTTTCAGACTGCTGTTGCAGAAACTGCAGACCTGGAATTGCGACCTGCTGTTCCTTGAGGTTATCCTTTTGTATCTCCACTTGTGAATGCTTGTTTGACCCCACCATTTTTCGTTGGAAAAAAATTCATATAGTTGCTACATCCATGTTATAAGTTACTAGCATTCCTCATTGAAAAATATTGTTTCACATAAGTTATGGTATTAGCATGATGTCATTAAAGTAGCATAGGATTCTATCAAATTGATGTGTTTTTCAAAAAATTTGTACTGATTTGCCTGTAGTCACCCTTAATAATTAAAGTGATGAAACGAGTATCTTTTAAAGATTAAAATAATAATTTATTTAATTTTTTTAAAACAATTAGGGTAACATTTTTTTAAATAATCTTTTTATTGACGTAACTGATGGATATTCATGTTATTACTGTATTCAAAATGAAAAAAAGAAGAAGCAAGTAGCCCCTTCAATTATGATCCATTAATAACTTTCTTTGAATTATAAAAATTGATATATTTTCTTTAACCATGGTTCATTTGTAAAAAATACCTTTGAATTACAAAAACCAACAAATATATGCCATGCACTTTCAAATGTTCCGTATTTAAATTCATTTATCCACATTTAGTCAGTTAATTTTTTTTAAATCCATATTTCTCCATCTAAATCATAGCTTTGACTTCCATCCTGCTAGATTTTTCCATTTTTTTAAAATTAATTATCCACGCGTTATTTTCTAAACCTAACAGGATTGTTAGGTCATTAAATGGAGTTTGATACGAATATTTTATTAACAAAAAAGTAAACAAATAGATTTTTTTTCTTCTTTGATGCAATTACAAACCAAACACTAACCTAAGTTATGACAACAACTAGAAAACTCCTGTAGAAAACAAGATTTAAATTAAATACAAATATGTGAAAATACATGTGAAATACATGGGTATTTACTAGGTTTTTTAGTTCAAGAGAAAATTTGCAAATGGAACACAGTTGTAGAGGGTAATTTGTGTTGTTCTTATTCAAATAGCATGTATTATATATATTCGCTAAATAATGTTGTCGCATACTTAGTTACATACATAATTTATTATATCGGAATAAATCTATCTAAATGAGTTTATAGCAGGAATAACCATTTCTCTTCTCAAAAATCATTTTTCCAAAGGTAGAAAAAAATTGCAATACATGAATTTAATTAATTTTTTTTATGCAATACATAAGTATTAGAAAGTCGATATCTGAAATTTTTGTGTAGATGCTGATTATCTACCCCTATATTCATAATACAAATTAAAATAAAAAAATTTCCATCATTATTCTGTAAAGAAAAAGTAGGCACAAAGACATGGAACTTTTGCAATGGATTTGCCATAACCTATAATTAAATAAATATTCCGGCTAGTTTTTTTTCTTCTTATTTTCGCTTAAATATGACACCATTTTCACATTGCTCTAAGGACGTACAGAAGCGAAAGAAACTTCTATGTGTAGCGTTTCATGTAATCTTCAACTGTAGTGTAGTTAATTTCAGGATAGAGTTCACAAACTTCAACTCCTTCATCTCTTATTTCAAAGTTTGTAAGGCAGCCGTCAAAGCACACATGGTAATAATGTATTAATCCCACCTGCTCCGCATATGATTTTCCTGCATTACAACAAAAATAGCCCATGTTATGTACATATACATATAATAAACCTTCCACAAACTGAATAGAAGTGAAAGAGAGATTCAGAAACAAATGGTAGAGGAAATTGATAATGCCCTAATTAACCTTCTAAGGAAGCCAGAAATTGTTGTTCCGAAATTGAAGACTTGGTCAACTCTTTCCCGATGAGTTTCTCCCAAATTTGGACAACCTCTCTTTGGGATAAGATGTTTCTAGGTGGCCTTATGTAAACTGTCTTGTTCAGAGTCCTGGGGTCATCTATGGTTTTGATGGTGTACATGGCTATATCATCTTCATCCACATAAATTGCTGCCAAATTTATCAAGCACATATAGTTACAAACAAGGAGAGATGTATATTACATTAATTTGGAAAACGGTGCTGAGAAATTACATATGTATAGGAGGAAATGAGATTAAGATCAGTTTGAAAAATAGCTATAGCTAGGTATTGATATAGTTACCCTTTGTGTTGCCGTCTCCAAACAAGACCACAGAATCTTTAGAGGGTAGGATGAAACCAGGTTGACACAGGCCACCAAGGAAATAACCAGCAAAGCAATTAGCAGAAATATAGGTGAAAGGAATGTTAGCATCTTCTATGGCTTTCCTCACAACCATTTTGTCGTCAAATGTAACCCTTCCTGGCTCTAATGCATGTCCCATTCTTGCAGGATCCGTCCCAAACTCAGACGGCAAAAATCTCTGCATAGTACGTAAAAATACAATAGACTTTCCCCATTTGGTTGCTGGAGGGAGAATTCTTTTTCAAATTGTTTGTAATGTTTATTATATTTTTATAATAATTATTTAATAATATAAGTCCTTTTTTATTATTTTCTAAAAATAAGAGTATAAAAATGATTTTTTATCCTATTTAGTCATTTTTTATATTCTGTTTCTTTTTATATCAACTAACCAAATGAAAAAATGTAGTTAATAAAAACTGGCATATTCAAAAGTACTTATAACAAAAATCATTTTAATTAAAAGAATATTGCACTTGCCCATCCTAATCGTTGCCCCTAATTGAAATGTGTCTTAGTCTTTAAAAAAAAAATACAATCAACCCCCTAATTATAATCCATTGAAGCCAAAAAAAAAAAACAGAGAGATCCTCATCTATTAGCTTAATTGTAATAAAGCCCCCATCTTCGTGATTCGTTGGTGGAGATGAATCTATGACAGGTAGGAATCAATGCTTGGATAGATTAATTGTGAAGATGAAGAGGAGGGTAAATTATAGGACGGATATTTTAATAATTTTATATAGTTAAAATTTTCAAATTTAGATGATATTGTATTAGGACCAATAGATTAGGGATTTGATTGCAATTTTTTTTATAATAGGGAGAGAGGGTGGATAGGTGCAATGTCTACTTTAATTAATTATGACTACTACTGGGGATCAGATGGGTTAGCTTGAGGATTTTTTTTTTCAATTTTTTTTAATCGTTACATGGATTTTGGAATTAAAGTTAATTTTCTTAAAATTGTGGGACCCCATGTCTTACAAATGGAACAACTTATACATCTCTTAATTTTTGTTTTGTTTTTTTGGGTTACCATAACAAAACAGTGAATTAATATTTTGATCCTTCAAAACTATACTATTTCTTAGTTTGGTTTTCTCTAGAGTTTAACTACTCATTTGAGTTATTCAAAAAATTAATATTCCGTCTTCAACAACAGATATGGGTGATGCGGCTTAATAGGAGTTACTGAAGTAGGCATTAATTATAATTGTTAAATTTTACTAAAACATGTCATAACAGAGCATTAAGCCACTCGAAGGAGCTGTAATAATATTATATACCATTTTGGTAGTTGGGCAACAGCCATATGAGTTTAAGTTTGGTCATTTTACTTATCTCTATTAATTATCTCACAATGGGCTTAGCATGATGGAAGATATTAAAAAAAAAAATTCTTAGCAGAATTAAAATGTTAGACGTCCAAGTTTTGGAGGAAAATATGGAGGTAAAGTGTATCTTCCAAAGAACAAAATATTTCCTCAAAACTTCCCTTACAACTAAAAGACTAGACTGGGTTAGAAATTAAGCTTTTGAAAAAAAAAAAAAAAGTATTGAGAAGTAGCTACCTTGACATTTCCAGCTTCTTTGACAGCATGGACAAGCTTGAGCTGGAGAAGGATTTGGTGGGTACGGATGTGAACACCAGATATGGCACAAATCACAACATCGACTAGTTTTACAGCATCCACAAGGCTCTGGTGGTCGTCAAAAGATCCAGGAACAAGGCAAGCTCCTTGCTCTTTGAACGACAAGAGCAACTGAACTTTGTCAATGTCCACACCTATCTCTGGCCTATGCAGCACGAATGTTTCATGGCCTTCAGCTAAACTTGCCTTCACCAACCTCTTTCCTAGGTATCCAGTTCCTCCAATTATAAGCACTTTGCTCTTTTCCATCTCTCTCTCTCTCTCTCTCTCTCTAGATCTTATGGTGATGATCAGTGAATGGTGATGGGCATTCCTTCTTGGCCCATTTGTAGTAAAAATATTATTGACCTGCTCTTGTGTCTTGAAGTGTACATAGCTTTGTGGTTCAGCTTGCGGGATACATATATACAGGTGAGCTGTTGCTTTGCCTTTTAGGTAAAGACATGTGCTTGAAGAATTTGGCCTTTAGGAGCGAAGAACCGGATCTCATTAATTCTAAACAAGTATACAATAAAATTGAACCACTTTGATTTAATTCCGTTTACTTGATAAAAGAGAACGGCATAAAGTTAAGAAATTGCATAAAGAAAAATTTTAAAGGCACTTGTGATTGTAATATTAAAAAAATGAATAAATGATCTAATATATACCTAAGTCTTAGAACTGACATGCGGGTTAATTGCCAATTTGAGTTTAATTTGGAACTATATATAAACTTGAAGATTCATATATTACTTATTAGATAGATTTTCATTTTGTTTCTCGCAATATTATGTAATAACATGTTATTAATTTAAACCGTGGTAAAAAAATCAAAGTAGAAATATCATTTTTACTTCTTTATTAAAAGAAAGTAAACTGAAACTTTTTTCCATTATTTTTAGTCGATCAACTACGAGTCAGCTAATATAAATTGACCACAAAGAATCCATTAGTTCGTACATTATTCGCTCATTGTCTTGTGCACAATTAATCTATATCATTCAAATCTTAAACACAGATAACTGACATTATGATCTCAGCAATCAAATGAAAAGGCGATTCAAATATATATGTACTTAAAAAAATGCAAAGTAGTGTTGAATATATATAATTTAGAGTAAACTATTTTCTCCTTTCTTAAAAGATGTTTAATTTATAAAATTGTTTCTCTATTATAAAAATAATTATAAAATCCTTGAAATTAAAATAAAAATACTCTAAAAATAATATTAATTTTATGTAAAAAAATATAACGATCAAAAATATTTTTAAAACTTTTATTTTAATATTATTTATTTTACATTAATAACTATAAATTTAATTTACTCTAGATTTAAAGAATTGACTATTTTTATATTAATCAAATAAATATTTAATACTTGTTATATTATATATAAATACTTTTGTCATATGTAGTTATAGTTCATTTTTATAATACAAGAGATATTAGTGTAATGTATATTTTAATTTTAAGGGAGGAATGTATAAATTTGTAAAATAAAAAATTTGTATAATTCAAAAATTAAGAAAAAAGGAGGGTAATTTGAAATGCACAAAGGGAAGAGAACACGCGAACGGAAAGGCAGCTGAATAGCACATTAAAGCTAATTAAGTTAGTCGGTCCTAATAATTATTTTAAAAACCAATTATGTTTGGGAGCAGGTACTATCGTGACATTGTGAAAACTTCTGTCGTTTTGCTTAAAGTCTTGCATTCCAGTCAATCCTAGCAATTATTGCAGGCCAGATTTTGACTGTGAACAGTGTATGATGTATTTTTCGGTTCTACCTTTTTTATTTTTTAAAAAAATTTTCCCAGGTCATGTCTCACCAAACCTTTAAATTTATTTGCTCATCAGATCGGCACCACTTTTCTTCAACTTTAGATGCATTGCCGCTTGTGGAACATTTAAGATCATACATTTTTAGGTTTTATAGGTCATCTTTGGTAATTGTATATATAGTTTTAATAGTTTGCTTAAGTGTCAATTTAACGTTTTTTTAAATAATTAAAATATAAAAATATAATAAGAATGAGAAAAAATTTTAAAAAAAAGAAAATAATTTTTATTCACTTAGATATTTCATATTTAATATATAATCTCTATTTGTGGACATTAATTATAAAAATAGATTTATAAATTATAATAAGATAAATAAAAAATTAATTTACATAGTTATATAATATAAATCGTTTGAGTATTAAAAGATATATATTATTAAACCTATGAATTGATTCTAAAGAATTATTTTTTAAAAAATTATAGATATTCATATAATTATACCATTTACAACATATTATTATTATTATTTTAAGACCTATCTTTTAACTCTGTCCGTTTTAAATCTCATTTTCTGGACAATTTAACCGGTACACTCCCTCAGCCACATACGCATTTAGAATTGAACCCAGTATATTAAAGAAAAATACAATCTCTTTGTATTAATTAAGCTAACTTTCTTGGGTTTAATTAATGTGTTTTTTTCCCTTTTTTCTTAACAACTTTCTTTTGCATTTATAGTCAAATTATATTAATTTTATTCTACAATAACATACTAGTCTAGCTATATTCTTGTAAATTATAAATTAATAGTTGAAATTAATGCAAAATTTATTAATTTGAAAACTAGAAAAGATATTTATTATTACATTTATGGCAATTTTTACACCAATCTCAACTAGGGGTTGTATTTTTTTTTTAACCTCTTATATAAGATCACTCCTCTCACCTATACGTTTAATAAGGCATCAAGTGAGAAGAATGATTTTATGTGAATGTGTGTATGCATTATGTAAATTATTTTCTCTTTTCCAAAAGAGATATATAAATTAATAATAATATTGATTTTTAACTTATTGAAAATATGAATTTTTAAACTTTTATTCAATATTGAGTATTTTGGGTTGAAAATCATAAATTTAATTTAATCTAATACTTTATTAAATTTATGGTGATGATTATATTTATCAATAATATAAATTTTATTGTTAAAATTGAATTATTATCTTTCAATTAATCAATCTTAAAAATATTTCATAAATTTGTTCTTTATTTAATAGTTATTTTTTATTAGATGATTTTATAATTTACTGAATTTAAAAAAGTATTTATTTTATATTGGTCAAATATATATTTAGGACTTGTAATTAGTGAGGTTTAACTATTATAGGGAACCAAATTGATACAATATTTAACAACCACCATTATATGACAGATATGGGCATGTGTTGTGTGTGGGTTAAATCCTAGTTACCTTTCATGTTTTGCTAAGCAATGAAGAGGTATTTAATGAGAGTTCAAATATAACTAATGCATATTGATTAGCAAATATTTATATTCAAAACTTTTTAGTCTATACACATTTAGAAACTAATTAAAACTAATAGGAAAAATTTACATTTCACTTTATGAGCTAAAGCCTAATTATATCTTTAGTACATCAACTTTAAAATGTAATAAAACATAGCCTCTTGAACTAAGGCTTAGTTTCAACTTTAATTCACCAGCAATAAAATACAATTATTAGTACAAAAAATTGTAGGTTACCAATATCAACTAGAAGCTAAACTATTCAAAAGGTTAGTCGAGAATACTGGCCAAAAGGAATCAGCCGATAAACATGCTAGTCAAATGTCCTAGCCAAAGACCCATATTCTACATAACAAAACATTGAGAAAATAGGAAGAGCTTGGATCCATCAGAATGTGACTTCTAAAGATAATTAAGGACCACCATCTCCAACATTATGCTACCATGCATACACAAACACAATGAACAAGGACATGGTTAAGTAGAAAATGTACATGGCTATCAAAGAAGCTGTAAATGGGAGGAAGAAGTACTAAGCAAAACACATAGAAACATCCTAAGAAACTCACATTATAACTTTTTTATTATCTTTCAATCATTTACTTGCCTTATTTATAGCTTTCTTTATTGCTTTATTTATTGTTTTCAACCAAGTTTCCAACTACGTTGTAGTCATTTTCTTTTGTAGTCTTTCTATTGTCAACCCATTTCAATTTCGAGTTTGTACAATTCATTATTATTAAATTCAACAATCATTTCCATTTTGAAAAAGCAGGGATCAAATGTTGGTTTATGTCTCATCTTCTCTTTTGACTCATAAAATAGAGACTAAAGGTTAGTTTCCAAGTTCAATTCCATAGCTAAGTCATTTTGTCTATTCAACCAATCCCTTTTCAAATATATATATATATATATCAACATCCTATTTTAAAATAGGCATGCTCAATGAGACAAATAGAGTTTTCAATAGTCCATATTCATAGGCTTCAAGAGTTTTCATAATTATCTTTAATCAAACCTAATTGACAAGGAAATGTCATCTAATGATATACTATGCCAATTTGGAGAAGGCATTGATGCCATCTCCACAAAGGATAATATTTCAAAGCTATCTTTGTGGGTGTATGCCCTATAAGCCAATCATAAGATAATTGTACTTACATACACTATATTACGTTTTGATAAACAAATACATTTTAATTATTATATTTAATGTTATATCTATGTAATATAAATAAATATATTAATTGTTCTAACAATAATTTGTTATTCTTAAATTGTCCTTAATCAAATATTGTTGTAAATTAAGATAGCAATAATATAGCGAGATTAGTATGTATATTGGCCGATAACCGCAGTCATGGTCATGGATATGAGATATCAAGTCTATATTCCATATGCCCAATATCAATAAACAGTTATGCCTTTCGGTTTAAAAGTTGCCTCATCTTTATTTCAAAAGGCTATGACAAAAATTTTTGAGCCCATTCTTCATAATACCCTTATCTATATTGATGATATCCTCATCTTTTCAAAAAAATGAGGAAGATCATAAACGGCTCTTACAATATAGTTCTTGGATGTCACACAACAGTATGAAATTATGCTCTCAGCCCAAAAAAGCCAATTGGGTTAGGCCCAAATAGAATTTCTTGAGATGCATATATCCAATGGATATTATCAACCAGGTCCACATTTTGCAAAAGAGTTACTTACCTTTCCTTATTAAAATCTCACAATAAAAGAAATTTAATAGTTCCTCAGGATAATCAACTTTGTTAAAGTCTTTATCCCACATGCGTCTAATCATACCAGCTAGCTATCAAAGCTCCTTAAAAGAAAACCCCCCACCTTAGGGTTTGACATAAATAACAGTTATTTAACACCTCAAAAAGTTTAGTTAGACTCTTTTGCCTTTAAAGATTCCTGATAAGGGCAAATGGATCCTTTAAACAAATGCCAATGAAGATTTTTTGGGAGCTGTGCTAATTGAAGAGATTGATAGAAAAAAATTCTACTATGGCCATGCTAGTGGACAATTTGAAGACTTTGAGAAACATTACCATGTAATTTATAAAAGGATTCTTACAGAAAAAAAAAAAAGAGATTGAAAAATTCAACTTTCATTTATGTCTATATGAATTGTGGTACAAATGAATAACTTTTTTTCCCTAAGTTCTTAGAGTCTAAGAAACAATTCTTACCAGATAAACAATTGTTTCGTTGGAAAAATTAGTTTTCCAACTATAAATTTAGAGTTGAGCACATTAAAGGTCACAACAACATTATTGCAAATTATCTCTCTAGACCAAAAAATATAAATTTACTCATTCCAACAAAACTAATGCCTCTTATCCACATGACTTACTCTATTCCAAGATGCATTGTTTATCATCCGTCCTCTTCTTAGCTCAAAAAGGATTTCCTCCTTGTGATAAGAAACTT
The DNA here is from genome assembly GCA_026724425.1 of Erythrophleum ivorense. Taxonomy (NCBI): domain Eukaryota; kingdom Viridiplantae; phylum Streptophyta; class Magnoliopsida; order Fabales; family Fabaceae; genus Erythrophleum; species Erythrophleum ivorense. Next base: position 7,802 of record JAIUCV010000742.1, on the reverse strand, counting down.
ACAACTCCTGTTAAAGTATAGTAAGTGGCTGAAAAATCTATGTTTTACTATTTCCATAGATATCTTAGAGAAACTCCTTCTGTTATCATTCCACTTTTCTTTACTCTCCAAACTCTTTTCTTAATCTTTTTTCAAATTCGTACCTGTATCACAGAAGATGCTTTTTGGTATCTTTGGGCTCTTACAATTTTATATTTTGGTGCCATTGAATTTCCTCCTCTCCTTGTCTTTCAATTTCTCACAGATGTAGACAATAAAGACTCCAACCTTTGGACCCTCCTTAAATGGTTCTCTCCATAATATTGGTGGCGTTAAGAACTTCATAAGATTGTCATGCAACACAACTTATGGCATAACCCATAAGCAAACAACAGGGTCTCCAGCATTTTCATCATCCATCAACCCTACTAGATCAATAATCAGAACATGCTCCTTAAAAGGAATTATGCTTATAAATGGAATACCTTCCTTAATTGGCTAAAACAATCCAGTAATGCTTTAAAGGTACTTACGTTATTCTTGTGTGAAATTAATAATTATGTTGAAAATAAGTTTATCTTCTGTACTTCATTAGGACTCTATCTTAGTGAATTTATCCTTGGTGAACCTAGATTACTAGAAGTGAACTTCTCCAACACTGAGATATGGACTCCAACTCAAATGGCCAACTTTCTCAAAGGATCTAGTTCACAAACTCAAGCAGCATCAACATCTCAACCAAAATCCCAAGACATCCACATGCAAGACTTACAAGATCCTAATGATCTCAGTGATTTTGATAAACTTAAAGATTGGTTGTTCACATGTTTCAAAAAATCAACAATTGATCCTGAAGCTATAGATAATTCTGATGATGATCCTAATCTGTCACCTTCTCATGAGCCAATTAAGAAAGAATAAGCCTTATCCTCATCTAGGCTGGTAGTTGTTTTATTGTATAATTATTGTCCTTGTGTGTCAGTTTACTTTTCTCGTGACTTGCTTTTTATAAAATTATTAAAGGTGTGTCTGTATGATGATCCCTTCTTGTTATAAAAGTTGTTTGTCTACTTGCCTTAGCCCTTGGCTATAAATGGTGTGTTTCTCCCTTAAAGCCTTCAAGAGGAGTTTTATAATCAAGTTTGTTGAATAAAAACTCTTTTAGTTTTCTCATATCTTCCTTCTAGAGATCTTCATCTTCTAAACTCTTTTACAAAGTGAATCTCTCACATTTATCCTACCTAGTACAAGTATGCTCTACACTTATCTTATATAAGGATCTTGTATATCAGAAAGTATTAGAGAGAAAACAATTTTGATAGAAGTTCTCCCCTTGTCTATGAGTTCTTTAATTCAAAAGTTTTCCAAAAAGATCAAAAGAAGCCTTGATCATAAGAAGCCAGGACAAAAAAGAAATTTCAGAGAGAGAGAGGTTGTGAGTCCAAGCATATCTGGAAAATAATTCTGTTGATTCTAATTAGGAAACTAGAATAAATTATTTTATATTAAAACGACAAGGCATAGAACCTATCCCTCTAATATTAAAGGATAAGTGTGAGCATCTTCCTGATTACTTTTGTTTAAATTGTGTTTCTATTACTTCTGACATGAGAAAGGAAGTAGATCAAATATCTCCTCCTCTTCCTTAAAAATATGTTCAAATGCATCCAGATCTCATAGTGTATCATAAATGGTATCTCTCTGAAGAAGATCTAAAGAGAGTGAGTTGAAAGAATTCACGCATGTTAAGCCAATTGGGCCAGGCCCAAATATAATTTCCCTTATCTATATTGATGATATCCTCCTCGTTTTGAAAAATGAGAAAGATCAAAAACTGCTCTTACAAGTTCTAAAAAATTGGTTATTTATTGTCTGCCAAGGGTATGCTTTTATTTGTTGCAAGTAATGCACTTAGAACTGGATTAGACTGGTTGATTTGATTGGTTCGACTGAGAACTGGACTCCAATCAAGTTTGATTAGTTCAGAAAATCAATTAACCAAAAAATCGATCAAATCAATCAAAAATCAATTAAATTGGTCAAAATCAAATAGATAAAAAATCAGTTAAATTAATCATTAAATTTTTTTAAAGATTTTTTTTATAAAATCGAATAGTTCGTCCTGAATAAATATGAAAAACTAAAAATAGATGGTACTAGAAGAAAGAAAAGATTGAAATAGAGAGAAATAAAAAAAATACTCGTAAATTTTAATTATAAATGAAAATTTGATATAATTTAAGAACTCCAAAAATTTAATATTAAACATTTATGACTTTTCATTATGGGTATTTTTTTCTTTTCATTAAAAAGTGACTTCTCAAATATATTAAAAAATATTAAATTAGTAACCAAATATTTAAAATTTATTAGTATTTATTTGTTATATTAAACTTTTAATATATATAAATTTAGAAATATATATTTAAAAACATTAGTTGCAAGAGAAAAAAGGGAAATAAGCAAAAAAAAACTATATATGCCAATTTTTTTTTTTTTCAAATGGCTAGAGACAAATGAGAGATCAGCAAGGGATGCACGGGGACATTCAAACAACGCTGGGACACGCTGCCCAAAATGACGAGGGATGGCAAGGCATTCATTGGAGACTAGTGAAGGACGGCGAGGGGTAATTCCTCGTCACTCAGCTGGGACTTCCCAAAATTTTACTAAAAAAAAAAAAGGTTCGTACGATGAAGGGTTAGCACCCTAATTCCTAGCACTACTGCAATGTAATTAAATTCACTTTGAATCTCAGGATCAAAGTGTTTTAGAAAATTAAATTAAAGTTTAAAAAAAATCTGCCTCTTATTTGAGGGCACGGGGGCTCCGAGTACAATTAAATTCCAACTAAGAAAAGTAGTCGGAAAAATAACAAAAACAAATCAAAGCAATCATTTTTCGACGTCATTCCAACTAAGAAAAGAAAAGTAGTTGAGAAATCGCTCGACGTTGATAAAATTTTCGACTCCATTTTGATTGTCAATGTAACGTAATATTTCAACTATCATTCAAACGTAATCATGAAAATATAATAATTTTAAGTCTCTCAAACTTCAGATTTCTGACTGTCAAGCAATTGGAAACATGTGTGGAACGAAAATAAATAAATAAATAAATATGTGGTAATAATTGCATGGTCACTTTGTAAACAATTTAGAAACATAACACATTTGAATTTAAAAAAAAAAAAAAAAAAGCTGCGGCAGCGCTGCAACTTCCTTAACTTAAGAGGCGTATCGATTTTTTTTTTAAATATTTAAGAAAAAATAAATAAATAATTGTCTGTTCCAACTGCTTTGTAGGCAAAACAGACATTCAAAATTTTAAAAAAAAGGAAAAGTTCAGCATTAGTACTGCTACTTTTTTAAGAAAGTAAAATAATTTTTAAAAACGTTAAAATTTATTTTTTCTAAAAAATATATAAATAAATCAAAAGAAGACTGTAGTTTCGTGTTTATAAATTGAAATAAATTTTAAAACAAAAGCTAAACTAAAATATAAACTCACCTGAAGAAAAAACATTCGACTGCCATGTATAGTTGAAACAAGCATATTTAAAAAGAAAATAAAAGCAGAATAGAAAAGAAGGATTAGAGCATTACAGTCGGAAGTTGGAATTTAAAAAAAAAAAAAATCATGCCTTAGACTACTTAGAAATCGAAAATTGAAATTTGAAAAAACTAAAAAACAAAAATTCAAACGGATGCAATCGAAATCTGGTGTTGGAATTGAAGTGCATTGTTGTAGTGTCCCCACACTACTTGGCAAGAAAAATGTTCCTCGCTATTTAGTGACGCATGAGGGGCAATGATATTGTACCTCGTCAACTTCTCCCTTAGTGTAAGATTTATGCCTCGTTAAGTTGTGTTTTTATTTGCTTTTTGTAGTTAAAGCTCTGAACGCGAGATTGTGGCCAAGATTGAAGCCGCTCAAAGAGGACGGGTTGAAAATTACAAGCACATCAAGGAAAGAGTGATGTTACATACTTAGATTTGATTTTGGGATATTTTTTATAATTTGGCTTGATTGAATTCAAAATTTAGAAAACTAGGGACTTGACTCTTCTTTCGTTAAGTGAAGAAATTACATAAAAACGGGAATACATGTGGCCCTTGAACGTTTAATAAGATTAAAAAGTAATCCATTTATCAAATATTTTATTACATTTTAAAGATGACGGACTAATGTTATGATCAAGCTAAATATTTGAGATTGTTTTGTTATATTTTGAAACTAATGTACTTAAATGCAATTAAGCCTTAATTTGTTTGGGGGCTAGCTAATTTGTTACATTAATTATATAGTTAAAATACTAAAGTTATAGTTACTAATTAACCAGCCGTTAGTTGAAAAGGGTAAGATTATAATTTCCCCAAATAAAAAAGTAGATTTAGACAATGTGAATGTGAATATTTATATATGACATAATCAAAGCGTCAGCACTAAGGTTAAGGGAAGTTCTTAGAAGGTGTATTGAAAATGATAACTTGGTTATGCTATTTTTCTACTCGGAAAGGCTTGTTTATTTCACGAGTCTTGTGTCACTTTTGTTGAGTTTTTTCAGTAACACAAGACCCCAAATTCAAACGCTTACATATGAAGACCGCTACTTCCTCCTCTCACCACATTGAATTTGTACACAAATTAATTAATAAACCTAATACATTGACTATGAAATTTCAATTTTTTTTTTTGAAGACTCTGATCAAAAGATCACAATGACCGCAAATTAAGTCCATTTAGTGCCATCATATTACATCGGAGTGCTTTCCCATAATAAAACAAAAACACATGTCGGTAATATATATCGTTGGCAGAAATGAAACTTGAATTTTAATCTTCGATTCGGTACGGATATAGAATAGTAAATACTTGGTCATCACAGTTGATGTGATCACAAGTTTGAATTATTCCAAGGATGTAATTAAGATAAAATAGCTGCAAATTGAAATTAAACTTGATCTGCATCTGTCGATTTTTCTTGTATTTGAAATGGAGTGCCTGATGTCTTTTTTCTTTATTTTTATTTTCTAGTTAGTTTTTTAAATAAGAAAGTTTGCACCTTGACACTACCTATTTTTTCAGCCAGGCTAGTCCCTAGGGGAGAAGTGCGTGATGTCTTAATAAGTTAGAAGCTAAAACTACCTTGGATTAAAATAAGCTACAAGACAAAATTTGTACTAGTGATATATTAAAAGTTATACTTATTGTTAGAAAAAACAATATGAATAAGAAATCATAAATAAGTTTTGATATGTGAAAATTCGTTATCTTTAAAGAGGGATTGCCTATATACAAACATTTACAAGTAATGCTCTTTTAAGATACAATAATGCTCTCAAAAAAACACTCAAAAGAATTTAGCATTTTTGTCTGAAAGCAAGTTATTTATAAACTCTGGATAGTCATCTTTTCATAATCATATATTTATTTTGTTAATAGACATGTCCATTCTTTATTAACGGACTCACCATAATATCCATGCACTCTAGCAATTGTTTTCCAATGATTAACGATTGTTTAGTGCTTAAACAACACATCGTAACTTGTTGTTACCCATTGAACTTGTATTGTTATAATGTATACTAACTCAAAGTTAGGATCCTATTACTAGTGTTTTGTTTTAAGGGTTTAAACCTTATTTCCTCATGAGTTTGTTGTACAATATCTTTTGATAATGCTTTGGTAAGAAGATCAGCCAAATTTTTGCTTGATCATACATAAACTACCTTTATAATCTCATTTGTTACTAACTCTCTTATATAAGCATGTTTTAAACTTACAGGTCTTGATTTTTCATTATACACCTTGTTGTGGGTTACACACATTGTAGCCTCACTATTACAAGATATGAAAATGGCTGGTATAAGTTGTGGCCACAACTTGATATCTAATAATAGGTTTCTCAGGCAATCTGCTTCTTTTCTAGTAGTTGCTAATGGTATAAGTTCATATTAATAATAAAATAGAAAATGCAAGTTTGCTTTTTTGAAGCCTAACTAATGGCACCCCCACCCAAGGTGAATATCCATCCTATTGTGGATTTATTATCATTTACACTTGTTATCCAACTTACATTTGAATAATCTTTTAACATTGTAGGAAAACCATTATAATGAATTCTTAAGTTTTGTTCTTTTTAAATATCTATGCACTCTAACAATTGCTTTCCAATTATCATTGCTTAAATTATTGGTAAACCTTGAAAGTTTACAAACAGTAAATGCTTTTTAAAAGCCCAAGTAATGGCACCCTTACCCAAGGTGAATATCTACCCTGTTATGAATTTATTATCATTTATACTTGTTATCCAACTTGCATCTAAATAACCTTCTAACACTGTAGGAAAACCACTACAATGAATTTCTCAGTGTTTTGTTCTTTTCAAATATCTATATATTTTAGCAATTGCTTTCCAATGATCATTGCTTGGATTACTGGTAAGCCCTAAAAGCTTACAAACGACAAATGTTATATCACGTTTAGTACGATGCATTGTATACATCACATTACTTATTGCACTTGCATATTCTAATTGTGCTATTGATCTCTTAGAATTTTCATTCAACCTGACACTAGAATCATAAAGAATATTAAATTCCTTCATTCCTAAATGATTGAATTTTTCTAGCACTTTGCTTATGTAATGTGATTGTGTCAAAGTTACTCCTTTGTTTTCTCTTTTTACTTTTATGTGCAAGATTGTATCCACTTCGTTCAAGTCTTTCATCTTAAAGACTGAAGTTAGATAATTCTTAGTTTCAAATATACCAAGTATATTCGTACCAAAAATTAACATATCATCAATGTATAAACAAATAATAACATCATACTTTTGTGTGAATTTAAAGTAAATGCATTTGTCTACATGATTATGAATGAATCCATTTGACAAAATACCACTATCAAATTTCTCATGCCATTGCTTTAGTGCTTGTTTTAGACCATAAAAAGACTTTATTAATTTGTAAACTTTGTTTTCATTTATAGGAAGAACAAAACCTTGAGATTGTTGCATATAGATTTATTCACTTAGGTTTCCATTTAAGAAAATTGTTTTAACATCCATTTGATGTACATACAAATTATATATTGAAGTTAAAGATAAAAATACTCTAATAGATGTTATTCTTGCCATAGGTGCATACGTATCAAAATAATCAATATTTTCTTTTTATGTGAAACCTTTCGCTACTAACCTTACTTTAAAAGTTTGAATAAATCCATATGTATTATACTTTCATCTAGAAACCCATTTACAACCTATAGGTTTTGAACCAAGAGGTAAATCCAATTAAAACCCATTTATTATTGGATATGATTGAATTCATTTCATCATTTATAGCTTCTTTCTAAAAATTTGCATCTTTAGAAGCATAACTTCTTGAAATATTTTTGGATCATTGTTAATGTTCAATACGATGGGTATCTTATAACAAATGTTAGATCTATTTCCTTGAACAAAAAATACTATTGATTGTGAAGAAATAAAAGTTTGAACTAATATGTTTTTCTTTCTTAAACCCTCTGACTCTTTCTGAGTTCTAGTTAGGTACTATCATTATTCTATCTATAAATAACAACACTATAATGTGACATCTTTTATGCATCAATATTATTTTGGTCTTGTTTAGGCAAAAATTGATCATTAGAATTATGAATAAATTTGTCTTTAATGAATTCAATATGTATAGATTATACAATCACATTAGATTATAAATTTAAAAGTCTATATGCTTTCATGCATATCCTACAAAGATATTTTTGATCCTTCTAGGATCTAGTTTTATTCTATGATGATCGAAACTTTATAAATATGA